>CM053793.1:850675968-851030968 GCA_028749045.1 Cupressus sempervirens | reverse complement strand
AGATGACTCTACTATTTGATTCACTCCCCTAAATGAATGAATGACTAAGGCTCCATAAAACACCCCTACATATACCCAACTAAGCCACAAGTTAGCCTAGTAAGCTACAAATTAAATAAACCCTTACATTAAATACATGTTGAGCCACATGTCGGCCTCCAACAAATATTAAATAAATAAATTCCTTAAAAGGCTTACAAAACAAATTAAATACAAATAGGAGAGATAACCAAGACCCAAATAGGTCCACACAAAGTACTTCCATATTAATACATGTCACAATCAAACACTGCATGCATTAAATGCACCAAATCAATCAAGAAAATCTGCAAGAACTCCATCAGACCGCAAGCCACATTATCAAGCATTAGCAAAACCACAAGCATTATCGAGCTCCCACAAGTATTGTCAACTTAAATAGGTATCAAGAAAGCAACACACATCTATTAGTTTTTTGTGACTGATCAGAAAAGTACTATACATACTTCATAAATTCTTTGGGGCTCAGGGTATCACCTTAAAAAAAAACTTGGGCCGTATTTTATCGAGATTTTGGGCTGACATGTAATTATTAATTATACCCCTAAAGTAGTAAAAATACTTGTATAAAAGGGCTTAGGGTTAGGGATTGTTTCATAAGGTGATGCAAGAATTGGTTCTTGCAGCGATATTGAGCTATAAGGGATTACGGATTATAATTAGGTTGTAATCACTGGATCATAAAATATTGGACTTGCTATTTGGTGGACATAGCCTAGGGTTTGGGTGAACCACATTAAATCTTGGTGTCTTGTGTTCTTTTCTGTGTGAGCTATTATTTTTTGAAATTGGTTATATTTGCATGTAAATATTATTTATGTCCATGGTTTATTCCTAACAAGTGGTATTAGAGTGAGGTTGTTTTTAAGCTATCCTCTGCAGGAAAGTCTCATGATTGAGTGGGAGCAATGGTAGATGAGGGTAAGCTGAGGGTTGATAGGTTCAATGGGTAGAACTTCTAGTTATGGAAGATGCAAATGAAAGACTATCTTTATCAGAAGGATTTATGGAAGTCGTTAGAAGGTAAAACCAAGAATTAGAGATCTATGTCAAATGACAAATGGGATCTTCTAGATAGAAAGGCACTTGGAAGAATTTTATTATGCCCAACACCATTGGTGACATTTAATATTACAAAAGTGAAGATGATAGAAGAGTTGATGAGAACCCTAGCAACACTATATGAAAAGTACTCTACTTCAAACAAGGTATTTGTCATGAATCATTTATTTAATATAAAAATGGCAGAAGGTGGATCTATTGCAAATAATTTAAATGAGTTTAATACTATTACTAGTCAGTTATCTTCTATGGGTATCAATTTTAATGAACAAATCAGGGCTCTCTTGATTTTGTTTTTTTTGCCTGAAAGTTGGAATGGCTTGGTAATGGCTATGAGTAATTATGTTCTTGGATCTAGTACCCTAAAATATGATGCTATGATCGATGTTATTTTGAGTGAGGAAACTTGTAGGAAAACCTTAGGAGGATCTACATCAGGAAGTTCTTTGAATGCACAAAGCAGGGGTAGAATGACTGAGACAGGAAGTAATTCCAAAAATTGGGGCAAATCAAGAGGAAATTCAAAGGTGATGAGGTATCAATTGAGAGGACCTAATGACTACTGGTATTGTGGGAAACCAAGACACAAAAAGAAATATTGTTGGAATTGAAATAAAAATGAAGGAGATAAACCAGATGGAGACAAGGACGAAAATGTGGTAAGTAAAAAATCTGAAGAGGATGCTTTGCTTCTATCTTTAGAAAGTGTTGATGATTCATTGGTTTTAGATTTTGGTGCTTCATTTCATGCTACACCTCATAGAGGTTATTTCATTGATTGTGTCCAAGGGGATTTTGGACTTGTTTATTTGGGGGATAATGAACCCTGTCATATTGTTGGAAAGGGAAAAGTTAAGATTAAGTTGTAGAATGGGAATCATTGGCTACTACATGAGGTAAGACATGTTCCAAGGCTGAGTAGGAATTTAATTTTAGTAGGGTAACTCAGTGATGAGGGTTGTGTAGTTATTTTTAACGATAAAAACTGGATGGTTTCAAAAGGTTCCCTTGTAGTAGAAAAAGGTGTGAAAGTAGGCACCTTAAATCTTTGTACAGGTCATATTTTTCCTTCTACTTTAATTATTTTAGAGAAAAATGAATGTTCAGGAATAGTTGTTGCTGTTGAGTAGGGAGAACAAATAGCTACTATAGATTCTACTACTGAGGTAGCCAAGGAGATGATATGGCTTCAATTCTTCTTGGAAGAATTGGGACATCCTCATAAGGATAATTATTTTTTTATAGATAGTTAGAGTGTCATTCATCTTGTAAAGAATTTAGCTCTACATTCCAAGACCAAACACATATAATTGCAGTACCATTTCATTCAGTTAGTTTTGGAGGATGGATAATTAAAGCTAGACAAGATACATACAGATGACAATTCAGCAAATATGTTTACAAAGGTAGTAACAAGGGAGAAGTTGAACTCCTCTTCAACTTTGGTTGGTCTTCTAGACTGAACATGAATAAAAGCACAGCAGAGTCTAGGATGGTTTGATCCAATGGGAGTCTCATGCAGTAGCAACATAGCTACAGGATCAGTCTCCAAGTGGGAGATTGTTAGTTTGTGATGACTAATCAAGAAAGTATTGTACATTCTTCATAAATTCTTTAGAACTTGGGGCATCGCCTCAAAAAAAAATTGGGCCCTATTTTATTGGGATTTTGGGCTGACATGTAATTATTAATTATAACCCTAAAGTAGTAAAAACACTTGTATAAATGGACTTAGGGTTAGGGATTATTTCATAAGGTGATGCAAAAATTGGTTCTTGTGGTGGTATTGAGTTGGAAGGGATTACAGATTGTAATCAGGTTGTAATCATTGGATCATAAAATATTGGACTTGTTGTTTGGTGGATGTAGCCTAGGGTTTGGGTGAGCCATATTGATGCAGGAGCATCCAGAGGTATAAGGGCAATCCTGTGTCACCCAAAAAAATGTACTTAGACTTAGTTTCTATTTTATGTCTTTGCATTTTTGGATACCCATTTGGCTCAAATAAAGGTTCCAACTCTCATAGTTCAACTATCAGTGCATTTAAAAATCCCGAAAAAATAGGAGCATGCAATTTGACCATCATTTTGGTGACCTAGAAGGTGTGACTTGGCCAGATGAATGTAATCAGGATTTGGAGCATTCCAGAAAAAGAATCAGGTCAAAAGGCCCCACGGTTTGAAAGTTATTGCATTTTTTCGAGTTTTGGAGACCCCCTAAGAATGCTTCAGAGTCAGGTTTGGGGCATTAAATGACCTCAAAAAGGGTCAAAAAATGGGGGACTTCGTCGATCGGAGTTACGGTTCAAAAGTTATGCCTCCCGGAAGTTCGACTACCGTTTCTGGATTCTTCTAGAATTGCACCGACTTCTAACGCAGCTTCCGGAACCTTCTATTTTGTCGGTGGATGCCTACTAGCACTTTCTAGAATGTACTCCTAGTCCTTAACCCTCTGGGGTCTATTTAAGGAGATTTTTGGCATTGTAAAAGGCAGTTCGGATTGGAGCTTGAGAGGAGGTGCTAAAAGGAGAAATATTCTCCAGATTTATGCTATTGTAAGCCCGCAGGGCATGTTTTGAGTTTATTTTCTCTGCACTGTTTGTACCAGCTTATTTTCTCAGTTAATATAATTTCCCCTTTCTATTGTGTCTATTCTGGTTGTTGGGTTGTGTCCCCATCAAGTGGTATCAGAGCGGGTTTTCCTGAGTGTGTAGACAGAGCGCCGACTGTGAGGCAGTTTGCACCAGGACTGTGTGGTTGTGGGTTTGAGTTAGAAGATGCCTCCACGAAGAGAGCGTGGTGGAAGGGCCAGAGCTGTTGATCCTGAGGAGGTTAGAGCCCTCCAGAGATAGGTACAAGCATTGCAAGAGGAGGTTCGTAGAGGAGCAAATATTGCCGCAGATGACAATAGTGAGGATGACAATGAAGAGGAAGTAATGGAAGTTGACGGGGAGGTTCTGAATCCTGTAGAGGAAAGGCTTTTTAGGGCCATTTCTAGGTTTGGGAAAAGACCTACAATTGAAGTGGGTATATTTTCGGGAAATTTGAAACCAGATGAGTTGATCGACTGGATCAATGAACTGGATGAATACTTTGAGTATGAGGATATAAGGGACCCAGATAGGGTTAAGTTTGCAAAGGCCAAACTAAAAGGCCATGCCAAAATCTGGTGGCAAGAGGTTCAACTGGAAAGGCTTAGAAGAGGAAAGGAGAAGATCACAAGATGGGATCACATGGTGGACAAATTGAAGAAGCAGTTCATTCCTGTGGACTACGAGCTTGATCTGTTTAAAAAGATGCATGGGTTAAAGCAAGCAGGAAGATCAGTCCAAGAATATACAGAGGAGTTTTATCGACTCCTAATTAGAGCGGGGCATGCAGAAGCAAATAAGGAGAAGGTTGCTCGTTATATCAGTGGGTTACGACCTAGCATCCAGGAAGAACTAAGTCTGGTAAGAATGACCAGCGTTGAAGAAGCATACCAGTTTGCCCTATGACTTGAAGATAAGCTGAGTAAAAGGTTTGAAGGAAGACAAAGAGGGCGCGGTCAAGGAGGAAGGGGAAGCGGTAGATCATCTGGAGGCCGCAATGAAACTCAAAAGAAAAATGAAGATGAGGGTACTAGCAGGAACCAGAGGAATGAGGGTTTCAACCGCTCCCGTGATCAAGACTTTGGAAATCAAAGAGGAAGAGGTAGAGGGCGTGGACAAGGAAGAGGAGGCTTCCGTGGCACCTATTTCCATTGCAATGAAGAAGGTCATCGTGCCTTTGAATGCCCTCAACGACAAGGAAGGACAGATAGGAGAGCTGAGGGCCAAGCTAGGATTGCTCATGTGGATGAGGATGCACAATCATCACATTCAGAGGATGCAGAAAGAGGAGAGGCCTTGGTAAATGAAAGAGTCCTACTAAGTGGTGAAAATGAACCAGGACAACGGAGGAGTTTGTTTCGTACCAGATGCAAGTGTGAGGATAAATGTTGTGATGTGATCATTGATGGTGGTAGCACTGATAACTTGGTATCCGAAGAGATGGTCTCTAAGCTAAAGCTCAAGAGGGAGAAACATCCCCAGCCCTATCGGATTTCTTGGGTAAAAGATGATCATAAGGTCCTGGTAAGTGAACAATGTTTAGTAAAATTCAAAATTGGTAGTTACCATGATGAAGTCCTCTGTGATGTTATTTCGATGGATGTTTGCCATCTATTGTTGGGTAGACCATGGCAGTTTGATAGACATGCAATACATGATGGACATGCAAACACATACTCTCTGACAAAGGATGGAGTTCGCCACAAATTGAAGCCCATGAAAAAGGAAGGTGAAAAGGTATGTAGCAGTGCTAGGATTTGTCTTGTTGATGGAAGGAAGTTTTTAGATGGCATGAAACATCAGCGTATGTGCTATGCTTTGATTCCTAGGAAAGATAAAGAAGGTAGTAGTGAAATACCATTGGAAGTTTCAGATTTACTAGGAGAATTTGGAGATATTATCTCTGATAATGTTCCAGATGGATTGCCACCAGTAAGGCAAATCAGTCATCAGATAGATCTGATTCCAGGAGCTAGTTTGCCTAACAAGGCTGCTCACAGGATGACTCCTACTGAAACAGAGGAGCTAAATAGACAGGTTCAGGAGCTGTTGAGGAAGGGCTTGATTCGAGAGAGCCTGAGTCCATGTGCAGTACCTGCAGTACTTGCACCAAAGAAGGATGGAGAGTGGAGGATGTGTACAGATTCTCAAGCTATAAATAGGATAACCATCAAGTACCGGTTTCCTTTACCAAGGATGGATGATCTTATGGACTGCTTGAGTGGAGCTCAATACTTCACAAAGATAGATCTAAAGAGTGGCTATCATCAGATACGGATACGAGAAGGAGATGAGTGGAAAACAGCCTTCAAGACCAAGGAGGGTCTTTATGAGTGGTTAGTCATGCCCTTTGGATTGACGAACGCCCCAAGCACCTTCATGCGGCTCATGAATGAGGTACTTAAGAAGTTCTTGGGAAAATTTGTTATTGTCTATTTAGATGATATTTTAATTTTCAGCAAGACTTTGGAAGAACATTTGCTGCATATTCATAGTGTCTTTGAAAGGCTGAGGGAAGAGAAACTGTTAATTAATCTAAAGAAGTGTGTCTTTGCAAAAAGGGAGTTAGTCTATTTGGGATTTGTTATATCACCTGAAGGACTCAAAATGGATCCAGAGAAGGTTAAAGCTATCTTGGAATGGCCTACTCCAAGGTCTGCTACTGAGGTAAGATCATTTCATGGTTTGGTTAGTTTTTACAGGAAGTTTATTAAGAATTTCAGTGGCATATGTGCACCCCTAACTGATACAATAAGAGGGGATAGAAAAGAGTTCAAATGGACTGCAACAGCTGCGAGAAGTTTCGAATTGCTGAAGAAGAAGGTGACTGAACAGCCTGTGTTGGCACTTCTAGATTTCAGAAAAGTATTCCAGGTGGACTGTGATGCTAGTGGTAGCGCTATTGGGGCTGTATTAAGCCAAGAAGGTAAGCCTATTGCATATTTTAGTGAAAAGTTGAATGATGCAAAGAAGAAGTATTCTGTTTATGATCAAGAGTTCTATGCAATAGTTCAGGCCTTAAAGAAATGGAGGCATTATTTATTGCCAAAGGAATTTGTTTTGTATACTGATCATCAAGCATTACAGTACCTAAATAGCCAAGGTAAGCTGAATCAGAGACATATGAAGTGGGTAGAATTCTTGCAGAGTTATACATTTGTGTTGAAGCATAGAAGTGGAAAATCTAACAGGGTTGCAGATGCATTAAGTAGGAGACAGCTATTGCTTACAACAATGCAGGTTGAAGCAGTTGGGTTTGATGAACTCAAGAATTTGTACCCCGAGGATCCTGATTTTGCTGAAGCATGGAAAGCTTGCAAAGAACCTGTTGCTGTAGATAGAACCAAGTGGTTGGACTATTTGATTCAGGATGGCATGTTGTTCAAAGGTAGTCAATTGTGCATTCCAAGGAGTTCCATGAGAGAAAATCTAATTAAGAAGAAACATAGTGGAGGGATGGCAGGACATTTTGGTCGGGATAAGACCATTTCCATTCTTAGGGAACATTATTTTTGGCCTCAAATTACACAGGATGTGAAGAAGTTTGTACAGAGTTGCCAGGTTTGTCAAGTTGCCAAGGGGTTTAGTCAAAATACTGGCCTATATCAGCCATTGCCTGTTCCATCAAGGCCATGGGAGGACATAAGTATGGATTTTGTTCTTGGATTGCCAAGGACACAAAGGGGTAATGACTCAGTATTTGTGGTGGTTGATAGGTTCTCCAAAATGGCACATTTCATTCCATGCCACAAAACTCATGATGCTGTCCATATTGCAGACTTGTTTTTCAAAGAGGTGGTAAGACTACATGGTCTTCCAAGGAGTATAGTTTCTGACCAAGATACTAAATTTGTGGGGTATTTCTGGAGGACATTGTGGAAGAAGTTGAGAACAGACTTGAAATTTAGTTCCACGCATCACCCACAGACTGATGGCCAAACAGAAGTGGTAAATAGAAGTTTGGGCAATTTGCTAAGATGTTTAGTTGGGGATAAGCCCAAGGGATGGGATTTGATTCTACCACAGGTAGAGTTTGCTTATAATAACTCTGTAAATAGGAGTACTGGAAAATCACCATTTCAAATTGTATATGGGAATAGCCCAAGGACTGCACCAGAATTGAGGAAGATAGAACAAGGGGAGAGAACAAGTGCTGAAGCTGAGGAATTTGCTGAACACATCAAGCGTCTACATGAGGAGGTTCAAGCACACATTATCAAGATGAATCAAGAGTATAAAGCTAGGGCTGATGCAAGGAGAAGACATAAGGAATTCCAAGTAGGGGATCTAGTCATGGTGCACTTACGAAAAGAAAGATTTCCAGTTGGTACCTACAACAAGCTGAAAATGAAGAAATTTGGCCCCTGCAAAATTTTGAAAAAACATAACTCAGGAAATGCATATGAGGTGGAGCTGCCAGATGGTATTCACATTTCTCCCATTTTCAACATTGCAGATTTGACAGAGTATCATGATGATGGTACTGATGAGGAGCTGGTTTTAGAGCCATGTCCAATTCCTGCTTCTAAGAAGGAGGAGATAGAAGACATTCTAGATCATCGTGTGGGTAGGAGTACCAGAAACAGGCAGTATGAAGAGTATTTGGTCAAATGGAAAGGACGACCGATCGAAGACTCAACTTGGATTTCAGCAGCTGAGGTTTCCCATTTAGGATTTCCTCTACCATCCATAAAGTGACAGGGTCACTTTTCAATCTACCCTGGGTGTCTGATGCAGGAGCATCCAGAGGTATAAGGGCAATCCTGTGTCACCCAAAAAAATGTACTTAGACTTAGTTTCTATTTTATGTCTTTGCATTTTTGGATACCCATTTGGCTCAAATAAAGGTTCCATCTCTCATAGTTCAACTATCAGTGCATTTAAAAATCCCGAAAAAATAGGAGCATGCAATTTGACCATCATTTTGGTGACCTAGAAGGTGTGACTTGGCCAGATGAATGTAATCAGGATTTGGAGCATTCCAGAAAAAGAATCAGGTCAAAAGGCCCCACGGTTTGAAAGTTATTGCAGTTTTTCGGGTTTTGGAGACCCCCTAAGAATGCTTCAGAGTCAGGTTTGGGGCATTAAATGACCTCAAAAAGGGTCAAAAAATGGGGGACTTCGTCGATCGGAGTTACGGTTCAAAAGTTATGCCTCCCGGAAGTTCGACTACCGTTTCTGGATTCTTCTAGAATTGCACCGACTTCTAACGCAACTTCCGGAACCTTCTATTTTGTCGGTGGATGCCTACTAGCACTTTCTAGAATGTACTCCTAGTCCTTAACCCTCTGGGGTCTATTTAAGGAGATTTTTGGCATTGTAAAAGGCAGTTCGGATTGGAGCTTGAGAGGAGGTGCTAAAAGGAGAAATATTCTCCAGATTTATGCTATTGTAAGCCCGCAGGGCATGTTTTGAGTTTATTTTCTCTGCACTGTTTGTACCAGCTTATTTTCTCAGTTAATATAATTTCCCCTTTCTATTGTGTCTATTCTGGTTGTTGGGTTGTGTCCCCATCACATATTAAATCTTGGTGTCTTGTGTTCTTTTCTGTATGATCTATTATTTTTTGATATTGGTTATATTTGCATGTAATTGTTATTTCTATCTATGGTCTAATCCTAACAAAGAGCACTATAGTGAGTGTCAAACAATAGTAAATGTCAAGCTCCTTGAGTAACCGAGCCCTTCAATCACCAAACACCTTGGCCAACACTACTCCCAATAATGACTAAGCACCACTCCTTTGGTGATCAAGTCCTCAAATCCAAAGCTAAAATCTACCGACACACAGGATTTCCAAAATGCCTAAGATGCTCCTGCATTAGCTCCTTCATTTTTGGGTGTTAAAAAGATCCAACATGGTGAGTGTGTTTTGAATTTTATAGTTATATTTTTTAATGAACCTTTTTACTAATTCTTTAATTAGTTGGATTATTTGTGAGACTTTCATGAAATAGTAGTAAAATTTATTAGATAATAAATCAAAAGTGAAAGGCATGAAACACAAGTATAAATTTAAAATGAATATATCATTGAATACAAAAGGTACTACCCATGTTTTTCATGAAGCTTGACATGAATATTAGAGCGAGAATAATTGTCCAGTAAGAAGAAATACTAGCAAGAATATGTTTTTTTTTACATTAAAGAAAGTGAGGTTCACTAGAAAATCTCACAAGACTTCTTTGGAAGAGTGAAATATGAACAGTAATAACATGAAATGGTGAGGCAAAACAAGTTGTTAAATAGGGTCTTTGGTAAAAATCCCTATCTGAAGTTTTCATAGCCATGACACTTGAGATTGTTGCTTTTGGCCTCTATACATGGTGTGTGTCCCTTTTTGTGATGGAGCATAAATGAAGAAACAACCCTAGTATAGTCCTTATTGCAATAAAATATGAGACAGAACTATCTAAATACAAATAAATCAACAGGGTTATATATCTTGCTCATTTTTCACAATGCCCACTTTACCTTAATCGAAAAAAATACAATCACAAACTATCTTAATTCATATAAGCCAACTAACCTTGAGAGCTGGGATCTAAAGGGTACTAGTTGTACCACTAGTGAAGTTCAAAATTACATAATTCATGTTCATTTCTACTCTGACGTCGTGCATTCATAAATCAACACTTAACAAAAACTTCTAAAAATATGAATTATCTTGATTGAAACTTATGTTTAGTGATTTGAAATTTCCATAGAACATCATCCTAGTTTCAATGTGAAATAATTATAAAGTATTTTTATCCATGTTAGCATACTTACCTTGAGGTGTACAATCTAAAGGATACTGATTGAAATTCCCAGTAATGAAGTTCAAAATCACAAGATCACTTTTCATTCTGAAGTAATGAAATGCATAAACAACCTCTTGAAAGTATCTTTAGTATTTTGATTTTTTTGTAGATCAACCTCTTCATATCAATGAATTGAGTTTTGTGTGTTAGAGTTTCTATTACACATGAATTTTGGGTCATTCTTCCTAGCTCAACACCAGAGTTATGAGTCCCATTTAAGAGTTACTTGTGTCAAAACTACTATTAAACTTTTATTTTGTCTTGTTCTTCTCAACACATGATCAGAGTAATGAGTTTCAATTTAAAGGTATTGAAACTAGTAATTAAATACTAAAATTGTAAACTCCCAAGTGAAGCCATTATGAACACATTCATACTAGGTGCACACAAAAATCCCATGCATCTACATTATCTTTTTCGGCCACTTCACACAGGATTTGTTTCATGTCCTGATCATGAAGAGGCAAAACTTCATTTTTGAGCATGGTAGCAAGAGCTAGATAAGTTTAATGACTGGATGAGTTCCATTTACATAGGTGTTAAATAGTTGTAGTGACCCGTTTCAGACTATTTGATTTTTAACCCTAATTGTGCTTCTTCTTTTCCTTCTTGATATCCTTTCCAATGCCTTCTATATCCTGTGTGTGTGTGTGTGTGTGTGTGTGTGTGTGTGTGTGTGTGTGTGTGTGTGTGTGTGTGTGTGTGTGTGTGTGTGTGTGTGTGTGTGTGTGTGTGTGTGTGTGTGTGTGTGTGTGTGTGTGTGTGTGTGTGTGTGTGTGTCCAAGTGACATGTCCTTTCATTATTAAAATTAAATGTATTAATAAGATAACTATATTATATATTATTATATTAAATAAATTATATAAATCATATTCCTTGTAATTAATAATACTATTAATAAGTAATTAAGATATAGTTGTCAATAGTTGATTTATGTGTATGTATATTAATTAATCATATTCAATAATATGGTATTTTAATATCTAATATACATAGAAGTGTATATATTTATTATATACACATATAGTTATATGATAATATTTATGGTATATATATATATATATTATTTATATTTTTCAATTTATCTACATTATTTAATCTTTTTAATAATACATAATACTTATTTATTATTATATATCAAAATGGGGATATCACAATAGTATGATGTTATTTTTGAGGAATAGAAGGCATGAGAAAAATACAATTTGATTGGTAGCTAAAGGTGAAAACTTCTTTGATGGAATTGGTATCAAGATTAAAAAGATATATAGATAATCCCCAAATGTACCCCATGGGTAGTAGTCTTCATCTAATGAAGGGGACCATTAAGGCACTAAATATTGAGGATGGTTTCCATTAGTTGTTTAGATATAAAGAAGATATAAATCACATAATGGAAGGAGTTGCAAATTTGGATAATGGTCTTGCATTGTGATGAAACCATAAATTTGATGATACATTGACATTTTTCTTAATATCCTAAATACAACTACAGAGACTGAAGATGGGTCCATTAGGTTTGATGTTTGATGATTCTACTACTCTATTAGTAACCACATTCTTATTTTTTCCAATATTTTTTTGTCTTTTTTGTTCATTTTTTTGGAACAATTCAAGGAAATATTATCCTTGTATATGGAAATATCACTCTTTCTAACAAGAGCTTATTGAACCTTGATTATACTATCTACCATTTTTTTAAACCATTTTTTATGCATAGTTTATTTCTATCACAAGATTGTTGACAAAGATATCCATGACAGGGAGAGGGGATGAACTAATCACTACTTCATGCTTTTGGTTTGTCAATGAGACCTAAGGTGGCTTCCAAATCCACCAAATGGATCTATAGGATCCCTCTTATGTAGAGATCCCCTAATCCCAAACTGCACTCTTCTATCTTGAACAAAATCCTCATCAATAACAAAATCCTCATCAATCCACTTGCTAGGTTTTCATGCTAGATGAAGGACACACAATTTTCCTAAATTTTTCTAGGCACTTATCTTCCTTACCGATTCTACACTTTTCCACCAAAATAGGGCTACTAGAAAAGAGCCCCAATTAGACCTCTTGCTCTAAGAAATCAAGAATTTTCTCAAATTTATTCCACTATAAAATGAAAACTTCATTAAAAGACTCCCATTCATTTTACTAAAACTCTCAAAGTTTCTAGGTTTTGGGTCACCAAAAGGTCATGCGGCACCTCTATACAAACTGAGGGTTTTTAAGGATTTCTTGACCTTTCTAGGTCTACCTACTATATGGATTGGTTTGGTGCCTTGAAAAATTGTTACTAATCTCTCCTTCTTCCCAAGGAATCTTCACTCACTCCCCTTCCTTCTCCATACTATTTTTTATGATGATCTTCACAACCCTACTATTTATAAGCTCTATGATATTAATTTACCCTAGCTAGGCATGCTCTAGCTTGCCCAGGGAAAGAGCTTAGAAATGCCTCCATGGATTTTGAGGGCCCTTCCTTCTATAGGTAGGAAGTACATAGAGTTCACTCACTATCCCCAAGACGTTGTACTATTTCTACTATGGGATAGTGAGTTACATGCTTCTCGATGCCAACTACCTAGTTCAGGATAGTGAATTGATGGAAATGAAAGAATTTACAACCTTGAAAGAAAACTCAAACACACACCTACTTTATTGAATCAAAACTAATATAAAAAAACTAATTACAATGGTAAGGTGATACAACAAATAATTTAGCACTCAAAAGCTTTCATTGCTCTCTATTTTGTCCTTTTACATTCAAAAAAATCACACTCTAGCATACAGTCCATACACTAACACTCACATAATGGTAACTTTAGGGTTTTTTAGGATTATATATTGCCTCTTAGGTCTTTTCCCCTCACAATTAGGGTTTCCATCAGTCTCCACCATGTTTGGAATGGGTTTTGCAAAGTTGTTCAGCAATTTTTGCAAAGTTGCAACTTTTCTTGCCTTGCAACTTTTGCAACTTTTTGTTTACATCTTTTTGACATTTTGTTCCTACCAAATTTGGCTAACTCCTAGCTTTTCAATGCTAGAGACCCTTTCCTAGGCTATATATGTATCCTAAGACTTCATGACAAGGAATACCTTAATTCTAAGGTCATTTATGACTTCCTATCCCCTAACCAATGAGGCCAAAGAACACAACTAGGTCCTCAAACCTTTATTCTAATTACCAAGCTCTCCTAGAGCATAGCACAACAAAAATTTTATTGGTGAGGGCCCTATTTCTCAAGGTTCTCTTGCACCAATCCATTTTCTTCATTTCAAGAATTTTTCTAGGGTATCTTGTGAATATTTTTTCATCTCTAGAGGAATGTAATAAAAGGTTCTTTGCTTCATTTTTTGGTGTTAAAAAGATCCAACATGGTGAGTGTGTGTTGAATGTTATAGGAATAGTTTCTAATGAACCTTTAACTAATTATTCAAGTATTTAGATTATTTGTAAGAATTTTGTGAACCACTCCATGGCTTCACCTCTGAGACTCAATTATGTATATTCCTAAGAAATTGATATTGTTCCCTAACCTCTTGTCAAATCAATGGATCACACTAAGCTTACACCACACAAGGCTAAGTTTGTTTGTTCCTATCATCATAGTAATAGTTGCATTACATTTTAAGCATCTATTTTAAGATCTTATAAAAAAAGGAAAGATAGAAATCAAACACACCCATGGATCCACTTATTCACTTAATTATTTTAAAATTATGAAAATAAATGATGTGTATCTAGAGATTTTTTGTCTTTCCCATATCACATCAAATGATGAAATTATACATGAAAAAAAGAAACCAAATAATACACCATTGATAAGTTGGTTCTTCTAGAGAATACATCTCTAAGAATTCCTACACCATCCACACACAAAATATACTCTAGAACATGTAGCTTGTAACACATCTCCATTAGTGAAGTGGGCTATCTCACCTATCTAGGGACTGCAAGATTATTAATGGGAAAAATATACCTATTTCAGCCTAAATTATGAAGAAAATGATATGTGTAACAAAATTTCATATTCATACAAATACGTGTGAGAAAATATAACAAAAAAAAGGTTTCAGACCTGTAAAAGTGACACCATTTTCCCATCTTATGGTGCATGTCAATTTTCCCTTGCATCCAAAATAAGATTCAACCATTCTGAATCAAGAATGCACATGTAGTTGTGTTCTATATGCATGGACAATAGGTGGAGCTGAAAAAATATACCATATTTACATTTATTTAATAGGTCTAATAAGATTTTAAAACCATAGAGCATCATAAATTTTAGAACTCTAGCTACTATGGCCGAGATAATGTCCTCAACAAGACAACACATAGAAAGTCTTGATTTTCTTGCATGTTGAAGACATTACCCTTGCCTATAAGATTCAAAGTTATAATGTTCATCATGGGCTATAACTTAAAATACCTAATTAAAGACCTCTAACAAAAATAAAAACCTATTACATCTTTTAGCTCCACCTGATGTCCTATGCATATGAATTGAGATTACATATTGAACTATGACCTCCTTTTGCATTGCCTAAAACCAAGAGATTGACATAGTTAGTTTTCATTCAATCATAGGTCATTATTGAGCTTCACTTGGTTTTGAAAATAGTTTAATATTCTCTACTAATCAAGGCCAACCACATGAAAGTGGAAGCTCATTTAGCGCCACCCCCGCCCCCTGCCCCCTTCCTCGAACATCTAAATTCCCTGTCAACATCTAAAATTCATTCATTTTATTAATAAAATGTAACATTCATGAAATCCACAAGATAAAATTCATTAACACATTAGCTAAATTGATGTAGGAGCATCTAGAGGTATAAGGGCAATCTTGTGTCACCCAAAAAAATGTAATTAGACTTAGTTTTTGTTTCATGTGTTTTCATTTCTGGATACCCATTTGGGTCAAATAAAGGTTCCAACTCTCATAGTTCCACTATTAGTGTTCTTGGTTAGAGTTTTTAATCACCTAGGGATACATGTAAATGCCAAAAAAATACAAGTATGTAATTGAGCCATCATTTTGGTGAACTAGAAGGTGTAAATTGTTTAGATGATTGTAATTGTAATTTAGAGCATTCCAAAAAAAGAATCAGGTCAAAAGGTCCCATGGTTTGAAAGTTATTGTAGTTTTTCAATTTCTGGAGACCTCCTAAAAATGCTTCAAAGTCAGGTTTAAGGCATTAAATGACCTCATATAGGGCTGAAAATTGGGGGATGAGAAAAGCTTGTCCATAGGGCTATAAAGAACTTTGAGATCTTTTTGAAAATGTAAACAGTTCATCAATCAGAGCTATGGTTCAAAAGTTATGCCTCCCGGAAGTTTGGTTACCATTTTTGGATTCTTCTAGTTTTGCGCCAATTTCTAACGCTGCTTCTAGAGCCTTCTACTTGGTCGATGGATGGGAACTAGCACTTTCTAGAATGTATTCCTAATCCTTAACCCTTTGGGGTCTATTTAAGTGTTGGATACAATTGTTAATGGTGTATTGCCTTTGATGTTACACAAATGTCATATCAGTCATCAGATAGAGTCTACCAAGCTTAGATGATCAGCAAAGCAATTTATAGTGTGTACCAAATGTTCCTGAACATTACTCAGTAAATTTAGTTCTCACTGAGCTCACTCGAGCATCAAAGAATTTTTTAGTAGAAAGCTAGTGTTAACCGAGCTCCCAAGGTTAACGAAGAAAAATTAATGTTTACTGAGCTCACTCGGGCATCAAAGGATTTTGTAGCAGAAAGTTACTGTTAACCAAGCTCCCAAGGTTAACGAAGAAAAGTTAATGTTTATCGAGCTCACTCAGGCATCAAAGGATTTTGTAGCAGAAAGCTAGTGTTAATCGAGATCCCAAGGTTAACGAAGAAAAGTTAATGTTTACCAAACTCACTCGATTATGAAAGAAAATGTGGCAGAGAGATAGCTTCTACCAAGCTCACAAGGTCAGCAAAGGAAGGTCAGTGCTAACTGAGTTCACTCAGTCTCCAAAAGATTTATTAGGGTTTGTAGTGTTTATCGAACCTCACTTGGTTAACATTAGAAAACCATTATGGAGCAGTGGTTAACAAGCTGGGTCGGCCAGCGAAGGATTTTATTGTTTTGATATTAAGTTCAATTGTTTTGTGATGCCGACTGATGTAATAATTTTTTCAGTTGTTGCAACTTATATTTGAGCCAACTTGATAATCTAAAAGGTATATATTAGATATTCAAATTGTGAATTGAAGTGTGTGAATATATGGATGAGAATGGAATAAGAGAATTCTGATGATGGATTAGATATCTTGGAGGAGATGCAAAGTTGTATTTGATCAGTTAGGATCTAGTAAAGTAGAAAAAAGATCTGTAATCAGCAAAAGATAAGTTGCACATCATTAAGGTCACTTCATTGTTGCTTTCTAATCATTGTAACAATGAATCCAAAATCTCTTTACAGAGTTGGTTTAACAGCCATTTTGTAAAACCTCTAACAAGGTGACAGTTCGGTTGAATTGTTTTAAAGACCTCTAACCAAGCCACTCCTAATAGGGTGATTAAATCCTCTAAAAAGGTCACACCTAATAGTATGTATTGTAACCTTTAACAGGGTTGGCTCCTAACAGGGCTCACTTCAAAAGAGTGAAAATTGGTGACTAGTTACTTGGTGGTTTTTCCCATATTGGGTTTCCACATTAAATATCGTGTCCATTTATCTTAACCTTTGCAAGCATATTAATAACTATGAATGCTAGATGATCAATAATTAGTTAATCTACCAAGTTATAGTATTCTTGCATTGTTTATCGAGTATCAACAGTAAGTAAGCATTATTGACATCTAAGGGATTTTGGAATTGTTTTTGTGGTAACTGATTCACCCCTCCCCTCTCAGTTACTTCATCTATATTTCCAACAATTGGTATCAGAGCTTTTGGTGCTTGCAGGATAAGATTTCAAGGATCTAAGCCAAAGATCAAGATGTCTTATAAGATGGAAATTCCAAAACTTGACAAGGACAACTTCTCAACATGGCAAGGGTTGATGAGACTTCATCTAGCTTCTATTGGAGATACAGGACTAAAATACCTTGACAAAAAATATGCAAAACCAGCTGGTACACTATCTGTCAATGATATTGCTAAAAAGAAGACCCACAACATTATGATGATAGATATAGCATCTACTTTGAGTTATGAAGAATTTTATGACATCAAGGACTGCAAATCTGCCTTTGAAATGTGGGAAAAGCTTAAAGAAATCTATGGAGGAGATGATAATGTAAGAAGAGCCAAAGCAAAAAGTCGAAGAGCACAATTTGATCAGATGAGGATAAGAGAGGATGAAAAAATTGCAAATATGTTGAAAGAGTCAAAGCATGTGTTAGTGCAATCAAAGCATCTAGAGAAGATATCAAGGAGGAGATAGTTATAAGTAAAGTTCTTAGAACTCTACTTCCCATTTATGCAATCAGACTCTCTGCAATTAAAGAAAGAAGATGTGAAGCAAATCATAAGATAAATCTTGAGGCCATAGTTGCTTTGACAACTATGTTCCAGCTTCCAAGAACATTGAATCGGCATTTGAAGCTAAGCTTTTACTCAAGGAGAAAAGCAAGAAGAAAAAAAATCTCAATCAGGAAGTGAAGATGAATCAAACCAAAGTTTTGACAGTGATCTTGAAGTGATTGAAGCTCTACTAGCAAGAAAATATTCTAGAGGAGAAGGAAAATATAAAGGTAAAGTTCCTCTAATCTACTTTTCATGTGAAAAAGTTGGTCATATTGCTGCTAGGTGCCCAAACAAGAAGAACAAAGATGAGAAGAAAGGTTACAAGTACAATGGCAAGAAAGACTTCAAATCACTCAAGGATAAAGGTAAGAAAACATGTTTTATGGCTAAAGATTTTAATGATTCTAATGATGAAGAAGAAGATGAAATTGTCTACATTACTGTACAAGATGAGTCTGATAATGATGAGGAAATGGCACTCATTTCTCATATGAGCAAAAATGATACATGGATCATAGATAGTGGTTGTTCCCATCACATGACTAGTGATAAAACTAAGTTTGAATACTTTGAAGACTATGATGGTGGCAGTGTAAGATTTGGTAACAATGAACCTTATTGTATAAAAGGAAGAGGACGAATCTCTCTAACCAAAGAACTTATATGTGATAATGCCTATTGGGTAAAAGGACTAAAACATAATTTTTTGAGTGTAGCATAGCTACTCAATAATGGATTCAAAGTAGATTTCATGCACGAAAAAGCAAGACTACTTGATGGCAAAAGAAAACTGATTGGTTCAAGCACTCAAACAAAAGGTAACTTGTTCTATCTTGAACTAGGTGAATGTTCATGTTTTATTGCTCAAGTTGAAGAAAGTTGGTTATGGCATAAAAGGTTGTGTCATGTTAATTTTGATAATTTGGTAAAGATAAGCAAATTCAAGAAAGTAAGAGGCATTCCTAACATAAAGAAACCTGAGATCGGTCTATGCAAGAATTGTCAAATTGGTAAAATGGGAAAGACTAGTTTTAAAAGTAAAAACTATCAGTCTGAAGATATATTAGATATTGTGCATACTGATTTATGTGGACCCATTGGAATTGAAAGCTATACTGGAGAAAAGTTCTTCATTCTTTTTGTTGATGATTACTCAAGAATGATGACTGTCATGTATCTAAGGAAAAAATCAAAAGCATTTGAGAAATTCAAATGGTATTTGGCCAGAGGGGAAAAGAAAATAAGGAAAAGATTGAAATGCCTGAGGTCAGACAGAGGTGGAGAATTCATTTCACATGAGTTCAATAACTTTTGCATTGAGAGAGGAATCAAAAGACAGGTATCAGCCCCTGGAACTCTTGAGCAAAATGGAATAGCTAAAAGGAGGAACAAATCCATCATAGATTGTGCAAGAACCTTAATGATCAAAAAGAGCATTGCTATCAAATACAGGAAGGAAGCTATCAGCATTGCAGTTCATACCTTGAATCAAGTATAGCTGAAAAAGGACTCATTCAAAACTCCCTATGAGCTATGGTATGGCTATAAACCTAATGTAAGTTATCTAAAAGTATGTGGAAGTAAATGTTACATTTTGAAAGAATCTAGACAAGGCAAATTTGATGTAAAAGGTGATGAAGGAATATTTTTGGGATACTGTTGCAATAGTAAAGCATATAGATGTTTGAACTTGTCTACTTACAAAGTCATAGAAAGTGCACATGTGAAAGTTGATGAGTTTGTAGAAAGGACTAGAGAAGAAAGCAAAAAGAAACCAAAAGATTATAGAAGGTTTGTTTTCACTAAACCTGATACAGTACCAATCAATTAGGAATCTTCTACTCCCAAGTCATTAGTAACTGAGTTACAGGAAGTTCAAACTAAGTTACAACAACCTGAGTTACATTCTAATGCTATCAAACAAGTGTCTACCGAGTCTGAAGGACCCAAGCCAATACCTACTGAGCTAGAACATCCAGAACCTGAAGTTGAAGTGCAAGAGGATAACAATGAAATTCATTCAAAAGGAAAAGAACTGTATTAGCAAAATATGTCAGGAGACATCATTCAGCAGATCAGATCATTGGAGACAAATTTGAAGGAACCATGACAAGAAGTAAGGTGAAAGGTACTTGTTTACTTGCTAATTTTGAACTTAGAAATATCAATGATGCATTGGGAAATGATAGTTGGATTGAGGCTATGAATGAAGAGATAGAAAAGATAGAGAAAAACAACACATGGACTCTTGTACCCATGCTTAAAGATAAAAATGTGATTGGAACTAAGTGGGTATTCAAAAACAAGTTGGATGAAGATGGTAAGGTATCAAGAAACAAAGCTAGACTAGTATGCAAAGGATATGCTCAAGAAGAAGGAATAGACTATGGAGAAACTTTTGCTCCTATTGCAAGATTGGAAGGAGTCAGAACTTTGCTAGCATGCACTGCTCACAAAGGATTCAAAGTTTATCAGATGGATGTCAAGTCATCATTCCTCAATGATATATTGGTTGAAGAGGTTTACATTGAACAACCTAAAGGTTTTGTTGATCTAGATAAGAAGAATATGGTCTACAAATTACACAAGGCATTGTACAGTCTAAAACAAGCCCCTAGAGCATGGCATGAAAGATTGCATAACTATCTTATTCAGATTGGTTTTCAAAAAACTAATGATAACAGTAGCTTGTATATAAAGGAAGGACCGGATAATAAGATTGTCTTGGTAGAAATATTTGTAGATGATACTATTTTCACAGGGAATGATGATCTTTGCAAAGAATTTTTAGAACAAATGAACAAAGAATTTGAAATGTCTATGTTTGGAGAGATCAAATTCTTTGTTGGTCTTCAAATTTAGCAGAATAAAAAATGGTATCTACATCACTCAATCAAAATACATCAAGGAGTTATTGAAAAATTTTGGCATGGAAGATTTTAAACCATTTGGGACTCCTATGTGTACTGGATTAAAATTTACCAAGGAAGATGAATCAAAAGAAGTACATCAAACATTGTATAGATCTATGATTGGAAAGCTGCAGTATGTGGCTCATACTAGGTCAAATATTGCCCTTGAAATTGGTATTGTAGCAAGATTTTCAGCAAAATCAAGAAAAAATCACATGATGGCAATCAAAAGAATAATGAGATATTTGAAAGGAACTGAAGATTATGGTTTATGGTACAAATTTGAAGGTAATTTGAATTTGAAAGTGTTTATTGATGCTAATTGGGCAGGAAACCTTGATGATAGAAAAAGTACAAGTGGAGGAGCATTCTTTCTTAGAAAGAGGTTGGTTTCTCAGAGGAGCAAAAAGAAAAATTGTACATCCCAATTTACAGCAGAGGCAGAGTATGTTGTTGTTGCAGTAAAATATTCTAATATTGTTTGGTTTAAATAGTTGTTGGGAGGCATGAAGGTGGAAATCAAAGAACCAGTTGTTATGTTCTGTGATAATACAAGTGCAATCAACATATCTAAGAATCCTGTGATGTATTCCAAAACCAAGCACATTGCAATAAAATATCATTTTGTCAAAGAATTGGTGCAAGATAAGGAGATTAGATTGGAATATGTCCATACAAAGGAACTAATTGCTGACATATTCACAAAGCCATTACCTAAGGATGCATTCTTGTATCTAAGAGGTAAGTTAGGGGTCACTCCCCTATCTGAAGTTCACTAAAATGAAGTTTTAGTGATGTATCAACGCATACCAAGTTGAAGATCTATCAGTTGATGCAGCATAATTAGAAAATATTGCATATGAATTAGTACTCAAGGTACATTAAAATTCATTTGAGTTCTGTTGTCTTTGGCATGTGTTGTCAAAGAGGGAGAGTTTTACTATCATATCTTTTTGAAATTTGTTTGAAAAGAAAAGTTTGCTATGGAATTCCTTCACAGAGGGAGATTACTGAAAGAGGGAGAGTTTGCTATCTAATATTTTTTTTTTTTTAAAGTTGCTCTAATAGAAAAAGACTTGTTAGACTTATTTTCAAATTTCATTCTACTATGACATGTTGTGTTGCCATCAATGCCAAAGAGGGAGATTGTTGGATACAATTGTTAATTTTGTATTGTCTTTGATGTTACACAAATGTCATATCAGTCATTAGATAGAGTCTACCAAGCTTAGATGATCAGCAAAGCAATTTACAATGTCTACCAAATGTTCCTGAACATTACTCAGTAAAGTCAGTTCTTACTGAGCTCACTCGGGCATCAAAGAATTTTGTAGCAGAAAGTTAGTGTTAATCGAGCTCCCAAGGTTAACAAAGAAAAGTTAATGTTTACCGAGCTCACTCGGACATCAAAAGATTTTGTAACAGAAAGTTAGTGTTAACCAAGCTCCCAAGGTTAACGAAGAAAAGTTAATGTTTACCGAGCTCACTCGGGCATCAAAAGATTTTCTAGTAGAAATTTAGTGTTAACCGAGCTCCCAAGGTTAACGAAGAAAATTTAATGTTTACCAAGCTCACTCGGTTATCAAAGGAAATGTGGCAGAGAGTTAGCTTCTATCAAGCTCACAAGGTCAGCAAAGGAAGGTCAGTGCTAACTGAGTTCACTCGATCTCCAAAGGATTTTTTCAAGGTTTGCAGTGTTTACCAAGGCTCACTTGGTTAACACTAGAAAACCATTCTGGAGTAGTGGTTACTGAGCTGGGTTAGCCAGCGAAGGATTTTATTGTTTTGATATTAAATTCAATTGTTTTGTGCAGTCGACTGATGTAATGATTTTTTCAGTTGTTGTAACTTATATTTGAGCCGACTTGATAATCAAAAAGGTATATATTTAGATATTCAAATTGTGAATTGAAGTGTGTGAATATATGGATGAGAATAGAATAAGTGAATATTAAGCAGATTTTGATGAAGGATTAGATATCCTAGAGGAGATGCAAAGTTGTATTTGATCAGTTAGGATCTAGTAAAGCAGAACAGAGATCTATAATCAGCAAAAGACAAGGTGCACATCATTTAGGTCACTTCATTTTTTCTTTCTAATCATTGTAACAGTGAATCCAAAATCTTTTTATAGAGTTGGTTTAACGGCCATTTTGTAAAACCTCTAACAAGGTGACAGTTCGGTTGAATTGTTTTAAAGACCTCTAACTAGGCCACTCCTAATAGGGTGATTAAATCCTCTAACAAGGTCACACCTAATAGTGTGTATTGTAACCTTTAACAGGGTTGGCTCCTAACAGGGCTCACTTTAGAAGAGTGAAAATTGGTGACTAGTTACTTGGTGGTTTTTTCCATATTGGGTTTCCACGTTAAATCTGGTGTCTCTTGTGTTCATTTATTTTAACCTTTGCAAGCATATTAATAACTATGAATGCTAGATGATCATTAATTAGTGAAGCTCCTGAGTTATAGTATTCCTGCACTATTTACCAAGTATCAGCAGTAAGTAAGCATTATTGACATCTAAGGGATTTTGGAATTGCTTTTGTGGTAGCTGATTCACCCCTCCCCTCTTAGTTACTTCATCTATATTTCCAACATTAAGGACATTTCTGGCATTGAAAAAGGTAGTTCAGGGTGGAGTTTGAGAGAAGGTACTGGGAGAAGAATTTATCTCCAAATTTATGCTATTGTAAGCCCATAGGGCATGTTTTGGAGTTTTTTTCTCTGCACTAAGTGTACTAGCATATTTTCATAGTTAATCAAATTTTCCCTTTCCTGTTGTGTCCATTCTGTGCTCGGGTCATGTCCCCATCATAAATTATAACATTCATATGAACATTAAAAATTAGAACATTCACATGAACATTCAATAGAATATAATTAAAACATTGAGACATAAACATCAATAATTATCAAATAAGTTACATAAATGAGAATCATTTCTTTTTTGTCTTTTACTTTTTTTGTCCCTCCCTATGTTGTTGCAGAGGCATATAAATGTCATTATTAATATTTCTTCTCACCCATGGACATGATCTCATTTTCATTTGTAAAGGTGGGTCCTCTGCAATAATAAATAAAATGGTTAAATTTAAAGAATTTGAGACTTTAAAGAACATAAGCATTGCACTCTTTACCTTGTCCAACCACATCATCTTGCCTGAAGGCTTGAACCTCAATATGCTCATTAGGCACAACCTCTACAGCTCCTAAAACTACAATACAATATGTTTTCTTAATCCCAACACATATTATAAATAAATTTTTATTACTATACCAAATTTAATTTAAAATGTTTACTTGTATTAATAATTCAAAAATCAAAATTTGATTAGAAAATATATACCTTGAGTACAATGCACATTTGAATTGATGCCTCCATGGTGCTCAAATGGTGTATCACGATTGGAAAGCTACAATACAATGTCAATAAATAGTGCATTTATCAACAATATATACATATAAATACAAGACAAATATTGAGAAATATTAATCATTCATTTTAATACATATAAATATATTCATTTTAAAGTTTTAAACAAATATATACTCATTGTTTCCTTACTTAAAAAAAATATAACAACTTATATTTTTGGAACACAATATCAAATAGAATAATTTCTAAAGTATTCAATTTGAAATAAAAATTAATTGACTTATTTACATCTTTGATAGATCCAACAGAAGAACCTTGCACACTCATTGATCAGAGTCATTTAGCAACAATTGTATAGCCTTGTCTATAAGCTATTTTCTTGTCCTTTTCAGAAATTATTTTTTCAAACTCCAAGGCCTACATTTTTGTTTGGTATCATGAATTTTTTTTTGTAGTGAATTTCATCAAAGACCAAATTTTTACAATTTATAAATATTTTCATATAATTTTTCATTTACTTATACTTAAAATTTGTGCAACAAATTTTGAATATCCGCCCAAGCTGAGCTTGTGTTTCTCATGCTTCTATTTTCTTGCTTCAGTTTCCTTTGATGTGTTAGGTAACCTATGTGAATTTTGAAATATGTTCGATCACATAAGTATTAAGATTAATTAGTACATAATTTCATTCTTAATATTATGACATACCGTCTTTCCTCAAGTGGTACTATTTATCCACCATGTCTTGTGCTTTTCTCAGTGAAATCCTTTTTAAGATTCTCTCAGAAAATAATAGGAATATAGGGGGGTGCTCATAATAAGGATTGTGTTCCATTTGGGTCTTGTAGTTGTACCTAATATACTTCAAAGCTTGGTTCACTTTCTCAAGGAGCCTAATTTTTTTAAAGATGTTGGGTAAAAAAAGTGTTGTCTTGGCATCAACAAGTTTATCCTTTAACTCTTTAGTTTGTAAAATCCACCTTTTAAGAAAAAATTGTTAGATTCATAAATGAATTGAAACTACCTTTAAATCTACTTGAAGAAATGGATCAAAGAAAATATGATCTAGCAATGAAATCAAAATATGCTACCCTGTGTGTATGGTCCATCCAAATATGCACAAACATGCATCATTAAGTTTTTCATAAAATAGTTTATTCCCTAAAAAATAATAATGGGATTAGTAGTTATTGCAAGGGATTTCACGAGAGCTTAGTGCATTTGATTATGAGTATGAGATTTTATAGTAAAAGAAAGGATCAATCTTTAAAGTACCTAGAAGTTGGGCTACACTAAATGAAAATTCATCTTCATTGTTCATGAGAAATTGGTCACAATTCTTTAATGTTCTTGTACATCTAACTCAGGTACATCCAAGATTATCCTCATTTCCTCCTACATAAAATGAATCTAATATTACAAATTTTACCCTAATAAATAATAGTTCAAGTGAAATAAACACATGAAAAATGAGAGAGAAAAAGAGGAATCTACTTATTAATAGGCATTTCCATCACATTTGTGGCCATGCTACATGTTGCTAGCATTGCAATCAGCATTACCTATGCGGTTCTGTTTCTTGTAGCAGGGGACATACTAAACATAGGATCAATGGTAAGTATTGAAAAATAAGATTGTTAGAGCATAAAAAACAAGATTTTTAGAGCTATTAAAAAAAAGTTCAAGAAATACACAAGTGTAGGATAGAACATGTGATGTACTTGAACCATTTGAAGTATCCACATCTAGGGCATGACCCTTTAACCTATTATGCATCCTTTGTAAAACTAACACATATGCATTTTATTTAATGACATAAATAAAAGAGTATACTATAAAAACCATTATTAAACTTATTTATAATTAAAAACTACATTAATACTTATAGTATAAGTCTAAACTAGGTGCATCAACTCATCTTCTCTCATCTTTATTTGAGGAGTCTAAGGTCAAATTAATGCCAATCAAGTTAACTCTCTTGATAGTTCAAAAAGGACCATTTGTAGTGTAACCATAGGATCAGCGGCTGATGCAAAATAAACAATGAATGAATCCTACTCATACAGTGGCTTCTCATGGACTACTTGTTCCTTTCCCTTTTCTTGATTAGCAATCATTTATGAGAATAATATTATTAGCACTATATTTAAAATCAATTCAAAATATTAGTGAAGAGTAAAACATAATAAAAAAATATGCATTAACATATTTCTTGTATCTAATTTGTACAACAACAATGAGCTTTACCTATTGGGAAGAAGAAGTCTCATTAGAACCATCATTGTCATGTGTATCATGTGGATGTTGATCCATACTATAGCCTTGTATTTCAAAAACAAATCATGGCATTTTAAAACATATGTGTTATTATTCTAAGTTAGCAAAAAAAAAATTAAAATTATGGTGTGTTGGATTCATTGATTAGAGTTAATTTTAAATATGCATAATATGTACCACCTTGTGCATGACTGTGGCTTTTTTTTGTATCTATGTGATGCAAATTGTAATCAATAATAATATATTTGCCTTCATGTATTGATTTTATCATACATACAAATAAATGATTTCCCTCACATGCCTCAAATATGCAATTTGGTCATTTTTAGTTTATGCAGATCATGTACTATTTATAAAACCTACAATATTTCCTGATGTTTTTGGCCTTTTGTCAATGTATAGAGCTATTGTTTTAATTTCTTCAATAACTTTTTGTTGTATATAATTTTCCATGATTGCATACCTACACATACTTTTTTATATCTAACAATTTGCATCTAACTACTATAAAAATAACAAGGTCTGGCATACTATTAGAGTGGGGTTTTCTTTGCACCAAAAGACTGATCTTTCAATTCTTGATACAACCACTCAACTTATAGTACACAAGAGGTGGTTAAACCCTTGTCATGAATCTTGAGGGGGACACTAAACAAATTTCCAACACATACTCCATCAATTCAAGAACCTTTTTGTAAGATACCTTTATGTCATCCATGGAAAATAGTCCCAAACCATGTAATGAGGATGGTTCTATGTGATATATCCTCTCTCCAACACAAAAATTAGTTTTTATTGGATGAATTTCGTCAGGGACACATTTTTCTATAGATGTTTGTACCTAAAGGGCACATCAGAATTGCCTTCACTCTCATTATCATAAGAACATGACCCCTCTTGATAAAGGAAATGTCTCATGCTCTTATTGAGTTTCTTTTTGATATTTTGACCTCAAGTCAATCTCCTTGATTTAGACATAGTAAATGTCTCACTTTCTTCTTCCATTCCTAAAGTTGCCTTGCTCAAGGAAGACAAATATAACAAATGCCTATACTCGCTAGTACCTATACTCTACAAAATAAGAGAGATGTGTGGAAATGAGAGAGATATTTAA
The DNA here is from genome assembly GCA_028749045.1 of Cupressus sempervirens. Taxonomy (NCBI): domain Eukaryota; kingdom Viridiplantae; phylum Streptophyta; class Pinopsida; order Cupressales; family Cupressaceae; genus Cupressus; species Cupressus sempervirens. Next base: position 851,003,288 of record CM053793.1, on the reverse strand, counting down.
CAAATAGTAAAAGACATTACTCTCTATGGGTTGTACTAACTTATACTTGATTATCCATGAGACTATGTGGGATTCTCATGAAAGGGCTTCAAGTTTTTGCATATGTAAATCAATTTTCTTATGTTAGCTAAAAAAATGATGATGCATATACTCAAAATTGCATCAAATATTAGCATCACATATGAATTATAAACATTAAAAGGTACATGACAAGTTAATCAAAATAATAATTGATCTATCAAGAACTCAATATTGAATAGCATAGGCATTGATCACATGACTATACATTTCATTCATTTCATTGATAATAAAACCCCCCTTCAATGTTACCTAATCAACCCTTACCCCCTCCCCCTCATTGATATTATTCTTCATCCATCTCATCATCAAGGTCATCATCATCATCAACATCATCACCACCACTATTGTAGTCATCATCGTCATCATCATTATCATCATTGTGATCAATAGAAGCATCATCATCATGATTAATAGTAGCATCATTTGCATGAGGAGCATCATCAACTCACTCTTGATCACAATCCACTTCTTCCTCTTCCTCGACATCTTTTTCTTCCATCCCATTGTACTTTATCGACCTTCCTCTTAGATCATGTCTAACAAAAAATGACTAACTCAATTTATGTGAAACCTCTAAGTAAAATAACTACTCATATTGGCTTGGAAGGCCCATCCCCAACTAGCTCAAACAACCTTGTATTAATCATTTGAAATCCATTCTCGTGCTCAATAATAGTTCTATCAGGATCATTTTGACTGAGTAGTAGTATGTATCATTTGACAAAAAAGAGAACTAATTTGAGGTAATTAAAGGCAAAGTCAAGTATATCAACCAAAATGTCATAATATCAATTTTGAGACTCTCAAGGATGTAAGTCATTTCTAGATGAAATGTTGCTCACCAGGAAGACTACACTTATCCTAGAATCATAAGTTCACTTCATGTCATCAAAATTTTTGATGCAAAATTTATAACCATTACATAAAATAGCCTTGTGGCATTTCACCTACAATAATGTCAAATATGTATAAATTATTACATCATGAGTTCAAAAACATACAATTGATCAAAAAACTGATAAGTACCTAGAGATATATTAAACCATATGCTAAATCTATTTCCTTTGTGTAACATTGGGATCTCCATTACAATGAGCTTTTATAAACAATGAAGATGGAGATTTTCATTTTAATCTATGACCAGAATGTTGACATTGTTCAATCCATACCGTTATCCAATCTTTTATTGTTTGCAATAAAAAAATGTATTGCATCCCACTCTTTATAAACTATACACACATAAATAGATGACTTGCAAAAGATTTATTTTGAAGGTTACTAATTAATTAACTAAAATAACATCTCATAATTTGTCACCTTTCACTTTCCTAAATCTACCATTCTCCACCAAGCACTCCCCTTCCAAAAATTTAATGGAGTGAGATCCCAAATACAATCTATATGGGCCTTTGCTGGAAGATTAAGAAGATACTAATTAATGGACACCATTATCTGGTATAACATATATCCCTTGACCATAGAACCCTCGACTTGTTATCTTTTTCAAAAAGAAACCCTTCAAAAATTTCAAGTGTCTCTCAACCATCCACATTGACCTAGGTTTTATAGGTCCACACAATTCAATCTCCTCAACTTGGTGTATGATGTAGTTTTCTTGTGCATTGAAAAAAGCTAAACGTAAATACTTTTGCATTTCACACATTAGTCAATAAATTATTTTCTTCCAATATTTTATATCTTCTTTATGGATTTCTTTAGATAACAACCACTTACAAGGGATTCAAAACACAAAAATATATAAATACAAGACTTTACAATATATTACTTGTTTTATATATCGAGCAAATATCACTGGTTACCTCATGTATTTTTCAAGATCATATATCACTTGTCTGATATTATTATTGAAGTTGTATGGGAGAAATAGGGTAGTAAATACTACAACAATTTTCAACTAATCGTTTCATTATTTTCTAATGTAATACAATGAAAATTGAATGCAATTTCACAAATATATTATAAATACAAAATATCATGACTCACCTTGATGAAGGTATGACAATCATGCATTTTTAGCCCTAGGCCAAATTCATTTTTCTTTGATATGAGATTTCTTATATTCATAGAAAATCCTCTAGGAAATCAATTTTTTCATATGACTTATTTTATGGCATTACTTTGTTTCTCCATTAATAACTAAGGAAGGGCATTTGCATTGATTTCGTCTCCATTTCTATTTGATTCAAATATTTTTCATTGCATGATTTATATCATGTGAATGTCACTACAAATTTTGACAAGTTCTTCTTTATCATGCCTTCCATCCAATATTTTCCATAGTCTCTCTATTACATTCTTTCCAATATGCACAGTATCAAACAAATGCACAATTTCTAGTTTCCTATTGTAGGGAAGCCTACTAAATTCTCTGGGATATTATTTTATTCCCTTTGGAAGGTGGTCATTGATGCCTTGATGACCTTCATGATCATCAATTACATAATTATCCAATAAAGCACAATCAAAATATATAATGTCTAAACATAAACCATTAGGTGGAGCAATACTACCTTGAATTCTATTATATTCCATCTTCCATAGGTTACGTGTCATTCTTTGTGTCTTTTATGTAGTCTCTTATTTCCCATTGAAAACATTTTTTTGGCACTTTAACACTTATTATTTATATGGAGGAGGTGCCTATACTCATCAAACACTTGCTTTCTTAAACTTTTGTAATGATGAGATTTCATCTTTGGACTACACTTTGGATATGAAAATTTTCCCTTTGTTTGAAGTCCTACAAGATAATGATACAATTGGATTAAATATGTTAATTTTTAGAATTAGTATTATCGCATACAACTAGATTTCAGCATAACATTTTGGACAAAAAAAATTCAACCCTGGGGCATCATGAATTGTCCACACAAGCATTACGTGGAATTGAATTTTTTTTTCTCAAATTGGTCTAGAGATATCATACATAATGAAACCATTCCATAACACCAGAAACTTGTTGATAAGAGGCACAATATAAATGTTCATATCTTTCACTTGGTACTTACCTAGTTGAATGAACAACACTAGATAATTATTATGGTCATTCCACTCTAAGACTTATAATTACATGTAGATAACAATAAAATAATAAAATACCATATGTAGAAGTTAGAATAGATGAAAGTGATCTTAATGACTCCCAATAAATATGGATGAGAATTTTTTTGATAAATTAAATATGGTTCACATGGAGTTTGGGACTAATGCAAACAAAATCATATTCCTAGGTCCACTTATTGAGGTAGATGAAGGTAACATAATTGAGCATACAACCTCTATGGATTCAAGGACACCTAATGCTCAAAGATAAATGGAATTAATTCATGCTTGGGTTAATAATGATGATTTAGTTTTATATGACTTAATTAAATGAGCATCTATAGATGCATCACCTATTAATGAGTATGTCACATGCGAGTTGTTGAATATTGATTTCCCAACATTATTTGCATATGGAAGTTGTAACTGGTTGCATCCTATAATGAAATGAGTAAATTTTCATGAATTTTTCAAGAATTTGTTGGATTATAGGGATCGTTTCTTTGGAAAAAATCCACAATTTAGGTATTTTATGATGAACATGATAATGAGACATTGTGCACAAAGTTCATCAATTGATTTTACAAAAAGGATTTTTCAAAACATGCCAATTACCATCAATGAACTACATGAACATATGGAAAATATGCCATGTAATAATCTCATAGATAGGCTAATGTGGTTTGGAACAATTCTAAGAGGAACATTATTATATTGGGATAAATATAAAGTAAAATTAACTAACTTGGTACACCTACAATTTTCTTCAGATTAAGTGTAGAAGATATTAGTAGCTTTATTTACACTCACTAATGTTTGACATACCACCTATAGATCCATGAGAGACTCACAAATGGAGAAAACAAAATATCATTGACTATCCACATATAGTTGTACATTAGTCATATTTAAGTAATACAATGTTCAGGAAAGAAATACTTGAAAAAGGTATGAAAGTGAACAAATTTTGGTGTAGATATGAGTACAAGCATCAAGGTTCACCTCAAGTTCATGAATTTTTATGGCTTAAAGGGGCACAAAATATGGGCATTATTAATTAGCCAAATGAGGATGAACAAATAAGTGCAGAGAGATATTTTGAGTCCATTATTCATGTATGGAATCGTGGACTTGATCCTCATCAAATAAAATATACATGTAAGTTTCATGTTATAAATGAGAAAACTATTAAAATGTGTGTGTTGAAATTTATTCAATGTAATAATACATGAATTATCATTTTTTAGGCATTCCAAAATTTTGGTCAACATCCATGTCTCAAGAATACAACATAACTAGCTGAGATGAATATCAACCTTGACTATGAATAGATAGCTGAGATGAATATCAACCTTGACTATGAATAGATTCTCAATTGTGTTGAAAGATACATGGTCTATAAGTAGGGTACTATTGGAAATATTCAAGATATGATAGGTTACTGAGAGGGGAGGGGTGAATCAGTCACTTCAAAACTTTAAAACAATTCAGCACTTTAACCATATATATTATTCACCATTCATTTATCTAATCTACTGCATATATGAGAAATCAAACATCCATAACACATGTACACAGTGATTTGGCAACCCAGAAACCTTCCAAAATAGAAAGTAAAAGTAGGGTGGGGATGATACCCACAAAACTTTGTTACTGCAGTATGAAGTTGGCCTATTAAGGCTTACATTGACCAATTCTAGTGATCTACCCTGTTAGGAGCACAAAGGACTGCTAGGTCCACCTTGTTAGAGGATTCACATACATACACTGAAGTATGGACTCTGTTAGGAGATTTATACAAAGACTGTTAAGTCTACCCTGTTAAAGGATTTACAAAACTGATTCACATGTTAGGATGAAATAGTGGATCTACCTACAAACTAGATTTACTTATTAGATCCTTGAAGTATAGATCACCTCTTGTGACTGATGAATCTTTACTGCTCCTTGTAGACCTTGCTGAATACTCTGCTCTTCTGTTGATTCACTTTCATTCTTCTCAAAAAATTACATGTCTCTCTTTTATACTTCCTTACATTCCTTGTAAATGATATAACAAATTACATATATACCATTCCAATAATTAGAATTGCAAGGTTGGTTAAAACACAAGTGAACAAAATATTACTGAGTCAGCCAAATAGTAAATAACTCAAGTTCACTAAACTAACTCAGTGACCTTCTGATACTCGGCATCCACTGCATTACTTGGAATCATCACGCACTCAGTAGAAGTGAAGGCTTGGTCCATACTAATCACTTGACATAGTTCTAAACTTGGAAACCATTGGAGATTCGGTAGATATAGTATCACTCGGTAAAAACTAAATCCTTTGTTTACCTTGCTTTCACTCAGTAAACATTACACTTTCATTACTCGGTAAACATTGCACTTCCATCACTTGGTAAACACTGTGAAGCTCAGTGAACATTGGAATGCTCGGTGTGAACTGTGAAGCTCAGTTAACTCTAGAATGCTCGGTGTGAACTGCGAAGCTCGGTATTAGCTACTTAAGTGATGAACTTATAAGGTAACCACTGAATGCTCGGTATACACTGTAGATGCTTGGTGTAAACTATGAAGCTCGATGAACACTGGAATTCTCAGTGTGAACTACAAAGCTCGATTAACACTAGAATGCTCGGTGTACACTATAGATGCTCGGTGTAAACTATGAAGCTCGGTGAGTGTAGGAAACTAAGTGCTGAGCTCGGTAGCTATATTGATACAGATAAGTGTTGTCACTAATGGAAATAATAACTTAATGCCAATAGGTACATGCCTTTGTAAAGAAGAAGAAGAATGGTTTGTAGGTAATTAATTCACCACTCATGTTTCTATCTCACTTTTCTATATCACTTATTCAGACAATTTGAGTTAACAAGATATGCACTTTTCATAGTTTTAGGTATAATGCACCTTGGGGATTGAATTTGGGAGAGGTCAAATTTATATGAGGATATAAAATGAAGTGAGAAAACATTTGAACCAACAAGAAATGACCATAGAGTTAATTCACACAATTGCTACATAATGTAATTGTAGAGGGCCAATGTTGATTGGGAATTTTTCCTTTCAAGACATGGAATAGTTAAAGACATTGAAAATTATGTAGAAAAAGTGGTGTCATGCCCAAAATACAGAGGGAAAAATACACAAATTTTTTTTGTTTGTTAGGATAATCACACTATTAAGTTTGATAAGTTTAAATCAATTACGACATAGGTAGACTACAAGATAACAACATGTTTCCCTTAACATTGTCTTGTCATCTCCATTTAGGTTTATGATCAACATGTGGGAATAGGTCATTAAGTTTGTAATTTCATATAAATTTCAATGATTCATACATAAACCACCAATTTGTTTACTAGACAAGCATAATTGGCAACTACCTTTTTGTAGTATAAATATGACTACTATAACATTATTTGGTCCAAATATTAACAATGGTATAATTCAATCATTCTAATAACAATATAAGTAATTATGACTTTTATTATTCGAGACATTAGAAGTAAGGAGAACTCTCTAAGTAAAATAACATCTAGCATTCAATATCTCGACATGATTTTTATACTAACATAATAATATCATTATTATTCCCTCCAAGGCTAATTAATAAATCAAATAATACAATGCTCAAATTAACAACTACAAATTTAAAATTTGACATATGCCACCCATCTTATTTTATCATAACTAAATATTCAGGCAAATGAAAAGTACTAACTAATCTTTTAACATCTAACCACTAACTTTAACCATATCAACAACTAAAATTTGAGCTAACTAACATTAATCTTATAACAACTAACTTCTAACTTTATTATCTAACATTAATTATAATTTAGTTTAACATGTAAAAGAAAATCCTGACTCTAAACTAACACCTAAATTACAATTTGAAACAATACAATTGTTAACACTAAAATAATCAAATTAGTTTATCTTTACTACTAACTTTAATTTTTTTACTAGAAAACATCAATTAAACCTTAGACTAATAGTACTTCAATCTCCAAGTCTATTCTAACATAAACATATTTAACATACTTAATATAATAATAATAAAAAGATAATTTAAACAAAATTAATCTAACCTATAATCCTAGAAAGCTTATTAAAACACTAACATTATTTAACTTTTAACATATTGATATACTAATATTAGCAACCAATTTTATTTCAATGAAAAATTCTCAACATTAGAACATACTAAACATACCCTAAATTCACTTTTACTTTAATTACTTTTAACTTAACCAATGCAAAAATCTAACCTAATTAAAAGCCCATAGCAACAAACTAACTTAAATAATCTACTATAATAATAAAGTACACAAAATGAAAAAAAATAATATACTAATTGAATTACTAACAAAATAAACTAGCTAACATCTAAATCTTACCCACTGACTTCATACTTTATCACAACCAATACTAAACCCCACTAACAAACCTGCTCCCTTTTTCCCATGTCAAAAACCCTTTCCCCAATGTGGGCATGAGCCCCCAAACAACACCCCTCCACTTTCCACACTGCCCAAAACCAGACTACTAGCAAAAATTTGAATGGAAAAGATAGCAATAAAGTTTAGAAGATGTGTTCTTTTCCCTTGAGATTAACTTCACCAAAAAACTTGCCCATGTGAGAGCCTTTGCCAAGGACATGTCAAAACTAACATGGCAGATTTTGTACTCTCCCACATAGACCTTGGTTGCATGCCATCAATAGAAAGGATTTGGGGGTGCCATAAAAAGGTGGAGGCAAGTTGAGAGGTTTTAATGCAAACTTTTTCAATACAAAATCTGCCCCAAAATTTTGGCCACCTTTTTCAATTTGATTTACTTTGTAATAAATATGAGATACATGCCAAAGGAGCGCGCGTGATCCAAGAGATGTAGTATGCAGGGGAAAGGTTCAAACTTTTTGTCAAACTTAAGTGTGATTTGTCCCCCCTTCCTAAACTCATTCCACCATATGTACCCTCAAGTCAGATTTTGGAGGGGGGCATACTCAACATCTAGAGAAGAGAAGGTAAATTCTTTGTTTTAAAAGTTTTATAGGATGAGATAGGATGGGATGATTATGACATAAAGCTAATTAGATAGGCCCCAAAAAAAGTAGTTAGGATATTATAGGATATTAGGCATATATATATATATATATATATATATATATATATATATATATATATATATTGCTATCATGTATTATGATGTATTGTATCTATTCTCACATACCCTACAACATGTGCAATGGATGTTATTTATTGGATGTACTTTCATTGTATTAGTTATACTTATGCTTTGCTTATGCGATTATGTATCTGTTATTTCTTTATGATCTTGAGACATTGTACTTGGAACTTAAACTAATTAATTTAAAATTATTAAATGTGACTCAACGTAAAGGAACCTTTGAGGAATTGAAACTATATCTGTAATTGCAAATGTGTATTTGTTGTGTATGTTCATATTTCTTTCACATTAATGTTATCTAGATGTTGTTTAAACTTTTAAAAAAAATAGTTTAGTAAACATTGTAACATGTTAGGTTTATTTCTCTTGGGTTTCTGAGCGGGGCGATGTATTGTATCTATTCTCACATACCCTGCGACATGTGCAGTGGATGTTATTTATTGGATGTACTTTCATTGTATTAGTTATCCTTATACTTTGCTTATGCGATTATGTATCTGTTATTTCTTTATGATCTTGAGACATTGTACTTGGAACTTAAACTAATTAATTTAAAATTATTAAATGTGACTCAACGTAAAGGAACCTTTGAGGAATTGAAACTATATCTGTAATTGCAAATGTGTATTTGTTGTGTATGTTCATATTTCTTCCGCATTAATGTTATCTGGATGTTGTTTAAACTTTAAAAAAAAATAGTTCAGTAAACATTGTAACATGTTAGGTTTATTTCTCTTGGGTTCCCAAGTGGGGCGATGTATTGTATCTATTCTCACATACCCTGCGACATGTGCAGTGGATGTTATTTATTGGATGTACTTTCATTGTATTAGTTATACTTATGCTTTGCTTATGCGATTATGTATCTGTTATTTCTTTATGATCTTGAGACATTGTACTTGGAACTTAAACTAATTAATTTAAAATTATTAAATGTGACTCAACATAAAGGAACCTTTGAGGAATTGAAACTATATCTGTAATTGCAAATGTGTATTTGTTGTGTATGTTCATATTGCTTCCGCATTAATGTTATCTGGATGTTGTTTAAACTTTAAAAAAAAATAGTTCAGTAAACATTATAACATGTTAGGTTTATTTCTCTTGGGTTCCTGAGCGGGGCGATGTATTGTATCTATTCTCACATACCCTGCGACATGTGCAGTGGATGTTATTTATTGGATGTACTTTCATTGTATTAGTTATACTTATGCTTTGCTTATGCGATTATGTATCTGTTATTTCTTTATGATCTTGAGACATTGTACTTGGAACTTAAACTAATTAATTTAAAATTATTAAATTTGACTCAACGTAAAGGAACCTTTGAGGAATTGAAACTATATCTATAATTGCAAATGTGTATTTGTTGTGTATGTTCATATTGCTTCCGCATTAATGTTATCTAGATGTTGTTTAAACTTTTAAAAAAAATAGTTCAGTAAACATTGTAACATGTTAGGTTTATTTCTCTTGGGTTTCTGAGCGGGGCAATGTATTGTATCTATTCTCACATACCCTGCGACATGTGCAGTGGATGTTATTTATTGGATGTACTTTCATTGTATTAGTTATACTTATGCTTTGCTTATGCGATTATGTATCTGTTATTTCTTTATGATCTTGAGACATTGTACTTGGAACTCAAACTAATTAATTTAAAATTATTAAATGTGACTCAACGTAAAGGAACCTTTGAGGAATTGAAACTATATCTGTAATTGCAAATGTGTATTTGTTGTGTATGTTCATATTGCTTCCGCATTAATGTTATCTGGATGTTGTTTAAACTTTAAAAAAAAATAGTTCAGTAAACATTGTAACATGTTAGGTTTATTTCTCTTGGGTTCCCGAGCGGGGCATTACATATACGCCCCGCTCGGGAACCCAAGAGAAATAAACCTAACATGTTACAATGTTTACTGAACTTTTTTTTTTTTAAGTTTAAACAACATCTAGATAACATTAATGCGGAAGCAATATGAACATACACAACAAATACACATTTGCAATTACAGATATAGTTTCAATTCCTCAAAGGTTCCTTTACGTTGAGTCACATTTAATAATTTTAAATTAATTAGTTTGAGTTCCAAGTACAATGTCTCAAGATCATAAAGAAATAACAGATACATAATCGCATAAGCAAAGCATAAGTATAACTAATACAGTGAAAGTACATCCAATAAATAACATCCACTGCACATGTCGTAGGGTATGTGAGAATAGATATAATACATCATAATATATTAGTCATATTTACATTTGTTGGATACAATTGTTAATTATGTATTGTCTTTGATGTTATCATCTTATTTTCTGATTAACTTTTGATTAATATTTCCCCTAGATTGAAATAAATTGAATCCACATCGACTAATAAAAGCTAATCTGATTAAGAGCTATAAATTTTTAGCCCATTTTTCTCACCCAAGGATTACATACTAGAACTTCTATAGCTATGTTCTTGTAGAAGAACCAAAACAGTTCAAACCCATTCCTACCAAGCACCTCTACATCCCTACATAACACATATGGGTCTTTGAATGCCAAATCATCTACTTTCTATGCATTAGTCGAACTAGGCAAAATATGAATCTATTCCTCTACAAATATACTTGGAACCTTTGGTGGGGCATCTAGTTGGATGTATGGACGTATCATGTATGGTGAATAGTTTCATATATTTTTACTGTACTTTGTAACATGGATTCGTGGAGATTGATGCATTTCTATTTTTACATATGTATATTATTTTAAGCCTTTCATACCCTGTGACATGTACAGTGGATGATTGAGCATTCTGAATTAATTTGCCAAGGAGCATTTGGAACAAATGTATATTATGGACATTGGAGTTTTTGATTATTCTTTCATATGTATGTGATAGTTGTTAGACTTAGAATTAATTAAATTTAAATGTGACTCAACGTCTTGGGATCCTTAAGAAATGTAACTTGCGATGTATGTTTGTCGATGATTACATGTTATTGCTTTCGCTACTATGTGTTTGATGTGTATGTTATACATTCTTACTTTTAAAATAAAAAAATGTTTAGCAAACTTAGTGAAACTTTAGGTTAATTCTTTTGGATCCCTTGGTGGGGCGTTACATCTGGTATCAGAGCAATTTATTTCTTTATTTATAATTATCAAACTTAAATTTATTAGTCATATTTACATTTGTTGGATACAATTGTTAATTATGTATTGTCTTTGATGTTACACAAATATCATATCAGCCATCAGATAGAGTCTATCAAGCTCAGACGGTCGACAAAGCAATTTACAGTGTCTGTAGTCTTATATGTGGCAACAGATTTGATAAATTTTCACCGAAATTATTATTAGTCCCTGCATTGCATAAGGCAGGGTTTGGTTTTAATGTTTTATGTAGTGGTACATAATTACTTTAAATAATTAGACAGGTTGTCTTAATCTAAAGTTTAAATATGTAATATTTAAAGTCTTTTATTACAATATCATATAAAGAAATAACAGATATATAATCGCATAAGCAAAGCATAAGTATAACTAATGCAATGAAAGTACATCCAATAAATAACATCCACTGCACATGTCGCAGGGTATCAACCTTGTATAGCAAATAAGAAATAATAATAATAATAAAATAATAATAAATAAGAAGTCTTTGAGATAAGAAATAATAATTATAAAAAAATTAAAAATAGCAGCAACAATAATAATTAAATACATCTTCAAATTAAGGTAACCACGCGGTCGGGAGGTAGTGCCTTCTTACCATTTGGGTTCCCCTCACATTGCCAGCTGTTGGATGTTCATTGTAGAAGATGTACCTTTATCATTCTTATTTCTTATCTCAAAGACTTCTTTTCAGATGATGTATTTATGTTATCATGTATTATGATGTATTGTATCTATATATATATATACATTACAAACTTATATATGTATATATGTATTGTATCATGTAATATATATATACTTATATATATATATATACAAGTATATATATATTTCAAACTTTAATTTATTTATTAAAGAGTTCAAAAAGGATAATTAAGAGAATCATAAAGATTCTCTGTTGCCAAGAGGGGTGAATTAATTTTCGCCCATACAAATTCCAGAGGGCTTTTTGGCCTGGGAGTTCTCTTTTTTTTTTCCAGAACCATTTCTCTTTTCTTCCAAGTGTTAATTTTACTAATGCAATTTCATCTTTGACAAGGGGATGCATATATTATTTTCTTTTAGTTAGATTTAAGCCAACCACACCTAATAACTCAAGGCAATATTATTGATTTTCTCTCTAATGTTGCTTATATTCATCGAGTTCAAAGGTTGTGTTTTAACCAAAAACATAGGATTACTTTTCTCCCTAAGAATTACGACAATACAATGAAGTCCAGAACAAACATCAAATTTTCTTTAACAATTCTTGAATCTTAAATTGTATAACAGTGTATCATCATGCCATCAAAATTATCTAATTCAATGAATATGATTACCAACCATAAGAATGCCATAGTAAGGTAATAACAGCATCACATCTAATATCAATAACCATATGCAAAATTGAAATACGAGAATCCCATATGCAAGAAACATTACTCAATCCTCTCTTTTTTTTTTCCTTCTATTAATCAACCTAGTTCAAGGCTCTGTCGGGAAAGAACCAGCAAGAAAACCCAAAATCCTTGCCAATACATTAATATTTAAATACGTTTTTACATACTACTAAAATTCAATGAATTCTTTTCTAGGTCCTTCACAAGAGATCATTTCCAATATCCTGAATGCATCAAGCAAATCATGGAAAAGACAAGAACTGACCCAGAGGTAAAACAACATAAATGAAGATCAAATCAAGCATGCATCCCCATCCCAATTTTGCACAATAGGTTCAACATCAAACCCAACTAGGGAGAAGGTGGATTTTCCCAATAGGAGACGTCAATCACCATACCATAACATAGCCCTTTCGAGGCTAAAACTCCAAAACTTTTGTTCTTCCACAAATGCCCTTTCAAGGCCAATGCCCTTTCGAGGGCAATACAACAAGAATTTTCATTCCTTCTCTTCTTCGAGAATTCAAATTTTCAAACCATGGTATGTGATGACAAGTAGGGGCCCATAACACCCTACCCTCTTTTCCTCTTCTCATCATGAGAAGAGACTCTACACAATCAAGGTCCAACTAAAGCCCTTCTCCCATACATGGCCACTTCTTTCCTATCTGAGGGTGAGTAATGCCAAAACAACCCACAAAAATCTCTTCGAAAATCAAGTAAAACATGAAGGAAAACTATTCATGAAACCTTGATTCAAACCCTCCCAAGCATACCCAACATACATAATAGCATTCCAATGAAAACCACAATAACATAAGCAAGAACCAAGAAAGAACCAAGCATGAAACAAGCATGAAACAACATGAACAACATGAACAAAGGAGATGAAGAACTCCTACCTTCACAATAAGGTTATGGTAAAATGAACTAGTTTGAGATGAGCTTTCTTCCTTCCTTCCTTCAATCTTGAAAATTTCTCTCTAAAACTAGAGATTGGGAAACATCCAAAATTTCTCAAAAATGCCTCTAAATAAGATCCTAACTCAACTGGAAATTAGGTAAACCTCAAGGTGGAGTCAAGGTTACCAACACAAGAAGGAAGCAATCAATTTTCGCACTCAAGCAAAAAGGGACTTTTTGGGTGATCATAAAAGTCAACCAGAGGGGCTAAGTGGGTGGAAAATGTCCCCAACCCATACCCGTACCCCTTAGGTACTTAGATTTAATTATTTTAGGCTTTTAGGATTAACTAGAGACCTATCAAATGCTAGTAATATTTTAGGATTTACTAACAACCTTCAAAATAAGTAGATTACTCCCTAGTCTTGATTAGGGTAATTAACCTCAATTACTCACTGATTAGAAAAAAGGTCCCTACCCTAGTTTGACTTAGATCTTTAGGTTACTCAGTTGACCCTAACTTCACACTGCGATGTATACACAATTCACGAGTGTCAAGTGACACTATAAAAAAATATTGTTACAAAACATTAACATTTAATGATTACAAAATGGTGCATTCATTCAATCCATGATACAAATAAAACACGAACTATGGGGTTTGTATCCTTTGTTGGATTCAACCCTGGTTTCCACAACCAATATGTAAGGTTCAGTTTCATCTCTCCATTAGATTTTTTGACTGAAATATCCTGCACACTCATTGCACACATCAGTAGTTCTAGAAATCATATGCATATATGTATATAACATATCAAGGAAAACACATAACTAAAACATCCATCCTTAAAATAATCAATTGTTTAATTCATTTCTACTCACGTTTAATCATCAGTAAACACATGATCAAAATACCATAACTTATTCTTTAATTCAGATTGAAATACTAAAATAATCATCGTGAGGCATGCATATACCAATCACCATAAACATCACTAGTTAAGGAATACTACACTATCTGAAGGCACAAAACCTAATCATCGAGATACCAAAATCAACATACTTAACATCAGGTGAAAATATCTCGTATTATCGTTAGTGAGATTTTAATGTTTTAACAATCGAGATAATGTAGTAGTTCTTGAATCACTGAGTATTAAAACATGGATATTTTAACTACTCTAAATTTCATTAGGACATACACAATATAAGCATTACTTAAAATCCATTTCAATCTCTTATAATGGTTTTAACAAAGAATTAATATTTTATAAGTATGTACAAGGAGGGTCCTTACAAGTGGAGGAAACCTTTAAAATATATCATGAAATGTTGGTCATTCTTTTAAATCTTGAAAATCCAAATGATTTAATAGTGTAGGCATGCAGAAATATTTTAATAGATACAATCGTAGAAAGAGATATTGGAGCTCAAGAAAAATGTAACATGAAATTATAACTTCCTTTGTTGAGTGTAGCAGAATTTTTTTTATCTAAATGTCGCACATGAAGTTTTCAAACCGATAGTAATCAATGATGAGGAAACTAAGGAACAACTCAAAAACTCTTTTTTTGATGGTTACAAAATAATACCTCTTTGTATAGAAGGTATCAACTTGATTGATTTCACAAGGTCTTGGATATACAACTCTACAAAAAGAGGAGAGAATAAATGGGGGCCAAGGAAGATGACAACTATTGTCAATATCATTCCTAGGTATTTTTCATTTCCTCTGTGTCATTCTAATAAATGAGTGGATTTTTATTTGTCTAAGTTATTATTATACAAACATTTCCATAATGTTGAGAAGAACATCAATTATATTGATGATACTATAGTATCAAATTAGGAGTCACTCAACTATAATCCTTGTTATCTCCAAATAAGAGAACATGTAGAAAATGATAAGCCTTCAAGTGATTTAGAGACAAGGGATAATGGAGGTATTGGGAAGAGCACAAAAGAACATGAATGGGAAATCATATTCAAGTTACACCATGGTCAACATATGCCAATTTTTGAAATTAACATATTAGGAAGACAAGATATTGATAAAAACATAAATTGGTGCATTGAATATTAGAGTGAAGAGCACACAACCCAAGTAATAAATTTCATACCTAAAATGGAAAAACATGGATATCTTATAAATGATGAAATCCCATATGTTGTTTAGTGTGGAGCCTGATTAGTCCCCAAGTGGGAGATTGTTAGATTGTGGTGACTGATCAGGAAAGTACTATACATACTTCATAAATAGTGGGGTTTGGGGCATCGCCCCGAAAAAAAAAAATTTGGGAAGTAGTCGACATGGTAGCTGACATATGGCCAACATGTCATAACCCTAAAGCGGTTTAATACTTGTATAAAAAGGGCTTAGGGTTGCGTATTTGATATAATGTGGTGATACGAAATTGGTTCTTGCGGCAGTATTGAGCTGTAAGGGATTACGGATTGTAATCAGGTTGTAATCATTGGATTATAATAAGATCAGACTTTCTGTTTGGTGGACGTAGCCCAGGGATTGGGTGAACCACATTAAATCTTGGTGCCTTGTGTTCATTTCTGTGTGTTCTATTATTTTCTGTTATTGGTTATATTTGCATGTAGTTTTTATTTTTGTCCATGGTTTATCCTAACAAGTGGTATCAGAGCAAGGTTGTCTTTCAGTTATCCTCTGCAGGAAAGTCTCATGGTTAAGTGGGAGTCTCACAGTTGAGTGGGAGCAATGGCAGATGAGGGTAACTTGAGGGTTGACAGGTTTAATGGGCAGAACTTCCAGTTATGGAAGATGCAAATAGAAGACTATTTATATCAGAAGGATTTATGGAAGCCATTGGAAGGAAAAGCCAAGAATCAGGGAACTATGTCAGAGGCTGAATGGGATCTTTTGGACAGAAAGGCACTCAGAAGCATTCGGTTATGCTTGCCACCATCGGTGGCATTTAATATTACAAAAGCAAAGACGACAGAAGATTTGATGAAAACCCTAGCGACACTGTATGAAAAGCCCTCCGCTTCAAATAAGGTATTTCTCATGAAGCGTTTATTAAATATGAAAATGGCAAAAGGTGGATCTGTTGCATATCATTTAAATGAGTTTAATACTATTACTAGTCAATTATCTTATGTGGGTATCAATTTTGATGAAGAAATTAGGGCTCTCTTGATTTTGTGTTCTTTGCCTGAAAGCTGGAATGGCTTGGTAATGGTGGTGAGTAATTCTGTTCTTGGATCTAGTACCCTAAAATATGATGATGTGATCGGTGTTATTTTAAGTGAGGAAACTCGTAGAAAATCCTCAGGTGGATCTACATCAGGAAGTGCTTTAAATGCACAAATCAGGGGCAGAACGACTAAAAGAGGAAGTAACTCTGGAAATCATGAGAAATCAAGAGGAAAGTCAAAGGGGAGGAGGTCTCAATCGAGAGGACCAAATGATTGCTGGTACTGTGGGAAACCAGGGCACAAAAAGAAAGATTGCTAGACTCGAAAGAAAAATGAAGGAGATAAATCAGATGGAGAGAAAGAGGCAAATGTGGTAAGTAACAAATCTGAAGAGGATGTTTTTCTTCTATCTTTAGAGAGTGTTGATGATTCATGGGTTTTAGATTTTGGTGCTTCTTTTCATGCTACACCTCATAGAGGTTATTTCATTGATTATGTCCAAGGGGATTTTGGGCTTGTTTCTTTGGGGGATAATGAACCCTGTCAGATTGTTGGAAAGGGAAAAATTAAGATTAAGTTGCAGAATGGGAATCATTGGCTACTACATGAGGTAAGACATGTTCCAAAGCTGAGTAGGATTTCAGCAGGGCAACTCGGTGATGAGGGTTCTGTAGTTACTTTTAATGATAAAAATTGGAAGGTTTCAAAAGGTTCCCTTGTAGTAGCAAAAGGTGTGAAAGTAGGAACCTTATATCTTTATACAGGTCATATTGTTCCTTCTACTTTGATTGTTTCAGAGAAAAATGAATATTCAGGAACAATTACTGCAGTTGAGCAGGGAGAACAAATAGTTGTTGTAGATTCTGATACAACGTTGTGGCACAATAGACTTGGGCACATGAGTGAGAAAGGTATGAAAGTACTTCATTCAAGGAAAGTTTTACTAGGTCTAAAATGTGTGAATATGGATTTCTGTGAAAGTTGTGTGTATGGAAAACAAAAGAGAGTGAGTTTTGTAAAGACTGGGAAGGAAAACAAAAAGGAGAAATTAGAGCTTGTGCATACAAATGTATGGGGACCGGCTCTGGGGACCGGCTCTGGTATCTTCCCTTGGTGGCTCTCATTATTATGTTACATTTATTGATGATGCAACTAGAAAATTATGGGTTTATTTTCTTAGACAAAAATCCGATGTATTTCAAACTTTTAAGAAATGGAAATGCTTGGTTGAAAATGAGACTGGTAAGAAATTAAAATGTCTCAGATCTGATAATGGTGGTGAGTATTGTAGTCATGAATTTGAAGATTATTGCTCCATTAATGCTATTCGTAGACAAAAAATTGTTCCAAGGACTCCACAGGAAAATGGAGTGGCTAAACGCATGAACAGGATTATAATGGAGCGCGCAAGGAGCATGAGGTTGCATGCTAAGTTGCCCTTACACATGTGGGCGGAGGCTATCAATACTGCAGTATATTTGATTAATAGAGGACCCTCTACTCCTTTGGGCTATGGTATTCCAGAGGAAGCATGGACTGGTAAGAAGGTGAGTTATTCTTTTCTCAAGACCTTCGGTTGTGAAGCTTTTGCTCATATAGACTCTGAAAATAGAACCAAGCTAGAATCTAAATCAAAGAAATGTGTCTTTGTTGGATATGGCATTAATGAATTTGGCTATAGGCTTTGGGATTTTGAAAATCATAAAATTATAAGAAGTCGGGATGTCATATTCAATGAAAAAGTGTTGTACAAAGATCTGTTGCAGCAACATGAGAAGAAAGAAGATGATTATGTAGTGCTGGATGATACTCCAAAAGCTGATGTTCCAGCCATTCCTCATGATGTGCAACAACTGCAACAACAAATACCACACACACCAGTGAATGTTAGACGATCAACAAGGCCAATTAGACCTCCACAAAGGTTTTCTCCCTCTTTGTATTCTATTTTACTTACTGATGCTGGTGAACCTGAAAGTTATGATGAAGTTGTGCAGGTGGATACTAAGATTCAATGGGAGTCTGCAATGAAAGATGAAATGGACTCTTTGCTGAAAAATAAGACATGGGATTTGTGCAAGTTGCCTGCAGGTAAAAAGGCTTTACAGAATAAATGGGTTTACAGGTTGAAAGAAGAGGAAGGAGGTAAGAAAATATTTAAGGCCAGGTTAGTTGTAAAAGGATTTGCACAGAAAAAGGGAATTGATTTTGATGAGATATTTTCTCCTGTTGTTAAAATGACTTCTATTCGTACTGTTTTAAGTCTTGTGGCTACTGAAGATTTGCATTTAGAGCAGATGGATGTTAAAACAGCCTTTCTTCATGGTGATTTGAATGAAGAAATATATATGGCTCAGCCACAGGGTTTTGAGGTCAAAGGTAAGGAGAACTTAGTGTGCAAATTGAAGAAAAGTTTATATGGTTTGAAGCAAGCACCTCGGCAATGGTATCTAAAATTTGATAGTTTTATGCATGAGCATGGATAAAATAGTTGTCATTCAGATTACTGTGTTTATTTTAATAGGTTGGATGATGATAGCTACATTATTTTATGTTTATATGTTGATGATATGCTTATAGCTGGGTCTAACATGGATCATATTAAGGGGCTGAAATGCCAATTAGCACATGCATTTGCTATGAAGGATTTGGGGGCAGCAAAACAAATCCTTGGTATGAAGATTTGTAGAGATAGGAAGAACAGAACATTGACGCTATCTCAAGCTAATTATGTTGAGAAGGTGTTGCAACGTTTCTCTATGGAGAATGCTAAAGCTGTCAGCACACCTTTACCTGGTCATTTGAAATTGACTAAGGAGATGTGTCCCAAGACACAGGAAGAGGAGGATAAGATGTCCAAGGTACCCTATGCTTCAGCTGTAGGAAGTTTGATGTATGCTATGGTATGCACTAGGCCAGATATTGCACATGCAGTGGGAGTCATTAGCAGGTATATGAGTCATCCAGGATTTGAGCATTGGAATGTTGTCAAGTGGATTCTCAGATATTTGAGAGGAACATCCAATAAGTGTTTACACTTTGGGGGCTCTACTACTGATTTACAGGGCTATGTTGACTCAGATTTGGCTAGGGATATTGATACCAGGTGGAGTACTATAGGTTATGTCTTTATTGTTGGTGGGGCAGCCGTGAGCTGGGTTTCTAGGCTACAGAAGATTAATGCTCTCTCCACTACAGAGGCAGAGTATGTTGCTGCTACAAAGGCAGCCAAAGAGATGATATGGCTTCAGTTCTCCTTGGAAGAATTGGGACATCCTCAGAAGGATAATTATTTTTTCACAGATAGTCAGAGTGCCATTCATCTTGCTAAGAATTCAGCTCTGCATTCTAAGACCAAACACATACAGTTGCGGTACCATTTCATTCGGTCAGTTTTGGAGGATGGACAGTTAAAGCTGGAGAAGATACATACCAATGAAAATCTAGCAGATATGTTGACAAAGGTTGTAACAAGGGAGAAGCTGAACTCCTCTTCATCTTCAGTTGGTCTTTTAGACTAAATGTGAACAAAAGAACAGCAGAGTCCAAGGTGGTTTGATCCAGTGGGAGTCCCATGCAGTAGTTGTATTGCTACAGGATCAGTCTCCAAGTGGGAGATTGTTGTTTAGTGTGGAGCCTGATCATTCCCCAAGTGGGATATTGTTAGATTGTGGCAACTGATCAGGAAAGTACTATACATACTTCATAAATAGTGGGGTTCAGGGCATCGCCCCGAAAAAAAAAAAATTTGGGAAGTAGCCGACATGGTAGCCGACATATTATGGCCGACATGTTATAACCCTAAAGCGGTTTAATACTTGTATAAAAAGGGCTTAGGGTTGGGTATTTGATATAATGTGGTGATACGAAATTGGTTCTTGTGGCGGTATTGAGCTGTAAGGGATTACGGATTGTAATCAGGTTGTAATCACTGGATTGTAATAAGATCGGACTTTCTGTTTGGTGGACGTAGCCCAGGGATTGGGTGAACCATGTTAAATCTTGGTGCCTTGTGTTCATTTCTGTGTGTTCTATTATTTTCTGTTATTGTTTATATTTGCATGTAGTTTTTATTTCTGTCTGTGGTTTATCCTAACACCATAGTGCATCAACTTTACAACTCTTAGTTAGAAGCAACAAAAGGAAATTGACATTATTATGACACACTACTACAGAAATCAAGTGGGAAATCCATTTTATGAAAATTCAAGGAACAATGAGAATGGAAAAAGCTTATTTTATTGGCTCCATCAATCAATCTCTTCAAATTGAAAAGATGGAAAATCACTCTTCAACTCTATCACTTACACAAATTAGGGTTACATCTTTCAATATAGGAGCTGCTATCATTTCAGTTGGATACAATTGATTAATTGCGTATTGTCTTTGATGTTACACAAATGTCATATCATTATCAATCAATGTATGTTGAGTTCACTCAGGTAGTGAAAACAATTTTTTGTATCTACCAAGCATTCCTTTGATTGCCTAGTTTAGAAGGTAGTGTCTATCGAGTTCACTTGGGCATCAAAGGAAAGTCTGTAGAAGATGCGTGTTAATTGAGCTCACTCAGTTAATAAAGGAAATTTGGATGGAACCAGTGTTAACCAAGCTCACTTGGTTGTCAAAGGATCTTTGCAAGTTTGCACTATTAACAGAGCTTCTATTGGTCAACATGGGAAATAGTTTCTAAGTTAGTGTCTATCGAGCTGGATTGGCTAACAAAGGAATTTCTTTTTTTGGGAATACTAAGCTTAATTGATTTATGTATTGGTTCTAGCCAACTAAGGTGATGAATATTAATTATTCTAAGTACTATATGAGCTGACTTGACAATATGAAAGATATATGTATAAGGTCAAATTGTGGATTCAAAGTGTGAAAGTGTATGAAGATGTGATGAATATATTTGAAGATTTAATGATGAAGAGAGGAAGTGAATTTAAAGGATAAGAAAAATATCTGTGTGGAGCAAAAAATTCATATTTGATCAGGAAGGATCAAGTACAAGTCAGAATAGAGATCTATAATCAAAAATTTAGTTGCATTCAAAATAGGTCATCTCATTATTACTCTCTAACCATTGTGGCACTAATCTAAATCTCTTAACAGAGTTGGCTTAATAGCTATTTGTAAATCCTCTAACAAGGTGGCAGTTCTATTGAATTATCTCAAGACCTCTAATAAGGCCACTTGTAATAGGGTGATTAAATGCTTTAACAGGGTCATACCTAAAAGTGTGTTTTGTAACCTTTAACAAGGTTAGCTCCTAATAGGGCTCACTTTAGAAGAGTGAAAATAGTAACTATTTGCAATTGGTGGTTTTTCTCCAATTGGGTTTCCATGTTAAATCATGGTGTCAAATATGTTCATGCTATTTTCTTTATGTGTTTTTAACTAAGTTAAAGTAATGGTAATCATAGATAACGTCTATAGTTTTCATGTTAAGAACTTACTGAGTTACAACATTTATTTGTGTTTACCGAGTATCAGCAGTAATCAGTTTTCATATTGTAATTTTGTACTGACATCTAAGGGATTTGGAATTTATTTTAGTAGTAATTGATTCACCCCTCCCCTCTCAGTTACTCCTCTTATATTTCCAATAATTGGTGTCAAACCTTTTGGGTGCTTGCAAAGAAGGTTTCAATGACCTAAGCTAAAAGTCAATATATCTTACAGAAGAGAGATCCCCAACCTAAACAGAGAAATTTTGCAACATGGCAAGGACTTATGAGGCTACATCTATCTACTATCAGTGATTTAGGTTGAAAATATCTTGATATTGAATACAAGACTCCAACTAGAACATTATTAGTTGAAGGTATTTTTGAAAAGAAGAATCATAACATCATTATGATTGATATTGCATCTACTCTTAATTATGCTAAATTTGATGAAATCAAAGACTAAAAGATAGCTCACGAGATGTGGATCAAACTAAAAGACATATATGGAGGAGATGACGATGTAAGATGAGCTAAGGCTGAAAGTCTTAGAGTTTATTTTGATCAGATGAAAATGAGAGAAGATGATAATATTGCAAAATATGTGGAAAGAATCAAAGCAAATGTAAGTGCAATCAAAGCATCCGAAGCAAGGTACTTAGAGCTCTTATTTCTATTTATGCAATTAGAGTATCTTATATTCAAGAAATGAGATGTGATCCAAATAATAAAATATCTTTTGATGCTCTAGTTGGAAGATTGATAGCTTTTGAGTTAGACAACTTTGATAACTATGTTCCTAGTTCAAAAGTTATTGAGTCTGCTTTTAAAGCTAAACTCTCACTCAAAGAAAAGGGTAAGAAATAAAAGTCCAATAAATTAGGAAGTGAAGAAGAAGAATCAAAAGAAATTTTATATTGTAATCTTGAAGTTGTTGAAGCCCTTTTTGCAAGGAAGTATTCCAAAGGCAGAGGAAAGTATAAAGGTTAAGTTCCTCTGATCTGTTTTTCTTGTGAAGAAGTTGGTCACATTGTTACAAGGTGTCCAAATAAAGAAATCAAAGATGAAAAGAAAATCAATAAGAACAAAGGCAAGAATGATTCCAAGAACTATAAGAACTTTAAGGAAAAAGATAAGAAATCTTATTTTATAGCTAAAGATTCTGATAACAATGAAGATGAAATGGTATATATTGTTGTGAAAGATGAATCTGATGATCAAGGAGATAAGATGGCACTTATCTCTCATGTTAGAAAAAATGATATATGAATTATTGACAGTGGTTTTTAACATCATATGACTAGAGATATAAAAAAAAATTGAGCACATGGAATATTATAATGGAGGTAGTGTGAGAATTGGAAACAATGAACCTTGTAACATAAAAGGAAAAGGATGTATTTCATTGACTAAAGAACTTGCATGTGACACTGCTTATTGGGTTGAAGGACTAAATAATAATCTACTGAGTGTGACATAGTTGAATAACATTGGATTCAAGGTAGAATTCATGAATGGATTGGCCAAACTACTAGATGGAAAAGGAAATCTGGTTGGATCTGGCAAGCAAACAAAAGGTAATCTATTTTATCTTCATCTCAGTGATTGTTCATGCTTTATTGCTCAAGTAGAAGAAATATGGTTATGGAACAAAAGGCTATGTCATGTAAACTTTGATAATATGGGTAAGATAAGCAAACATAGAAGAGTAAGAGGTATTCCTAGTTTAAAGAAGCCTGATATGGGTTTATGCAAGAATTGCCAAATTGGTAAGATGGGAAAGACTAGTTTCAAAAATAAAAATTATTAGTCAAAAGAGGTCATAGAAATTGTTCATACAAACTTATGTGGACCTATTGGAATAGAGTGTTATAGTGGAGGAAAAATTTTCATTCTTTTTTTTTATAACTATTCTAGAATGATGACTATAATGTATCTAAAAGAAAAATCAAAAGCCTTTCAAGTTCAAGTGGTATTTGGTAAGAATATAAAAAGAAACTAGAAAGAGGTTGAAATGTTTAAGATCAAACAAAGGTGGTGAATTCATTTCCAATGAATTCAATAATTTTTTCATTGAAAGAAGGATTAAAAGACAACTATTAGCCCCTGGTACACCATAGAAAAATGGTATAGCTAAAAGGAGAAACAAATCTATCATGGATTGTGCAAGAACCCTGATGATTGAAAAGAATGCTACTCTCTATAAGAATCTTCCTTAGGGAAAAATTCACCCAAGACCAAGGAACTCAAAACACAAGCACAAATTAGATCAGAGTATGATCAAAATAACTATATAGTATTCAATTCTATGTCCAAGTACACTAGGAGTGCCTAAATATAAAGGCCTCTGAGATGCATCTTAAATGCCCTAAAATTATCATCATGATAAGTCATACAACTAGGCACATGTCCACCAGATATGGGTTATCCTCCATTAAGCACGAAAGTAAGTGTGATGATGAGAGGATAAGCTTACAATGGTGTGACATGTAAATTAGTGTTGTAGACATCATATGCTAAATTAGGAGTGCGAATAACTATGTTTTCTACATGACAACTTAGTGAATGATGAAAACTCCAGTGTTGTAGATGCCATGTGCATAATTAGAGTTGTGTACTTCTATGTTGTCAACATGACAACTCAAAGAGATGTGCAAACTCCTAAGTGTCTCTTGAAAATAAATAATAGAATAATGAAAAATAATAAAATAATGAACTAACCTAAGTAAAATTAAGTAAAGTGTAAATAGTAAATACCTATTTACACCAACACCCCCCCTTAAGTGCAACTTATGGGAATACACTTAAGCTCACAAATGCATGATGGGTCCTAGCTACTAGGCCATGTTAGGTACCCATGTAAAAAAGCAATGCTAGAATGATGCAATGAAATCTCTCATAAAGTGGAGAAAGAGGGAAAACCTCATGGGAAAAACCCTCCTCCAAAAAGAGAGATAAGTACAATAAAGAAGATGAGAGAGAAGAAGACCTTAGAAGAGGAAAAAATCCCTCCCACAAGAGATTTCGTAAGTGAATATACTTGACCTTGGTAAAGAGTTTGGTGAACATATCAATGACCTACTCTGTTGTAGGACAGTACTATAGTATAATGATATGCTCATGTATTAGCTCTCTGATATAGTGCATATGAACCTCAATGTGCTTTGTCCGCTGATGTTGAAATGGATGCTTAGAGATCTCAATGGAACTCTAATTGTCACAATGAATAACTGTAGGCTTAGATAGATCAAATTCAAAATCCTCCAGTATATGTTGTAACCAAAGAGCCTCTATAGCTGCATTGACAGCTCCTTGATACTCAACCTCTGTGGAAGAAAGAGAAACATTGTTTTGCTTCTTACTTTGCCAAAAAATAGGGCTAGAACCAAGGTGAAATATGTACCCTCAAGTGGACTTGCAAGAATCTAAATCCCCTACATAGTTTGAGTCTATGTATCTAATCACCTAAAGTCTTGTACCTATTGCATAATGCATATCATGTGTATGAGTACCCTTGATGTAGTACAAAATTTTCTTGCTAGTGTTCCAATAAAGCTCATGAGGTTCTTGCATAAAGTGTGAAACCATGCCAACTGCAAAAGCAATATCAGGGCTTGTATGTGTTAAGTAGATAATGCTCCCAACTAACTATCTATATAGTGTACCATCAACAAGTGGAGTGCTACACTTAGCCTCTAACTTGACACTTGATAAAAAAGGAGTAGGAATAGGCTTGTAGTCACTCATGTGAAATCAAGAAAACAAGTCAAGAGAATACTTGGCTATGAAAGTGTGATACCTATTGAAGACTATGTGATCTCAATGTCAAGGAAGTAATGTAGCAAAGCCAAGTCTGTCATGGAAAATATATCCTGTAGAGAGGCCTTGACACTAGAAATGATGGATGAAGTGCTCCTTGTAGTGATCAAGTCATCTACATAAAGCACTAGTATCAAGTGTGAGTCATCCTTTTGAAGAATGTAGAAATTTGAATCAAAATGACATCCAGTGAAACCTGCTGAGAGGAGGAAGGAATCCATTTTGGCATACCAAGCCCAAGGAGCCTACTTTAGACCATAAATAGACTTCTTCAATCTGCAAAACATAGTAGAATCCTCTACGAACCCCTATGGCTGCTCCATATAAATTTCCTCATGAAGATCACTATTCAAAAAGGTGCTCTTAGCATCCATTTGTTGTATAAACCAACCTTGAGTTGTAGTAATTGCTAGTGTCGGGTGAATGGAGTTCATCTTTGCAACTGGTACAAAATTCTCTATATAGTCAATACTTGGAACCTACAAGAAACTTTTGGCAACTAGTCTAGCCTTATGCTTATCCACACTTCCATCCACTGTAAATTTGGTCCTATATATCCACTTACATTGAACCACTTTTCTTCCCTTAGGAAGGGGGACTAAGTCCCAAGTGTTATTTTTTATCAAGGAATTATATTCTTCCTCCATATGCTTGTCCCATTCTGGAATCCCTAATGCTTCTTTGAATGACTATGGATTTGAAGCAATGGCTATATATGCATGTGGAAATGACTTGTGCTATGACCTAGTCATCTAAGTGTCTAAAGGATTTCCCACCAATGAACCTACTATATCAAGGGTTTGTTGTGCCCAATGAGGTTTAGTAGAAAAAGAAGAAGGAATTTCCTCAATTATTTGTTGATCCTATGAAGGTGGTGTCCTGTGAGTCAAAGTTGGAGGAATCTCATCTTCTGAGTCATTTTCATCACTATGATCACTGTCCACAAACGAGGAAGAAGGAGGAGTTGAAGAAGCCAAACTTGGACATCTCTCTTCAAATTGAACACTCCTCTCATAAAAAAATTCATGAGTCTCTAGATCCATTAGTTTGTATGCCTTGAAATGGTCAGGATATCCAAAAAATATGCATGGTTTTCTTTGAGGTTCTAATGTTTTTTTCTTTTGTGGAGATATCCTTGCCCATGCTGGACAACCAAAAACTTTGAAGTGTTTGAAACTTGGTTTTCTTCCACACCAAGCCTCAAAAGGTGTTATTCCATCTAAGGCCTTATTCAGACTTATGTTTTGGATGTAGTTGGCACAACACATGGCTTCAGCCCAAAACACTTGATCTAGAGACTTGTGCTAAAGCATACAAGTGGTCATTTCCTTAAGGATTATATTCTTTCTTTTAGCTACACCATTCTATTATGGTGTGTATGAAACTAAATGTTGAAGATCTATACCGTAATGTGTGCAAAAGTCTATAAGCCTGGAGTTGACATATTCTCTATCGTTATCTGTTCTTAGGATCTGGATGGCTTCCCTGATTTTTTCTCAACTTGAGCTTTGAAAGTGATAAAGTTATCAAATACTTCACTCTTATGAGCTAGGAAAAAGACCCAAGTGTATCATGAAAAGTCACTAATAAATGTGAGAACATAGTGGATCTTGCCAAAGGATGGTACTGGAAAAGGGCTAGCTACATCATTATGGACCAATTCTAGAATAGCAGTTGCCTTCCAACACTTCCCCTTGTCATATTTCTCTTCGAGATGCTTGTCTACTTCACAACCTAGACATACACCCTCTAAATATTTGACTTGAGGTAGACCAATGACCATTTCCTTAAATTTGAGTTGCTAAAAGCAGTGATAATTAAGATATCCAAATCTCTTGTGCCATAGTTTACTTTGTGTGTTTGAATGAGTCAACAAGGCAAGAGAAGTGGACTTAGGCACAAAATCTAAGAAATAATAAAGTCTTGTCTCATATTTTCCTTTCCAACTGCCACCATTGAATCATCTTTGAGATTTTTCACCACAACTGTGTGAGGGAGGAACTCTACTTTATTGCGACACCCATAATGAGTTATTTGATAGATAGAGATAAGGTTGGTGCTAAGGTTAGGAACATGCAGTACATCCTTGAAGATACCATTTTCCAACTCAACATTGTCTTTACCTTCTACTTCCACTCGATTATCATTGTCCACATAGATGTAAGGTACATTTGATGGTTTCAAAGAGGAAAACTGCTCCCTTGAAGCACCCATATGATGTGTTGCTCCTCAATCAAGAACCCATTCCTCAGCATTATTTGTACTAGCTACCAAAGCTTGTCCCTTACCCTTTGAAGTGGATGAAGATCCCTTATCCTTATATGCATTTGGTACATCAATTTTGTGTCTCCTAATTATATTGGCCAATTCATCAATCTGCTTATCCTTGCACTCATGTTCATCATGACCATTCCTCTTACAATAGGAAGAAGTTTTCTTCTCCTTTTTGTTGGAATTGTTCGCCTTTTAATTATTTTTGGAAGAAGACTTTCCTTGTTGTAAAGAAGAATTTTGAGTAGAAGAAGATTGATTTGATGAAGATTGTTGTTTTGAGGAGGACTATTGCATGTCATATTGTGGCTTAGCCTTCAACTGCTTCTACTTCTTGTTGGAGTTTTTACCATTTGAATTACCTTCATTTGCTACCAAGGCTTTGGTCTTGGAAGACTTGAGAATTCCCATACCCACTAGATTGTCATGTTCTAAGATCAACATTTCTGAAAATTTCTCAAATGAAGGCTTAACATAGGCACTACCCATTATTAATTTGTGTGTATTAAAGCTAGAAATGAAAGGAGAATATTTAGGTGGAAGATGAGTCATGATGTGTTTGATCATCTTTCCATACTTGATGGGTTCACCACAATCCTTAAGCTATGCCCTATACATGTCTACTTGGGTAAGTTAGTCATGTCAAAATTTCTAGGATCCAACTTGAGAAGTTTGTCCTCTATAGTGTAAGCCATGTCTTCATCTACTTTCCCATACAAAGTTCTGAGTTTAGCCCAAACCTCTATTGGATTGGAAAGCTTCCTAATGTGAAATTTGATAGGATCAAAGATATTTTTCAACAAGGTTCCTAGGGCCATTTCTTGTTTAGATTCCCAGTCTTCTTTCTGAGCTTCATCAGCATCTTCAAGAGGTTTCTTTGCTACACCAATGACATAATGCAATAGACCTTTTTCTACCAATGGTTCCTTAATGTTTTCTTTCCAAGTAGCATAATTATGTGGAGTTAACTTTGAAAAAGAACCCATAATGCAAGAACACAAGATCAAAGAGACACAATAAATAGTACACAACCCCTCCCCCCCCTTTTCACTCAATCAAAAAATCCCCACCACCGCCCCCCCCCAAAATGACTGATTTTGGCACTTTATATATAGTGTGCTTATAATGGGCCACTTGTCAAAATGGACAAAGTGGACTTTCAAATTTTTTTGATTACAACCTCTGTATAGAGTACAAATCTGAGCAATTACAATGTAGCTTAAAAATACAACAATTGTAAAGCAATACAATGCAAAATAGGACCTATTTCTAAAAGTGGTATGTATGTCCACACAGTTTAAATTTTTCTACTCATAAAATAATAGAAATTGCACATGTTAGAATTGATGAATTTGCAGAAAAGAGTGAAGAAGAAAGCAACGAGGAGCTAGAGGATTATAGAAGATTCATTTACTATGAACTTGATACCTTGTCAAACCTATCTAAAAGAAAGGAGGTTTTATCTCCTGAGTTTTCAAAATCTCCAACAATTACTGAGTTGCAAATAGTACAACCTGAGTCATAGTTTGAAGGACCTGAGTCATAGTCAAAGGCTACCGAGCTAGTTCAAATTGAGTCTAATGGACCTGAGTCATAGATAGTGGAACCCACACTTGACACTAAAGATCATGATGAAGATAGTGGAACTCATTCAAACCAAAGAGCCTATGTTAGCAAGATATGTTAGATGGCATCATGCACCTAATCAAATTAGTGGAGACAAATCTGATGGATAAATTACAAGAAGCAAATTAAAAGTTACATGTTTACTTGTTGAATTTGAAGCTAGAAATGTTAAAGATGCTCTAGAAAATAGAAGTTGGATTGAAGAAATGATTGAAGAGATAGAAAAAATAGAAAAGAACAAAACTTGAAACCTTTTTCCTAGACCCAAAGATAAAAATGTAATTGACACAAAGTGGGTATTCAGAAATAAGTTGAATGAAGATGGAAAAGTTTCAAGAAACAAGGAAAGACTAGTATGTAAAGGTTATTCTCAAGAAGAAGGTATTGATTATGGTGAGACTTTTTCTTTTATGGAAAGATTAGAAGGTGTTCAAATTTTACTAGCATATGCAACACATAGAGGATTTAAAGTATATCAAATGGATATTAAATCTACATTCTTGAAGGGAATTCTTGATGAGGAAGTCTACATTGAACAACCAAAAGGTTTTGTAGATCTTAGCAAAAGAGACATGGTTTTTAAGTTACACAAATTATTATATGGTCTCAAGCAAGCTCCCAGAGCTTGGTATGAAGGACTTCATAATTACTTGGTATAGATTGGCTTTCAAAGAACAAATGATAAGTCTGTATGTCAAAGAAGGACTAGACAAGAAGATTGTGTTGGTAGAAATATTTGTTGATGATACCTTATTCATAGGAAATGATAACCTGTTCAAAAAAATTTCAGAAGAAATGAGTAAGGAATTTGAGATGTCCATGTTTGGTGAGATAAAATTCTTTGTTGGGTTACAGATATAGCAGAACAATAATGGTATCTACATCACTCAATCTAAGTACATCAAGGAGATACTGAAGAAGTTTGCAATGGAAGATTCAATACCTGTTGGAACCCCTATGTCTCATGGACATAAGATTTTCAAGAATGATGATTCCAAAGATGTAGATTAGACCACATATAGATCAATGATTGGAAAAATGTAGTATGTAGTACATACAAGGCCTGATATTGCTCTAGCAGTTGGAATGGTGGCAAGATTCTTAGCAAATCCTAGAGAAAATCACATAAAGGCAATCAAGAGAATCATGAGATATCTAAAAGGTACTCAAGACTATGGCTTATGGTATAAAATTGGAGGCAATTTGGACTTGAAGGTATTTACTTATGCTAATTGTGCAGAAGTCTTGATGACAAAAAAAGCACTAGTGGTGGAGCATTCTTTCTTAGTAAAAGACTAGTGTCTTAGACAAGCAAGAAACAAAATTGCATCTCTCGATCCATAGCAGAGGCAGAATATGTGGCAGAAGTAGTAATTGTTCAAATATTTTTTGATTCAAACAATTATTGGAAGGAATGAAGATAGAGATAAAGGATCCAATAGTCATATTCTATGATAACACCAATGCAATCAATATATTAAAGAATCTAGTGATGCATACCAAAATAAAGCACATTGCTATTAAATATCACTTCTTAAGAGAATTGATGCAGAATAAAGAAGTCAAATTAAAATATGTAAATACAAAAGAACAAATTGCAGACATATTCACCAAGCCATTACCTAAGGATGCATTTTTTTATCTAAAAGGTAAGCTAGGGGTCATTCCCCTATTTGAAGCTCACTAAATGAAGTTTAGTGATACATCAATAAGAGCCAAATTAAAGATCAATCAGTTGGAGCAGAATTGATGAAGGCATATTGAAAATGAATCAATACTTATGGTACATTGATATTAATATAATTTTTGTCTTTTGCATGTCTTGTCAAATAGGGAGAAGTTTACTATCATATCTCATATAAATTTTTGTCATTACAAAGAAGGAGAAGTTTTTTATAAGAGGGAGAAAGTTCTATGAGTGAACTTTGCAGAAGTTGTTGTAAACATAGGAAGAATCCAGTGAAAGGAAGAGCTCACACTGACAAAGGGAGTTATCAAGAATAAATCCAAAATTTTATTATGTTATGACATGTTGTGTTGCCATCAATTCCAAAGAGGGAGATTGTTAGATACAATTGATTAATTGTGTAATTTCTTTGATGTTACACAAATGTCATATCATTATCAGTTAGTATATGTTGAGCTTACTCAGCTCGTGAAGATAGTTTTCTATGTCTACTGAGTGTTCTTGTGATTGTCTAGTTTAGAAGCCAATGTCTAGCAAGTTCAGTCAAGTGTCAAAGGAAAGTCTACAAAAGATTAGTGTTAGCCGAGCTCACTTGATTAATGAAGGAAAGTTGGATGGAACTAGTATTAACTAAGCTCACTCGATTTTCAAAGGATCTTTCCAAGTTTGTAGTGTTAATTGAGCTTCTTTTGGTTAACACAAGAAATCATTTTTGAGTTAGGTCAACTAACAAAGTAATTTCTTATTTTGGGTGTATTAAGCTTAATTGATTTATCTATTGGTTCTAGCCGACTGAGGTGATGAATATTAATTATTCTAAGTTTTATATGAGTCAACTTGACAATATGAAATATATATGTATAGGGTCAAGTTGTTGATTCAAAGTGTACAAGTGTATGAAGATGTGATGAATATATTTGAAGATTTAATGATGAAGAGAGGAAGTGAATTTAAAGGATAAGAAGAATATCCTTGTGGAGCAAAAAAGCTATATTTGATCAAGAAGGATCAAGTACAAGCCAGAATAGAGATCTATAATCAAAAATTCAATTCCATTCAAAATAGGTCATCTTATTGTTACTCTCTAACCATTGTAGTAGTGATCTAAATCTCTTAATAGAGTTGGTTTAATAGCTCTTTATAAATCTTCTAACAAGGTGGTAGTTCTATTGAATTGTCTCAAGACCTCTAACAAAGCCACACCTAACAGGGTGATTAAATCCTTTAATAGGGTCACAACTAACAGTGTGTTTTGTAACCTTTAACAAGGTTGGCTCCTAACAGAGCTCACTTTAGAAGAGTGAAAGTAGTAACTAGTTGCAATTGGTCATTTTTTTCAAATTGGGTTTCCATGTTAAATCCTAGTGTCAAATGTGTTCATGCTCCTTTATTTATCTGTTTGCAACTAAGTTAAAATAATGGTAATCACAGATAACATCTAAATTTTGCATGTTAAGAACTTACCAAGTTACAGCATTTCTTTGTGTTTACCTAGCATCAGTACTAATTAGTTTTTAGATTGTAAGTTTGTATTTACATCTAAGGTATTTGGGATGTATTTTAATAGTAATTGATTCACCCCTCCCCTCTCAGTTACTCTTCTTATATTTCCAATAGTTTCTTCAAATTTTTGGATACCAATTATTGATTTTGTACAACTATATTGCATAAGACTTATGACTTTTCAAAAAAAGAGAGTATCAAATATATTTTGATTGATAAAATGATCTTTATTGGCCAAAACATGTTAGAAAATATAGACTATCAACTTAGACAAGAATTCATGCAACATGTAGACATAAGATTTGGAAGTATACTTTTCCTTACATCATACAGTATTATTAATGTTTTCTAATGCTTATTAACATAGGTTATATATAATGTATATGTTATGGTTTTACTATATGGTCCTAACTTCAAACATTTCAACTATCTTTAAGGTGTATCTATTATTTTATTTGGTTATTTGGGGAAAATAATGCATGTCAATGATAAATCATAAAATGATAGCAACAAGGGATCAAAGTTACTTTGGGAGGGATTCAAGATAGTGTTTACACTAGATAAAGCATTTAGGAAAGATGGAGAAAATATCTAGCAACAAATATTTCATTAGCTTCTCACAAATCTAAGAGATGTGTAAATACACAAATAGAAAAATAAAACCTTCTCGTGACAAGAATTCCTATAATATTAGATTTTGTAAGAAATGATGAGTTTGATAAGACAGTACATTTCTCCATATAAATGACAATGTTTGTAACCATAACATGAGGATGTTGTACTCTTTGAGACATCCTGATACACATGTCTGTGTAACTAAATCAAGGAAATCAATAGGAATGAATATTTATCAATTGAAGAACTTGATACAAAGTCATTGTTCAATAAGAATGCAAGGATAATGTTGACTAGAAGTATAGAGAGAAGATGGTCTTCTTAATGGATCACTAGGATATATCAGAAATATTTTCTACAAATAAGAAATTATTCCACCTTAGCCACCAACATATTGTTGGAATAATAAGAGTAGTAACTAAGAGGGGAGGGGTGAATCAGTTACTATTAAAATAATTGTGAGATCCCTTAGATGTAAGGATAGAACATAAACTTCATTGATAAATATTATTTCTCGGCAAACACAAAGACACTCGGTTAATACTAATATTATGTTGTAACTCAATAACCACCAAAATAACATAACTCATTAAATGTTTAACATAAAAATCTTAAGATATTATCTTTGATTAACCATAATTAACTTAGTTTCATACATATGAAAGAAATAGCATGAACACAAGTGACACCAAGATTTAACGTGGAAATATAATTTGGAAAAAACTACCAATTGCAACTAGTTATTGATTTTCACTCTTCTAAAATGAGCCCTGTTAGGATCCAGCCATATTAAAGGTTACAAAACACATTTTTAGGTGTGAACCTATTAGAAGATTTAATCACCCTATTAAGAATGGCCTTGTTAAAGGCCTTTAGACACTTCAATCTAGAAATGCCACCTCGTTAGAGGATTTACAAATAGTTATTAAGACAACTCTATTAAGAGATTTAGATCACTACTACAATGGTTAGAAAGTAACAATGAGATGACTTGATTTTTGATGCAACTGTATTGTTGATTTTAGATCTCAATTTTGGCTTGAATACTTGATCCTTCCTAATCGAATTTATCTTTGTAGCTCCTCAAGGATATTCTTCTTATCATTCTAATTTTCTTCCTCTTAGCATCTTCTATTCTTCCATTCACTTGCACACATTCAATCTTCAACTTGACCTTATACTTATATCATATCCATTGTCAAGTCAACTTGTATATAGCTTAGAATAATTAATATTCATCTCCTCTTTTGGCTAGAACCAACAAACAAATATATCATACTCAATATGCCAAAATAAGAAAATCCTTTGGTAGTCAGCCCTACTTGGTAGACACTAACTCACAAATATTTTTCTTATGTTAACCAAGTGAAGTCGGTTAACACTACATATTTGCTAACTTCCTTTTGTAATTGAGTGAGCTTGGTTAACAAGGTAAAAGTACAAAGTTGTGTCACCTTTCAAGATGAGTAATTAGAACAACTGAATTTAAGTATTTGTATCTAAAAAATATTTTTTTTCAAAGATATGATCTAGATAAGTTATATATGGTATCACACTTTTCAATTGGAAATGTCTATTAAACTAATGCTTTATACTAGATTATATCCAATTACTAAAGAAATATATAATTATTTTAGAAAAATGGCGTTTCATTAAATCTTATAATTTTTTATGATATATTTTTAATAACTTATAAATACCATTTTTTAGAGCCCTAAGTCAAGAATATTCTCATATAGAGTTCATTTTGTTTTAATTAGATATAGTATATTATAATTAAAAAATTCTACAAGCACATATTTTAATACTCAAAAATATGTCAATTTTGAGAAAGAAAAAAATAGTAAATCATATCATAAAAAATTAAAACTTATATGACATTCTAGAGGAGAGAGTCCTCTTTTGGAATGCATAATTTTTATTCTAGTTAGAAAAGATTTGTTTTGAAAAATGTGGTGGGAGATAAAAAGTATCAATTTTAGGTGAGTTGAACTTTGAATGATTATAAAAGTGAAAATATAAATCTAAAGACAATTTTTATTTTTGAATGTTCTAGATATATATGCTATCTATAACATAGTTTGAGATCAAAAGAAAAATAAGTTTATTTCCATATAGTTTTGTGGTGGGAACTAGACCCTTAATTTTCAACATTTTTCAGCAACTAAAAACTTATCTATAAAAATTATAAAAATATATCAAATCTTAATCCAAATAATTGTTAAAAATTATACTTGCACACATTCAATCTTCAACTTGACCTTATACTTATATTAAATCTTAATCCATACACTTGCACACATTCAATCTTCAACTTGACCTTATACTTATATCATATCCATTGTCAAGTTGACTTGTATATAACTTAGAATAATTAATATTCATCTGCTCATTTGGCTAGAACTAACAAAAAAAAAATATCATACTCAATATGCCAAAACAAGAAAATCCTTTGGTAGTCAGCCTTGCTCAGTAGACACTAACTCACAAATGATTTTCCTGTGTTAACCAAGTGAACTCGGTTAACACTACATCTTTGCTAACTTCTTTTTGTAATTGAGTGAGCTTGTTTAACAAGGTAAAAGTACAAAGTTGTGTCACCTTTCAAGCTAATTAATTAGAATGACTAAATTTAATTATTTGTATCTAAAAACTAATTTTTTTCAAAGATATGATCTAGATAAGTTCATTCTAGATAAGTTATATATGGTATCACATTTTTCCAATTGAAAATGTCTATTAAACTAATGCTTTATACTAGATTATATCCAATTACTAAAAATATATATAATTATTTTAGAAAAATGATGTTTCAATGATTCTTATAATTGTTTATGATATATTTTTAATAACTTATAAATACCATTTTTTAGACCCCTAAGTCAAGAATATTCTCACATAGAGTTCATAGTGTTTTAATTAGATATAGTCTATTATAATTAAAAAATTCTACAAGCACATATTTTAACACTCGAAAATATGTCAATTTTCAGAAAGAAAAAAAATAGTAAATCATATCATAAAAAATTAAAACTTATATGACATTCTAGAGGAGAGAGTCCTCTTTTGGAATGTATAATTTTTATTTTGGTTAGAATAGATTTGTTTTGAAAAATGTGGTGGGAGATAAAAACTATCAATTTTAGGTGAGTTGAACTTTGAATGATTATAAAAGTGAAAATATAAATCTAAAGACAATTTTTATTTTTGAATGTTCTATATATATATGCTATCTATAATATAGTTTTAGATCAAAGGAAAAATAAGTTTATTTCCATATAATTTTGTGGTGGGAACTAGACCCCTAATTTTCAACGTTTTTCAGCAACTAAAAAATTATCTATAAAAATTATAAAAATATGATGGGACACATACCAAGAATAGAATGGACACAACAGAAAAAGGAAATTGTATTAACTGAGAAAATAAGCTAGTACAAATAGTACAGAGAAAATAAACTTCAAAACATGCCCTAAGGGCTTACAATAGCAATGGTCTTATCTCGACCAAAATGCCCTGCCATCCCTCCACTGTGTTTCTCATTAATCAGATTTTCCCTCATGGAACTTCTTGGAATGCATAATTGACTACCCTTGAACAACATGCCATCCT
Organism: Cupressus sempervirens; assembly: GCA_028749045.1. Lineage (NCBI taxonomy): Eukaryota > Viridiplantae > Streptophyta > Pinopsida > Cupressales > Cupressaceae > Cupressus > Cupressus sempervirens. The sequence continues at coordinate 850,965,740 of CM053793.1, read as the reverse complement.
GAATCAAATACTCTAACCACTTGGTTCTATCTACAGCAACAGGTTCATTACAAGCTTTCCATGCTTCAGCAAAATCAGGATCCTCGGGGTACAAATTCTTGAGTTCATCAAACCCAACTATGTCAACCTGCATTACTGTAAGAAACAAATGTCTCCTACTTAGTGCATCTGCAACCATATTAGATTTTCCACTTCTATGCTTCAACACAAATGTATAACTCTGCAAGAACTCTACCCACTTCATATGCCTCTGATTCAATTTACCTTGGCTATTTAGGTACTATAATGCCTGATGATTAGTATACAAAACAAATTCCTTTGGCAATAAATAATGCCTCCATTTCTTTAAGGCCTGAACTATTGCATAGAACTTTTGATCATAAACAGAATACTTCTTCTTTGCATCATTCAATTTTTCACTAAAATATGCAATAGGCTTGCCTTCTTGGCTTAATATGGCCCCAATAGTGCTACCACTAGCATCACAATCCACCTAGAACACTTTTTTAAAATATGGAAGTTCCAAGATAGGCTATTTTGTCACCTTCTTCTTCAGCAATTCAAAACTTCTTGCAGCTGTTGTAGTCCATTTGAACTTCTTGCAGCTGTTGCAGTCCATTTGAACTCTTTTCTATCCCCTCTTATTGTATCAGTTAGGGGTGCACATATGCCACTGAAATTCTTAATAAACTTCCTGCAAAAACTAACAAGACCATGAAATGATCTTACCTCAGTAGCAGACCTTGGAGTAGGCCATTCCAAGATGGCTTTTACCTTCTCTGGATCCATTTTAAGACCTTCAGGTGATATAACAAACCCCAAATAGACTAACTCCCTTTTTGCAAAGATACACTTCTTAAGATTAATTAATAGTTTCTCTTCCCTTAGCCTCTTAAGGACACTATGAATATGCAATAAATGTTCTTCCATGGTCTTGCTGAAGATTAAAATATCATCCAAATAAACAATAACAAATTTTCCCAAGAACTTCTTAAGTACCTCATTCATGAGCCGCATGAAGGTGCTTGGGGCATTCGTCAATCTAAAGGGCATGACTAACCACTCATAAAGACCATCCTTAGTCTTGGAGGCTATTTTCCACTCATCTCCTTCTCGAATTCGTATCTAGTGATAACCACTCTTTAGATCTATCTTTGTGAAGTACTAAGCTCCACTCAAGCAGCCCATAATATCATCCATCCTTGGCAAAGGAAACCGATACTTGATGGTGATCCTATTTATAGCTTGAGAATCTGTACACATCCTCCACTCTCCATCCTTCTTTGGTGCGAGTACTGTAGGTACTGCACATGGACTCAGGCTCTCTCGAATCAAGCCCTTCCTCAACAACTCCTGAACCTGTCTATTTAGCTCCTCTGTTTTAGTAGGAGTCATCCTGTGAGCAGCCTTGTTAGGAAAACTAGCTCCTGGAATCAGATCTATCTGATGACTGATTTGCCTTACTGGTGGCAATCCATCTGGAACATTATCAGAGATAATATCTCCAAACTCCCCTAGTAAATCTGAAACTTCAACTGGTATTTCACTACTACCTTCTTTATCTTTCCTAGGAATCAAAGCATAGTACATATGCTGATGTTTCATGCCATCTAAAAACTTCCTTTCATCAACAAGACAAATCCTAGCACTGCTACATACGTTTTCACCTTCCTTTTTCATGGGCTTCAATTTATGGCAAACTCCATCCTTTATCAGAGAGTATGTGTTTGCATGTCCATCATGTACTGCATGTCTATCAAACTGCCATGGTCTACCCAACAATAGATGGCAAACATCCATCCAAATAACATCACAGAGAACTTCATCATGGTAACTCCAATTTTGAATTTTACTAAACATTGTTCACTTACCAGGACCTTATGATCATCTTTTACCCAAGCAATTCGATGGGGCTGGGGATGTTTCTCCCTCTTGAGCTTCAGCTTAGAGACCATCCCTTCTGATACCAAGTTATCAGTGCTACCACCATCAATGATCACGTCACAACATTTATCCTCACACTTGCATCTAGTATAGAACAGACTCCTCTGTTGTCCTGGTTCAATCTCACCACTTAGTAGGACTCTTTCATTTACCAAGGTCTCTCCTCTTTCTGCATCCTCTGAATGTGATGATTGTGCATCCTCATCTACATGAGCAACCCTAGCTTGGCCCTCAGCTCTCCTATCTGTCCTTCCTTGTCATTGAGGACATTCAAAGGCACAATGACCACCTTCATTGCAATGGAAATAGGTACCATGGAAGCCTCCTCTTCCTTTTCCACGTCCTCTACCTCTTCCTCTCTGATTTCCAAAGTCTTGATCATGGGAGCGGTTGAAACCCTCATTCCTCTGGTTCCTGCTAGTACCCACGTCTTCATTTTTTTTTTGGGTTTCATTGTGGCCTCCAGATGATCTACTGCTTCCCCTTCCTCCTTGACCGCACCCTCTTTGTCTTCCTTCAAACCTTTTATTCAGCTTCTCTTCAACTCATAGGGCAAACTGGTATGCCTCCTCAACGCTGGTCATTCTTACCAGACTTAATTCCTCCTGGATGTTAGGTCACAACCCACTGATATAACGAGCAACCTTCTCCTTATTTTCTTCGGCATGCCCCACTCTAATCAAGAGTTGGTAAAATTCCTCTGTATATTCTTGGACTGATCTTCCTGCTTGCTTTAACCCATGCATCTTCTTAAACAAATCAAGCTTGTAGTCTACAGGAATGAACTGCTTCTTCAATTTGTCCACCATGCAATCCCACCACATGATCTTCTCCTTTCCTCTTTTGTTTCTTTCCAATTGGACCTCTTGCCACCAGATTTTTGCATGGCCTTTCATTTTGGCCTTTGCAAACTTAACCCTATCTGGGTCCCTGATATCCTCATACTCAAAGTATTCTTCCAGTTCATTGATCCAATCGATCAACTCATTTGGTTTCAAATTTCCTAAAAATACACCCACTTCAATTGTAGGTCTTTTTCCAAACTTAGTAATGGCCCTAAAAAGCCTTTCCTCTGCATGATTCAGAACTTCCTCATCAAATTCCCCTTTTGGTCCCATTACTTCTTCTTCATTGTCATCCTCACTGTCGTCACCTGCGGCAACATTTGCTCCTCTACGGAGCTCCTCTTGCAATGCCTGTACCTGCCTTTGGAGGGCTCTAACCTCCTCAAGATTAATAGCTCTAGCCCTTCCACCATGCTCTCTTCATGGAGGCATCTTCTTAACTCAAACCCACAACCACACAGTCCTGGTGTAAACTACCTCACAGTCGGCATTTTGTCTACACACTCAGGAAAACCTGCTCTGATACCACTTGATGGGACACAACCCAAGAACAGAATGGACACAACAGAAAAGGAAAATTTTATTAACTGAGAAAATAAGCTAGTACAAATAGTACAGAGAAAATAAACTTCAAAACATGCCCTAAGGGCTTACAATAGCATAAATCTGGAGATAATTTCTCCTTTCAGTACCTCCTCTCAAACTCCACTCCGAACTGCCTTTTACAATGCCAAAAATCTCCTTAAATAGACCCCAGAGGGTTAAGGACTAGGAGTACATTCTAGAAAATGCTAATAGGCATCCACCGACCAAATAGAAGGTTCTGAAAGCTGCGGTAGAAGTCGGTGCATATCTAGAAGAATCCAAAAATGATAACCGAACTTTCGGGAGACATAACTTTTGAACTGTAGCTCCTATTGATGAACTGTTTACATTTTTGAAAAGCTCTCGAAGCACTCTATAGCTCTATGGACAAGCTTAGCTTGTCCCCCACTTTTTGACCCTTTTCAAGGTCATTTAATGCCCCTAACCTAACTTTGAAGCATTCTTAGGAGGTCTCCAAAACTTGAAAAATTGCAATAACTTTCAAACCCTGGGGCCTTTTGACCTGATTCTTTTTTTGGAATGCTCTAAATCATGATTACATTTATCTGGCCAATTCACACTTTCTAGTTTACCAAAATGATAGCCCATTTGCATGCTCCTATTTTTTTGTGATTTTCAAACACACTGATAGTGGAACTATGAGAGTTGGAACCTTTATTTGACCCAAATGGGTATCCAAAAATGAAAAGACATGAAACAGAAACTAAGTCTAAGTACATTTTTTTGGGTGACACAGGATTGCCCTTATACCTCTGGATGCTCCTGCATCAAAATATATCAAATCTTAATCCAATTAATTGTTAAAAATTATAATCTTAAACTTTATCAATTTCTACACATTTCATTAGTTTATTTCATTTTCAAATTCTAATTAATAATACTAGTTTTATATCATTAAAGGTGAATAGTTATACTTTTGTTAGCCTTTTCCTTCACAAAAGGGTAGCATGGGTTTGTGCTTTGACCCAACAATGGTTCCATCCAACTTTCCTTTGTTACCCAAGTGAACATGATAGACATTGTCTTTTGAACTTGACAAATACAAGAATGCTCGACAAACATAGGAAATTGTCTTCATCACCTGAGTGATCTCAACATGCACTTTTTGGTAAAGATATGGCATTTTGTCTAACATCAAAGATAATACACAATTAACCAATTGTTTTCAACAATCTCCCTCTTTGGCATTGATGGCAACACAACATGTCATAATACAATGAAATTTTAGAGAAAAATAATAGTAAGAATAATATCCTTAGATTCATTTTTATTCTCATCTATGAGAACTCCCTCTATCACAGTGAACTCCCTCTGCCTTTAGTTTCTCCCTTTGTCAGCAAACATTCCCTATTTGATATAAGCTTTGAATATTTCAGACCAAGTTCTTCCTCTTTGACATCTTTGACTAAACTCTCTGTAAACTTTTCCTCATCATAGAACTCTCCATCTTTATAAAACTTCTTTGTGAATATTACAAAAAAAATCTCCCTCCTTGACATCTTATGCCAAAGACAATATTTGGTGAATATCAATATACCACATGTACTTATTCATATGCAATATACTCTATCATTACTGCATCAATTGACTGATATTCAACATGCTCTAGTTGATGCATCACTAAACTTCATTTTTTTGAGCTTTAGATAGGGGAATAAACCCTAACTTGCCTCTTAGCTAAGAAAATGCATCCTTAGATAATGGCTTAGTGAATGTCTAGAATATGTTCTTTAGTATTCACATATTCTAACCTTACCTCTTTATCTTGCACCAATTCTCTCAAAAAATGGTATTTTATTGCAATGTGCTTGGTCTTGGTATGCATTAGAGGATTCTTTGATTTATTAATTGCACTAGTGTTGTCATAGAAGATAACCACTGGATCCTTGATTTCTACCTTCATACCTACCAATAGTTATTTGAACCAAACAACATTGGAACAATTAATTGCTGCTACAACATACTCTACTTCTATTGTAGACTGATAAATATATAATTATTCTTCTTACTTGTCCAAGACACTAGTCTTTTACCAAGAAAGAATGCTCCACCATTGGTGATCTTCTTATCATCAACACTTCCTACCCAATCTACATCAGTGAATACTTTGAAATATAAAGTGCCTCCTTTCATGTACCATAATCCATAGTCCTCAGTACCCTTCAAATACCTCATGATTCTTTTGATTTCCATCATATAATTTTCTTTAGGATTATCTAAAAATCTTGCCACCATGCCATCTACCAATGTGATATTAGGCCTTGTATCCACTATATATTGCATTTTACCAAACATTGATATATATGTGGTTTGCTCTACTTCCTTGGAATCATCATTCTTGGAAAACTTATGTCTAGTAGACATAGGTGTTCCAACTGGTCTTTGAATCCTCCATTCCAAATTTTTTTAGTATCTCCTTGATATATTTAGATTGATAATGCAGATACCATCTTTCTTCTATTGAATCTATAATCTAGCAAAGAATTTTATCTCTCCAAACATGAACATCTAAAATTCTTTACTCGTCTCTTCTAAAAAAGATTTACATAAATCATCATTTTTAGTGAAAAATGTGTCATCCACAAAGATTTTTGCCAACACAATCTTCTTTTCTGGTCCTTCTTGATATATATGTTGTTTTTATCATTTGTTCTTTGAAAACCAATCTTTATCAAATAGTTATGAAGTCTTTTATACCAAGTTGTGGGAGCTTGCTTGAGTTGACTTAGGTTACACTGGATGCAACTCGATAGCTTCTAGAAATTTTTGGGACTCGAGAGGTGAAGTCTGCTAACTTCCAATTAGATTTGGCAATGTATCAGGTACATAGTAAATAAACTTTTTGTAGTCCTTAGGTTCTTTGTTTCTCTCTTCTTCACTCTTTTCTGCAAACTCATCAATTCTCACATGTGCACTTTCTATAATCTTATGAGTAGATAAATTCAAACATTTGTATGCTTTACTTATGTAGGAATATCTAAGGAATATTCCTTCATCACCTTTGACATCAAATTTACCTTTTTTATATTCCTTCAAGATGTAACATTTTCTACCAAATATGTTCAAGTAACTTACATTAGGTTTGTATGCATACCATAATTCATAAGGAGTTTGATTTGAGTCTTTCTTCAACTATACTATGTTTGAGGTATGTACTATATTACTGATTTCTTCCTTCCAATATTTTATTACAACATTCTTTTCTATCATTAAATTTCTTGTGTAGTCCATGATGGATTTGTTCCTTCTTTCAACTATACCATTCAACTATGGTGTGCCAGGGGTTGATACTTGTCTTTTAATTCATCTTTTTGTGTAGAATTCATTGAAAATGAATTCACCACCTCTATCTAATCTCAAAAACTTCATCTTCTTTCCAATTTCCTTCTCCAGTCTTGCTAGATACCACTTAAAATTTTGAAATACTTCAGACTTATCTTTTAGATACATTATGGTCATCATTCAAGAATAATTATCAACAAAAAGAATGAAGTACTTATCTCCACTATATCTCTCAATTCCAATAGGTCCACATAACTCTGTATGAACCAACTCCAATAATTCTTCAGAATGATAGTTCTTTCTTTTGAAACTTGTCTTTCCCATCTTATCAATTTGACAATTTTTGTATAGGCCCGTATCAAGTTTCCTCAAACTAGGAATAACTCTCACTCTTTTATTTTTTCTTATCTTTATTGGATTATCAAATTTCACATGACATAGTCTTTTATGCCATAACTAGCTTTCTTCTACTTCAGCAATGAAACATGAGCTTTCACTAAAATCTAGGTATAATAAGTTACCTTTTGTTTGGTTACCAGACCCAACTAGATTCCCTTTTCCATCTAGCAGCTTGGCCTTCCCATTCATGAATTCCACCTTGAATCCAATATTATTCAATTGTGTGACACTTAGTAGATTATGCTTTAGTCCGTCAACCCGATAAGCATTATCACATCTAAGTTCATTGGTTAGTGAGATACAACCTTTTTCCTTTATGCAACATGGTTCATTATTTCCAAATCTCACACTTCCACCATCATAGTGTTCCATATGTTCAAACTTTGTTTTGTCACTAGTCATATGATGTGAACAACCACTATCAATAATCGATGTCTCATTTTTTGTAACATGAAAAATAAATGTCATTTTTTCTTCTTCATCATTAAATTCATCTTTTACAGCAATATAGAGCATTTCATCATCATCACTACTATCTAAATCTTTAGCCATAAAATAGGACTTCTTACCTTTGTCTTTGTAGTCCTTGAAGTTCTTGAAATCCTTCTTTCCTTTGTACTTAGTGTGCTTATTTTCATCTTTTTCTTCTCTATTTGGACACCTTACAATAATGTGACCAACCTCTTCACAAGAAAAATAGATTAAAGGAATTTTACCTTTATACTTTCCTTTGCCTTTGGGATACCTTCTTGCAAGAAATGCTTCAATGGTTCAAGATCACTGCCAAAACCATCTTCTTCTTCACTTTTAGATTGTTTGCCTTTTGACCTTATAGCTTTTTTCTTGAGTGACAACTTGGCAAATGCAGACTCAAGATTTTTAAATCTAGGAACATAATTATCATAATTATCTAGCTCAAATTTTTTCAATCTTCCAACTATTGCATCCAACGTTATATTATTTTTTGGATTACAAATCATTTATTGAATTGTTGATACACTAATTGCATATATAGGAAGAAGCATTTTGAGAAACTTACTTACCACTATCTCATCCTCAATCTTTCCTCTTGAAGCTTTGATTGCACAAACATTGTCTTTAATTATATCATTGTATTTTGCAATGTTCTCATCTTCTTTCATCTTTATTTGATCAAATTTCCCTCTAAGACTTTTAGCTTTAGCTCTTCTTACATTATCATCTCCTCCATATATGGCTTTCAACCTTATCTACATCTCATAAGTAGTTCCATGGTCTTTGACTTCATCAAATTTAGCATCATTGAGAGATGAAGCAATATCAATCATCATAATGTTATTGCTGGTATAAATAAGTATTTACTATTTACACTTTACTTAAGTTTACTTAGATCAATGCATTATTTTATTATTTTATCATTTCTTAGTACTCTTATGAGTTTTCATGTTGACAACACTGGAGTATACAACTCTAATTTAGTACATGGTGTCTACAACACTGAAGTTTGCATAATCAAATGAGTTTTCATGTAGATAACATAGTTGTTCGCACTCATAATTTAGCACATGGTGCCTACAACATAATTTTGCATGCTACACCTTTGTAGGCTTATCCTCTCATCATCACACTTACTCCTATTTTAAATGGAGGATAACCCATATCTGGTGGACATGTGCCTAGTTGTATGACTTATCATGTTGTTGATTCCTATCCATTCTAGAAGCATTCTAGAGGTCTTTATATATAGGCACTCCTACTATACTTTTATATTGAATGAATATCATATCGTCATTCTAATCATACTCTTTTAGTCTATTGTTGTGCTTGTGCTTGAGTTCCTTAGTCTTGGGTGATTTTTCCCTAAGGCAAATTCTTACATGGTATCAGAGTTGAGGGAGATTCTCTTCACATGGCCGTTTGAGACCATTCTTGCTTCTGTACCTTGACCTAGATCTAGAGAATCCGCAAAAATTGGGAGCATCTAAAGCTAAAACAGACCTTGCCATTATGTTCAGAATGTTGATTCGGTGAAAATTGACTATAAATTTACCTATATTGGGCTAAAGTCAATTTTGAGGAAAAAAAATTTGCAAACTGGCACCTAAAGACCCCAATTTTCAAATCTAGTATGATCTATTAAATTTTTGTAATTACTCTATTTAGATATGCAATTATTTTGTCTCTACAAATATTTTTGAATTTCTATATTTTTCAAGAAAAAAAAATTCCCAGTAGGGCCTACAGAGAATTTTTTTTGCAAGAACTAGGCAGTGACACCCTAGCCTCTATAGGGAATATTCAAAGAATATTCCTTTAATATTTTTTGGCGCTACTCATTTCCTAGCCACATTAAATTCGGCTAAGTCTGCTCACATTATGGGCTTCACAAATCTGGCCAAGCACCACATAATCGATAGCTTGATTTCTTTTCACCTCATGGCCTTAATATTTTAAAGTATGTGCAATGTTCAAACACATTGAACGTGTGACTAAAAGTCCCACATCAACCTTTCCATCAGCCATCAACATTCTTTGAAACTCTAGCACAATTTTTCAGTAATAGAGCTTTGGTACTGTTCTAGTAATTCAAATGCAAAATATTCAAGCGGCACTTCAGGTTTTTATCCCTACAAAGCTTTCCTGTAAAAACTGCCATAGATTCTCAACATCCTTTCTAATCACCACATCATGCATAGCCTTGTTAATGGCCACTTCCACATGGAAACCAACAGGTGGTGGTGACTCAGCAAACCCTGTCAATTAGCACTCAAGTACATGTCATCCTGACAAGTATGCCTAGACTACAGTGACAGCTCACTGCCACATCAAGTAGACACATTGGAAATCCATACAAAATCCATACATTTCTATATAGTATGGGCATATACACGCAGCAAGCGATACACTGATGTCATCTAACATGTAACCCAGCTGGCCATTTTTTACTAACGTCAATAGTTTGCTATCTTAAATCTGACAATTGTTTGACCATAATCAGGAGGCAAATTAAAACTATTGAAATGGTCATTTGACCATCAAATTTAACCTCATTTTTTTTTATCCAACCCCTCTCCAGATTCATTTTTGAATTAATAGTCTGACTTTGGAAGGCCATAACTCAGTCATTCAAACTCCAAATTAAGTACAATTTTTTTTGATTTTGGGTAGAATTTCCTAAAAAATTTAGTGGTATAGTTTGTTTCTAGTTTTTGTGCACAAATTTGTCATAAATTTCAGCTTTGGGTGACTATACCTATCCAATCCTACATTTTACAACTTCAAATGCTGCATATGGGCTCATCTGGACTCAAAAATAGGTTTTGTTTTCTTTAAAGTGTGATATTTTTCATCTACTTTCTAGATCCACAATTAGATTATAGGGTTGTGTGGACAAAAGTATCACTTTTAGAATTAGGTCCTTTTATGCATTATAATGCTTTGATATAACTTCAAAATTATTGTATATCTGAGCTACATTGTAATGTTCTAGTTTTGAACTCTATAAAGAGGTTGTAAAAAGGTAAAATTAGAAGTCCACTAAGGAAAAAATTGGCAAGTGGCCATTGTAATCGCACTACATATAAAGTTCCAAAAGCATCTTTTTTGGAGGGGTCTCTTGATTAAGTGAAAAGGCGGGGGTGGGGGGGGGGGGGGGGGTGTTTCTTGGTATTGTGTTCCTCTTTTCCTATTGTTTTCGTTCATTTCTTGCATCATGGGAAATTTCATGTTTCCAAAATTAACACCACATAACTATGCCACATGGTATATTAAAATGTGGTGTCACTTAATGCATAATGAAGTTTCTCAATATGTAGATGGTACCCTTCCTAAACCAATAGGTGATCAAGTATCTAGAAGTGAAATCTCTGCTTGGGAATCTACAAATGGAAAGCCTTAGGTAATATTTGTTTGGGAATTGAAGATAAGATCATCTATCAAATTCAAAAGTCTCATACATCCAAGGAAGCTTGGGATACCCTCAAAAACCTATATGGTAAAGTGTTTGAGGAGGATATTTACAAAATTGAAGATGAGCTTGTCTCCCTAGATCCTAAGACATTTGATTTGATACAGGATTTCATCATAAAGGTGAATGAATTAAGAATGAAACTTGATGATTGTGGGAGTCCTATTAAAGATGACATGTTAATTTATTTCATTCATAATAAGCTACCATCTGAGTACTCCACATTTGTTTCTTCTTACAACACCACAAAGACTACATTAGGGGTTGTCTATCAAAAACTCTATTTTGATCATTATGTTGAACTATTGGATGAAGAAGAAAAGAAGTTACAATCAATGGAGATTCTCAGTTTGACCAAGTGCAAGGCATTGGTGGCCAATAACAAGGGTTCTCAAACTTCAAATAAAGGAAAGGGCAAGAAGAAGAAGTGGAAAAATAACATACAAGAGGATATAGAAAAGACAACACCACCATCAAATCAACAAGGCATGTCTTCCTCAAATTCAAATAATAAGGGGGACACTAATAAGGAGAAGAAAAAGTGTGCCTATTGCAAGAAGTTGGGTCATGATGAACATGAGTGTTATCATAAAAATATTGATGAGTTAACAAACATCGTAAAGAAACACAATGTCCCACTACCTAATGCTTATAAGGAGAAAGGATCCTCATCTTCAAATTCAAAGGGCAAAGGGCAAGCACTTATGAAAAACTCAAGTTCTTCAATGGAATGGATTCCTTACTCAAGTGCCTCATATCATATGGGTTCTTCAAAAGGACACTTTTATTCATTTAAGTAGTCTAAGGTATTGCACATCTTTGTAGGAGATAATACAAAAATGGAAGTTGAAGGGAAAGGACAAGTGGAGATGGAAAATGGGTAATTCAAAGACATTCTCTATGTTCTTAACCTAAGCTTTAATCTCCTCTCAATTTATCAAATCACTCACCTTGGAGATGGAAATAAATTTGAGTTCCTTCTAGATCCAATAATGGTGCTCACTATCAAAGATGATTCATTGGTTTCAATGGGGAAAGCTAATCATGACACAACGTTGCATTCTTCCTCCCACTTTGTGCCTAAGTCTCCTTCACATGCCATGTTGACTCAATCTCATCCACAAATCAAATTATGGGATGAGCGGTATGGATATCTAGCCTTTTACTATCTTTAGCAACTTTACTCAAAAAACATGGTCAAAGGTCTACCTACAATCAACTTTTCCAAAGGTGAATGTTCAACATGTTCAGTAGATATGTATCTAGAGGAGAAGTTTACTAAATGGAAGTATTCAAGAGCACTAGTTGTTCTTCAGTTGCTTCACATGGTACTAGCAGGTCCTTTTTTAGTGACATCAGTTAGCTAGGGTTGCTACATACTCACTTTCATCGATGACTTTTCATGCTACACATGGGTCTACTTTCTTCAAAACAAGAATGAAGTGTTGCACAAATTTCTAGCCTTCAAGATTCATGTTGAACAATAATCAAGGAAAGCCATCAAATTTCTTAGGATGGACAATGAAAGAAGATATGTGAACACAAGAATTTAAGAATTTTGCAAACTTGAGTGTATTGATCTTCAGAATCCACCAGCATTTAGTCTACAAAAGATAGATGCTACAGCACTAAGGTTACAAACTCTTAATTCTATGGCAAGTTGCATGATACAAGCCAAGTTTCTTGATTCTACACTTGAAGTTGAAGCTATAAATAGTTCCAATCACATACTTAATAGGTTTCCTCATAATGGCTTAGATGGAAAAACACCTTTTGAGGTATGGTGCGGTAGAAAACTAGTTGTGAAACACTTTAGAGTCTTTGGTTGTCCAGAATGGGAAAACATATCTTCCAGAGGATGCAAGGCACCATGACCTAGGCCTTATAATTTGATTAGATATGGAGATAGTGTTAAGGCATACAAACTTTTGGATCCTAAGACACATGAGATTTTCATAGAGAGGAATGTTCACTTTGAGGAAAGTTCACCTAGCTTATCCTCTAATCCTCTCTACACTTCATACATAGTGAAAATTGATAGTGACACCAATGATAGTGGTTCAACAGACTTAGATATGTGGGATCCTATCAAGAGTTGCAGTGAGAGGTCACTACATCAGCCCATTACACATGCATATATTGCCACAATGATAGGTCTAGCATAGGAGGGTACACCTAGTCTTCTAGCTCTAGCATTAGAGGATGACTACATAGCAAATATTTCAGGTTTGTTTGTGGAGTTATACATAGTAGATTTGGGAGACATCATTGATGATATACATCTTCTCTTTGATGAAGAAGATCCTTCTTCAGTTGTCATGAGGGCTAACTCTGACCCTCATGTCCATTCTCTACATGATAGATCTTTACAGGTTGACATGATTATGGATCCTTATGTACAATAGTTGCAGGAGGTCTCTTTATCATTTGAGGAGATAGTTAGTTCTTTGGAATATATTCTACATTCATCCTTGCTAGATCCGACATTGTTCTTTTCAGAAACATTTGAAGGGAGAACAATCAATATTGAATTAGGGATAGTTTAGCAGGTTTTAGAGGAATCATTGATCATCAAGATTCTTTCTACACATAGGGGAAGCATCGCATATGTACCTATGATATTGTTTCTTCCAAAGGGGAGGAACATTATTCAGCAGCATTAGATCAACTTCTACATTAGAGCAGCTATCACTAATCAGCACTCTACATTGCGGTGGGGGCGGGGGGGGCGGGCAGACTATCTTATCTCTCTTCTTCTTCTCTTTTATGGGAGGGACCTTTTCCTTCTTTGGGATTGTGTTCTTCTCATACTTTTCTTTTTTACTTTATGTATGTCATAATGGGGGGGGTCTTGATTACTCCATCCATCCATGCATCTTGATTTTTCATCTATCTTTTTTTTGGGGCAGGGTTTGGTGGGGGGGGGGGGGGGGGGGACTATCTTATCTCTCTTCTTCTTCTCTTTTATGTGAGGGACCTTTTCCTTCTTTAAGATTGTGTTCTTCTCATACTTCTCTTTTGTATATACTTGATGTATGTCATAATGGTGGGGTCTTGATTACTCCATCCATCCATGCATCTTGATTTTTTCATCTCTCTCTTTTTTTTGGGGCAGGGTGGGGGGGTTCCCATGAGGTTTTCACTCTTTCTCTAATTTATGGGAGATTGCATTGCATTATCTACATGGGTACCTAACATGGCCTAGTAGTTGGTACCCATCTTGCATTTCATTCTAGCTTTTGTAAGCTTAAGTGCATTCCTCTAGGTTTCACTTAAGGGGGGGTGTTGGTGTAAATAAGTATTCACTATTTACACTTTACTTAAGTTTACTTAGGTCAATGCATTATTTTATTATTTCTTAGGTGAGACACTTAGGATTTTTCATACTCTTATGAGTTTTCATGTTGACAACACTAGAGTAAGAAACTCTAATTCAACACATGGTGTCCACAACTCTAGGGTTTGCATAATTAACTGTATTGTCATGTAGACAACATAGTTATTCACACTCCTAACTTAGCATATGGTGTCTACAAAATAATTTTTCCTACTACACCTTTGTAGGCTTATCCTCTCATCATTGCACTTACTTGTGTGCTTAATGGAGGATAACCCATATCTGGTGGACATGTGCATGGTTGTATGACTTATCATGTTGTTGATTCCTATGCATTCTAGAAACATTCCATAGGCATTTATATATAGGCACTCCTAGTGTACTTTTATATTGAATGAATATCATATCGCCATTGTGATCATACTCTTTTGATCTACTGTTGTGCTTGTGCTTGAGTTCCTTGGTCTTGGGTGACTTTTCCCTAAGGAAAATTCTTACAGTTATGATTCTTCTTTTCTTCAATTTCTTCAATAGTCATAGTTCTAGTAGGTGTCAGATATTTGGTGTCTAGGTACTTTAGGCCTGAATCTCCATTGGTTTCCAAATGTAGTCTCATGAGTTCATGTCATGCCTTGAAGTTATCTCTGTTTAGCTTGTGAATCTCTACTCTGTAAGACATTTTGATCTTTAGCTTAGGTTCTTGAAACCTTCTCTACAAGCACCAAAACCTCTAATAGCAATTGTTAGAAATATAAGAGGAGTAACTAAGAGGGGAGGGGTGAATTAGTTACTACTAAAATAAATCTTAGATCCCTTAGATGTTAAGAGAGAACATAAACTTGACTAAAAAATATTATTGTTCGACAAACACACAGACACTTAGTTAATACTAATATTATGTTGTAACTTGATAACAACTAAAATAAAAATTGTAACTCAAAAAATGCTTAGCATGCAAATTATAAGACATTATCTATGATTTACCTTAATTAATTTAGTTGCATACATATGAAATAAATAGCATGAACACAAGTGACACCAAGATTTAACATGGAAACCCAATTTGGGAAAACCCACCAATTGCAACTAGTTATTGATTTTCACTCTTGTGAAGTGAGCCACGTTAGGAGCCAACCCTATTAAAGGTTACAAAATACACAATTAGGTGTGACCCTGTTAGAGGATTTAATCACCATGTAAGGAGTGGCCTTGTTAGAGGCCATTAGACACTTCAATATAGAAATTCCACCTTGTTAGAGCATTTACAAATAGTTGTTAAGACAACTCTATTAAGATATTTAGATCACTACTACAATCGTTAGAAAGTAACAATGAGGTGACCTGATTTCTGATGCAATTGTATTATTGATTTCAGATCTCAATTCTGGCTTGAATACTTGATCCTTCCTGATCAAATGTATCTTTGCAACTCCTCAAATATATTCTTCTTATCCTTCTAATTCTCTTCCTCTTAGCATCTTCTATTCTTCCATACACTTGCACACATTCAATCCTCAAGTTGACCTTATACTTATACCATATCCACTATCAAGTCAACTTGAATAACTTAGAATAAGTAATATTTATCTCCTCAATCAACTAGAACCAAAAAATAAATCCATTGAACTTAACATGCTAAAACAAGAAAACCCTTCATTATCCAACTCTTCTTGGTAGACACTAACCCACAAGTTATTTTCCTATGTTAACCAAGCAAACTCAGTTAACACTGCATCTTTGCTAACTTCCTTTAGCAATCGAGTGAGCTTGGTCAACACTGGTTTCCTCCAAATTTCCTTTGTTACCCGAGTCAACTCAGTAGACACTACCCTCTGAACTTGGAAGATGCTATAATGCTCGATAGACACAAGAAATTGTTTCCATCAGTCGAGTGAGCTCAGCATACACTATCTTAGAAAGATATGAAATTTTGTGTAACATCAAAGATAATACACAATTAACCAATTATTTTCATCACATGTCATAGTTAAATTTGATAATTACTCTAGAAGACAATTTGATGATCATCATCAAAAAATAGTACCAATAGCACCATTTCAAAGAGCTAGGACCTTTCAACTAGCATTAAGGTTGGCATGGGTGTTTAAAATTCACAAATCTCAAGGGCTAACTCTTTAAAAAACCACAATTTACATAGGTCCAAGAGAAAGAGAAGGATTGACATTTGTGGTTGTATCACACGTAAAGTCACTAGAAACCTTGAGAATAATGTCACCCTTCACATATGACTACTATTGTAAAATAAAAAGTGGGAAACAACTTTCAAAGAGAAAATTAGAAGAATGCAGACTTTGATATCTTGATAATCAATGATGTATTCGCAACTTGTTATTAAATATCATAGAAGTATATGTTATCCTACATTATGTGATCATCATCCTCAAGTATTATATTGCTAATCTTATTGTGCACATTGATAGTTTACATTCCACACTTAATGACAAAAAGAATTACATATGCTCATTATAACATGATTACCTTATTATTATAACACTTTTTTATGGTTGCAAGAATAATTTGGCTGAAATTTCATTTTACTAATTCTCTGATTTCTAAATTTAACTATGATTATTAATTGAGTCCTCAAATTAAGATCGCATTGAGATTAATCAAAATCATAATGACCACTTAGATTAAAATTAATCATAATAAAGATAATCTAAACCTTAATCCTAATATTACCTAAAGTTGGATACAAATATTTTCCAAAACTATATTACCAATTATTGAAAACTTAATACCATCTATATTTGCAACCCTCACTCTAGTATTGATGTAAGGAGAAATGAGGATAACTAGGTCCAAAGGTACACCAAGCTATCCACACCACCTTGAAAGAGTTAACCCAGTAGAAATACAACACATAGAACAAAAAATCATGGAGGAGAAGAGAAAACACTTATTGATTCCTCAAAAATCGGCATACATGCCTAGCTGTAAGACCTTCTAACTTATGAGCATATATCAATTTAATTACAGTCCTTGGTCATCCCACTTCACATCCTTGATCTTACTCACTCTAAGTTCTTCTCTTAAACTCAATGCTAGACCTCCTTAAATACTTATGTGACCATAGGTTGGCCTACAAAAAAATTTAATCTTACATTAAATGCATACATAGCCACAAGTCATCTCACATCAAATATTAACTTTCCATAATGAAATTAAATGTGTGTGAGGTTAGCCCAAATGGGAACCAGACATAGACACTTGACAAATGAAGGCTCCATGAAATAATAACACTTAGCATCCACATGAACACTCAAAAATCACACAAACTTGGCAACCAAAGATCACTTAGTAACAACACAAACTTGACAACCAAAGGGTGACTCAGCAACCAAAGAACACTTGGCAACAACTATGAACTTGGCATCAACCAAGAAGCTCAACATCCACTAAATGCTCGGCATCTACTAAGAACTCGACAACAACTAAAGCTCAGGAATAACTGAAAACTTGGTAGGAACTAGCAGAATGAACAAAAGTGTAGGATTACAAGGAAACCCAAGATGCTCCTCCATCAAATAACTAGGGTTGGAAGAAATGATTCTCCTAAGTCACGCAAGTGTCACAACCTAATGGTACGACTAAATTAGAGACAGAAATAACAATTACATGCAAATATAACCAATAACAGAAAATAATAGATCACACAAGAAAGAACACAAGGCACCAAGATTTAACATGGTTCACCCAATCCCTAGACTACATCCACCAAACAACAAGTCTGATATTATTATGATCTAGTGATTACAACCTGATTACAATATGTAATCCCTTACATCTCAATACCACCGCAAGAACTAGTTTTGCATCACAACTTAATGAAAATACCTAACCCTAAGCCCTTTTATACAAGTATTTTATGCCATTTTAGGGTTACAACATGTCACTCATATGTCAGCTACAACGTTGGCCACAACCCAAAAAAAAATTTGGGGCACTACCCCAAACCCCAAAGAATTTATGAAGTATGTACAGTACTTTCTTGGTCAGTCACCACAATCTAACAATCTCCCACTTGGGGACTAATCAAGCTCCACACTAAACAACACTTGAGTGGAATCCAACTCAAATTGAGAAATCCATCTAGCATCTTCAACTGATCTATTCTTCCACTTCACCAAATACTCATAGTAATCTTTTCCTCTTGTGCTCTTACAAACTCTTTGATCCAATACCTTTTCTACTTCCTCGATCTATTTCATGGGATAATCATCTGATAACAACAACCTCATCATTTGACTCATGATACTTACATAAATTAGCAACATTTAATATAGGAGATATATCTATGTCATCGAGTAACTCAACTTCATAAGAATTACCACTGTCAAACTTCTTCAAGATCTTACAAGGTCTAAACTTCTTCATCTTTAGCTTAGTGTATGTTCCAATAGAAAATCTTCCTTTTTTTAAATGAACCATCACCTCATCACCAACTTCAAAATCATGATGTCTTCTAGACTTATCAGCTTTCTCCTTATACTTCTAATTATTTTGTTCCAACCTCAACTTCACTTCCTTATGCAAAGACTTCATAAAATTAGAAAATCTTCCCCTACAGTGCTTCTCTTTTCTTCACTGGCAATATCTCTCAAATCTGATACTCCTCTAGGCTAAATTCCTATAACAATCTCAAAAGGTGTTTTTCTTATACTCCTATTCATAGAATTGTTATATATGCAAACTCAGCTTGTGCCAATATCATCTCCCAATTATTTAGCTTATCTCTCACTAAAAATCTCAGCAAATTACCCAAGCTTCTATTCACAACCTCTATCTGTCCATCTATATGTGGATGGAATTTAGAACTAAACCTTAATTCAGTACCCATCTTCTTCCACAAAGTCTTCCAAAATAAACCAACAAACTTACTGTCTCTGTCAGAAATAATACTTCTTGGTAATCCATGTAATCTCACAATCTCTTTGAAGAAAAAATTAGCAACATGCTCAGCATCTAATGTCTTCTTACATGGTATGAAAAGAGCCATTTTTGAAAATCTATCCACAATAGCAAATATAGAATCATACTTGTTCACTATTTTAAGCAATCCAAGAACAAAATCCATACTGATGGCACTCTAATCTTTCTCAGAAACAACAATAGGTGTATACAAACTAGTATTCTGACTTACTCCTTTTGCAACTTGCCAAACTCCACAACTCTTCACAAATTTTTGAATGTCCTTATAAATTTGTGACCAATAATACTTCTCCTTCAACAAATTGAATGTCTTATCAATTCCAAAATTTCCATCCAATCCACCACTATGCTTTTCCTTGATCAAGTTAATTTGCATAGAACCTCTAGGGATACACAATTGAATTCTTTTGAAAAGCATACCTTCTTGAATGAAATATTTATCATACTTCCTTATGTGATCTATTAGATTTGGTGCTTTGCATTCTCTCCATGCCATAGAAAAATTAGGGTTAGTATCATACAACTCTTTCATTTCATCAAAACTGAGAACTTCAACCTTCATCTTAGTCAATATAGAACATCTTCTGCTCAATGCATTAGCAACTTTGTTAGTAAGTCCACTCCTATGTTTGATAACAAATATAAAAAATTTCAAATACTCAACCTACTTCATATGTCTTTGATTGAATTTATGTTGATTTCACAAGTATTGTAAAGCTTTATGATCAGTATACAATACAAACTCCTTAGGAATCAAATAATGTCTCCACTTCTTGAAGGCTTGAACAATAGCTTAAAACTCTTGATCATACATAGAATACTTCCTTTTAGCATCATTCAACTTTTCACTAAAGAAAGCAACAAGTCTACCTTCTTGACTCAATACAACTCTTATTGCATTACCACTTGCATCACATTCAACTTGAAATACCTTATTGAAATTAAGCAAAGCCAATACAGATAACTCAAAAACCTTTTGTTTCAAAGTCTCAAAAAATTTATTAGCTCCATGTGTCCATTTGAATTCCTTTTTATCCTCTCTCATTGTCTCAGTCATAGCATTACAAACAGAATTGAAATTCCTTATATACTTCTTGTAAAAACTAGTCAAACCATAAAATGATCTTACCTCATCCACATTCTTAGGTGTAGACCACTCCAAAATTGCTTTAACCTTCTCAAGATCCATCTTCAAACCATCAGCTGAAATCACAAATCCCAAATATACAATCTCTTCTTGCATAAAAGAACACTTTTTCAGATTAATCATCAACTTCTCCTCTTTCAATATCTGTAATACTTGTCTAAAATGCTCAAGATGTTCTTCCTTAGTCTTATTGCATATCAGAATGTCATCTAAATAATAAATCACAAACTTACCCAAAAATCTTTTTAGAACTTCATTCATCAACCTCATGAAAGTACTACGTGCATGAGTCAAACCAAAAGGCATAACCAACCATTTGTACAAACCATCTTTTATTTTGAAAGTAGTCTTCCACTCATCACCTTCTTTGATTCTGATGTGATGATAGCCACTCTACAAATCAATTTTTGTAAAATACTTTGCTCCACTCAAACAACCCATTATGTCATTCATCCTTAGCATAGGAAACCTATATTTCACTATGATCTTGTTAATAGCTCTAGAATCAGTACACATTCTCCATTCTCCATTCTTCTTATGTGCTAATATAGTAGGTACAACACATGGACTCAAGCTTTCTCTGATCAAATATTTTTACAACAACTCATGTACCTTTCTATTAAGTTCTTCATTCTCTATAGGTGTCAATCTATATGGTGCTTTGTTTGGAAAACTAGCTTTAGGAATCAGATCCATACAATGACTTATACTTCTCATTGGAGGTAAACCACCAAGTACATCCTCCACAACAATCTCTTTATACTCATTCAAAAAATTTGCAATTTCTTCTAGTACTCGATCACCACTATTAGTTGTCACTCGATCACCATTAACTAGCACTCTATTAACACTATTTTCTAGCACTTGGTTACTATTGACAAAACTCAATTTTCTAGGAATTATAGAAAAGAAAACTTGGTTCCTTTTCATTTCCTTTTCAAATTTTTTCCCGTTAACCATGAAAATTCTCATAGTGGTAAAATTAACCTCATCTGGACCTTCAATCAAAGGTAGCAATATTTTCTTCTTCTCATTCACCCAAAGAGTATATTGATTCAATCTTCCATCATGTATAGCATATTTATCATATTGCCAAGGTCTACCCAATAGAATATGATGACAATCCATAGGCATAATATCACACAAAACTTCATCAAAATAATGTCTAATCTTGAATGTCATGAGGCATTATTCACTTACTAATATCTTATGCTCATCTTTGATCCATGAAACATGGTAGGGTTCAGGATGCTTCAGCCTTTGTAATTGCAACTTTGTAACCATCTCTTCTGGTGCCAAATTTGTCGAACTTCCACTATCAATGATCTCTTTGCAACATTTTCTAGCCATCTTACATCTTCTTTTGAAAAGACTTCTCCTTCAAACTGATTCCTCGTCACTTCTATTATTACATAAGGTTCTTCTCACCATCATATTTTCTCCTACCTCAAGTCCACTTGATGAACCCTCATCATCTCCTTGAATCACAAAATTTATCTTGCCTTGCCCACTTTAAGAGGATCTACATTTTAAATATCTATGTCCCTCGTTACCACATCTGAAACAATTACCACAAAATCCACCTCTAGAATAAGAATTACCTCTTCCTTGGTAAGAAATAGTACCTCCTCAATATGAACTACCACCTTTCCACTCAAACTTTCCTTTCTCATCATTCTTCCATTCAAATTTTCCCTTATCTTGCACATAACTATCAGATCTACCACCTCCTTCATAAGATCTACCTTTGCCTCTATTGAATCCACCACCTCTACCTATTTGCCTTTGTTCATGCTTCTTTTTCAAGATCTCCTTAGCCTTGAAGGCATATTGGCATGCTTCTTCCACACTTTCCAATTTCACAAAACTTATTTCATCTTGGATTCTAGATCTCAATCCATTTATGTATCTTGCAATTTTCTCAACATCATCATCTACATGTCCATATCTAATGTCCAATCTATAGAATTCCTCAGTATACTCCTTCACACTCATGTCTCTTTGCCTCAAATTCTGCATCTTTCTCAACAAGCTAACTTGGTAATTAGCAAGAAGGAATTTGTTCTTTACTTTTTTCACCATCTTTGCCCAAGTTTTGATCTTCTCCTATCCTCTCTTTTTTTTATCAGTTTGCAAATTCTCCCACTTTAGTGAGGTGTTTCCTTTCAACCTTTTAACTGCAATCTTTACCTTCCTATCATTAGGAGTATTTTCATACTTAAATAACTTCTCCATTTTAGAGATCCAATCCAATATAGCATTGGTATCTAATTTTCCATCATAAGGAATAACTTCTACAATAGGCTTTGGATTTTCCCTAGACAATACTCTCACCAACCTTGCTTCATCTTAATCTTCTTCAGGTTCTAAATTAGGTTTTGGTGCCACTACTTCATCATCACTTACATCATCAAGATATGATCCTCTCCTCTGGGTTGTCTCTGTAGCATCTAATCTGACTACAAGTTGACTAAATGTATCTAATATTGCATTATCAACATTTCCTCTACCTCAAACCATCTTTGTAGATCAGGCTTCTGAAAGATTTTAACCCTCTACAAGTCATAGGCCAAATCCTTAGATCTACTATGCCACAACCAAATTCACTTAGAGTTCTACACAATCCAATCTCCACAAGGATGATTCTCAAGCTCTGATACTTCTTGATGCAAGGAGAAATGAGAATAACTAGGGCCAAAGGCACACCAAGCTATCCACACCACCTTGCAAGAGTTAACATAGTGGAAACATGACACATAGAATAACAACTCATGGAGGAGGAGACAAAACACTTATTGATTCCTAAAAAATCAGCATACATGCCCAGTTGTATGGCCTTCTAGGTTACAACCATGTATCAATTCAATTATAATCCTCAATGATCTCACTTTGCATCCTTTCTCTTACTCATTGTAAGTTCTTCTCTAAAACTTAATCCTAGACCTCCTCAAATATATGTGTGGCCATAGGTTAACCTATCAAAAAAATTAATGTTACATTAAATGCATGCATAGCTACAAGTCAGCTCACATCAAATATTAACTTCCCATAATGAAATTAAATGCATGTGAGGTCATCCCAAACTAGAACCAGACATAGACACTCAAAAAATGAAGGCTCCATGAAATACTAATATTCGACATCCACACAAACACTCGACAATCACATGAACTTGGCAACCAAAGATCACTCAATAACCACACAACCTTAGCAACCAAAGAACACTCAATAGTAACTATGAACTTGGCATCAACCAAGAAGCTCGATATCCACTAAACACTCAGCATCTACTAAGAACTTGGCAACATTTGAAGCTCAGAAATAACTAAAAACTTAGTAGAAACTAGCAGAATGAACAAAAGTGTAGGATTACAATGCAACACAGGATGCTCCTGCATCAATTACCTAGACCTTATCCTTAACATATATTAATAGCTAATATAGAAATATGTAACAAAATTACCAAAATTGTAGAGTTCATCATAACATAATTTTGAATACTATTTCTATTTTAAATCAACATGCACTAATTCTAACCCTAATCTTATTAACAAAATAAATGCTAATATAAGTTTAAAATCTAACCCAAAGACTAGTTACAATGTATAACATAATAGTTTCCCTAACACTAAATATAATTGTAAAAATACCACTGACCATAATTCAAATATGAGCACTAACCTTAGCAAATTTTGATAAGTGTAACACTAACATTAAGTGTAATAATAAAAAGTTAATTTTATTGATATAGGGGAGCTACCCCTAATCATAAACTTCACCTTGGGAATATAATTTAACTTAAGCATACAAATAAAAATAATACTAACAAAACTAAATATACCCAAATACACAAAACACAATCATAACTTATAATAAAAATCATTCTAATGTCAAAGAAGATATGTGGGTGGAAAGATCATAATTCACACTTTGAACTTATCATAAGGTTTCCCCTAACTAGGTAATGTAATCACATTTGTAATCATAATTCTAACCTATTTATAAACCTAACTATTTTCATTTCCATAACCCTAATCATACACCTAACACTAATCATTATCGTTTGCTGAAAGTTGACCCTAACAATATTCCTAAAGCTAACTATAAATGTAGACACATTTGTAACCCTTTTTCCAACTCTAAATCTAATTATAAGCTAAAAAATTATCTTGTATTACTAACTCTAACCCTAACCACTTCTCTAACCCTAACACCAACCCTATTTCTGATCATATCCCTAACCCTAACTCTAACCCTAAATGTAAGCATGTCTTTAACCTTAAATCTAAATTTAACCATCAGTGTACTCCTATCCATTCCATTAACCTTAACCCTAACCCTTTTCCTAAGTCTTATAGAAAGATTAAATATAAAAATACATATAATCTAAAATGTTGACCCTAACCCTACTCCTAATCATAAGTGTGACTATAACTCTAACCGAACTTATAAATCTAACCCTTTCTCCAATCATTTTTCCTAAGCCTTAAATCTAACCATAAGTCAATTTGCATTATAGGTCCTAACCCTAACTTTAACCCTATCTGTAACCCTAACCCTAACCTTACTTGTAACCCTAACACTAACTCTAACCCTAAATGCAATCATGTATTTAATGTTAACTCTAACTTTAACTATAGTTGTACTCATATCCATTACATTACCATTAATCCTCACCCTTTCCCTAAGTCCTATAGAAATCTTAACTATAAAAATACATATAATCTAAAACCCTTGTCATAACCCTACTTCTATTAGTAACCTTGATTATAATCTTAAACAACTATATATTTGACCCTTACTCTAATTATTACCCTAACCCTAGTCCTAACCATTGGTCTAATTGTAACCCTAACCCATATTCTAAATGAAACCCTTTCCCCAATCATATTTCCTGAGCCTTAAATATAAACGTAAGTTAATTAGTATTATAGGTCCTAACCCTAAAAGTATCCCTAACCCTTTGTTCTCTTAAGTCTGAAACCCTAACCCTAATTCTATTCCTTAACAATTACCTTATGGTATGCTTGACTGTAAACATAACCCTAATCCTACTCTTATCCATAAACCTATGTCTAACTATAACCATCATATATTTCTATTATTATGTATAATTGTAATCATTTACATATCTCTTCTTCTAACACTACATTTTTTTGTAAAAAAATCCATTAAAAAAAAAGTTAGAGTTGCATGTAGGCACACTAAAAGTATCCCAATTTTTAAAACTTTTAAGTTTCCACCCATGATAAATTTCCACTAATGCATTCCTTGATTCTAAGAAAGTCTCTATGAAGGATTGAATTGTTACTGAGTCTAGATATGCAAATGTGAAAGCAAATGGAAGTTAGAGTTCATTTTTCCACCACGGAGAAGCACTTCCTAATTTTTTTGCAATGGAATAGTCAACTTGGGATTTTCCACCAAAGGGAAAAGTCTAATGGAAAACTCATTTTCTGCTGCATCTTTCACAATCATTTCCAGATTTTCCATTGGAGAAGAAAATGTTTCATTTTTCACCAAAGGGAAAAGCATAGTGGAAAACTCATTTTCCGCTACAACTTTCACAATCATTTTCAGATTTTCCATTGGAGAAGAAAATGTTTCATTTTCTACCAAAGGGAAAATCATAGTGGAAAACTCATTTTCCACTGTCTTTCGCAGTCAAAGTGTCAGAAATGGAAAAAGAAATATGTAAATAAACAATACCAGGAAAGAATCTAAGTGAGTTAATGCATGAAAAGATATTACCATAAGATAGGAGAGAGAAAGCTTCACGATCCAACACCATGAGACAAGATATTTGAAAATGGGAAAGCAAAGAAAACCCCTTGTAACATTATGAATGAGGCATGAAAAGCCTAAGAAGAGAGAGAGAGAGAGAGAGAGAGAGAGAGAGAGAGAGAGAGAGAGAGAGAGAGAGAGAGAGAGAGAGAGCAATCACTCATACAATAATTGAGAAGAGGAAGAAACCTCATTAGAAATGAGAGAGGAGGGTCATCTCTTAAATAGAGATGAGAGAGAGGAGTTAGAATGTAACTCCTATGTCTATGAATGCCACCATTCATAAGTGTGTGAATCCAAGCGTGAGATTCCTCTTAAGGAGGAATAATCTAAATTAAAAATTACAATAAATATTTGTCCTCACATATTCCACTAGAGGACAAAATAAGATGTAGTGGAAAAAGGACAAAAAAGAAATATATTAGGATACCTTGGCTTATATCCTAATATATTATAACAATAAAGAAAGGAGATCTAACCTTGGTTTATAAACACACCAAGGAAAGATTACAACTTCTAACACCCCCCTTTAATCTTTACTTGGGGTAATTATATCAAGGGGTATTAAACCCAAATTTTACAATGAAATAGCAGCAACTGATCTTTTAGAGTGTCTTCAATTGTACAAAGGTCTCTTGTGAGTGTATGTAAATCTTCATAGAGCCAAGAGAGAAGTGGATAGGTCATCTAAATGTACACCAAATAATATTGTCTTGTATGTGCCTGGATGGATTACCTGAAAAAACATAGACACAAGAAACAAGACAACTATCCACAAGGAGTATTTCATCTTAAATTCAAATTAGAAATCTTATATTCATAGTGAAATAGAGAGGAAAATAAACATGTTACCATAAAGCAATAGAGATAACCTGATATCAAGATAAATTATATGCTCAAAAAAATTGTCAACAAGGTCAAATTGAGTAAAAGGCTTGATCAATGCTCTCATGAAAAGTATATTATACTAATGCACAAATGACCACAGACAAGGCCAACTAATGATACTTGCATTAATATTGCATCAATCATGTGGATATAGATAGTCCACTTAATGAATCATCTCAGTGCAAGTTAATAGGCTGCAACTCCATAACTTACATTACTCATGATCTAAGCAACAAAGTATGTAGATCATTATCACATTAATATATGAAAATAAAGTAAAAGGAGAGACATGTGATCTAATTAGTATTATCATGGTTTTTGTTAGGATACTAAAGGAATGGATTATGAGGATTTAACAACATATTGCCTTCAAAATTGGATCAAATCATCTGAATTTGGAGGGAAAACTCCAATAATAGCATCCTCTTCATTGAGGAACAACATGGAACAACATGGAGGGAAACTCCATAAATATTAATTTTTCAAAGTGGAACCAATAGATCATGGGTCAAAACAACTTTCTCAAATAGAGTCTCCAATATTGGAGTGCTCCAAGATATGGTAGCCTCGTCACCTATACACTCAAAAAATGAGCAAAGTGTAGGAAGTCATACCATGAATAAATCACAACTAGGAGCATACACCAAGGAGACAAGGAGCTTGGAATGGGAAATCCCCATAAAATATCATCCTCGTATTGAGAAAAAAAGTGGAACAAATGGAGGGAAACTCCATTGAAGTAAGTGCACATCAATTATAGGTTGGAGGGATACTCCACGGGCCAGATAAGGCAACTATGACTCAGTTTAAAACTGTCGGGTCCACCATAGTTAACCTTGATAAATTGGCTCCCGATGCAACTTACAAAAAATATATATAATAAAAGAATGGTATTAAACCATGAAATGCTACTATGAGCATAAAGAGATGCTATAAAAGCATAAAACTGCAACCATGTGCAGATAGATCAATTAAATCAAATCATTAAATAATGAAGGCAATAGTGTAAGATAACTCATAAACTTGAATAATTGAGATAAATGTAGAGATCCAATGAAGATTAATGAGAAATAAATAGAATATGGATATCAGGTAGAAAGCTCCATCGAGGGTAAACATGAGTACTTAATTCATTTGCAAAGGGTATATATCAATTTTTTAATCATAATAGTCATAAAGAAATTATTTATCTAGGTATATATGTGTGCACCCATATATACATGAATAAATATACCTAAATGCATCATAGTAATAAATCACACAATTACAATTTTAAAAAAACATAGAGAAGTGCTATCAAATGATATCAAGTTGAAATAATTACCTCAAGGCCTTAAAACATTATCTATGCTCTCATCTTAGAATAAATATGTTTTAAAAAGTTTGTTAAGATTGTCCAGTGATAATGTATATGAAATGCATAGGATGAATTAAAAATAAATAAACTTAATTACCTTTTCCAGTTATGAAGTTCTTCCAAAAAAAACAAAATATCATAATATCAAAGAATATGAGAATGACACAATATCATAAGATTTTTTAAAAAATACTGGATGTTCTTACTATTAAAGAATATAGATTTACTTAATAGAGGATATTGTAATTCATAAAAGTAATTTTCATAAAAGCAATATTATCATTTTTTGTTCAAATAAAAACCTCTTATTTTGAGTTTTTGAAAGAGTAGAAAAAATACACTCTTAGTGTTTGTGAAAAAAAATATGGCAGGTCCACCATGCATTTAAACTTTTAATTTAAACAATATATTTTAAAGTTCAAATTTTAAAGGCAATAAGTTGGTATTAGAGGTACACCTGTTGAAACAACTTCTGATATTGACAGTAGTAATAATGAATTTCCATAATCATTCAGCATGACAGTGGATGAAAAATGTATTGCAAAAAACCTCAAGGAAGTGGATAAAATTGACAAGTCTGTGACAGAGAATATGAGGGTGGCCTATCCCATCGAGTACATTCCTAACACTAGAATCCTATGCATGGGTCCTCATCCTAAGGTTGAAGAAGTCACTGTGCAGCCTCCGCTAAAAATAAGAGGTTTCTTCCTCACAGTAATTAATAATGATGAACATTATTCTTTACACACAGCAACTTTATCTCCACCTTTTAAATAATAACTTATGATTGGTGTCATTTCACATACCACACAGAAATGGACTTTTGTGGTGATTTCCTTCTATTATAGACTATCACATGATAGCCAGCTGAAATAATTTAGGGTTGCAGAGTAACCAAATTGATAGATTGTTAGAAGTGGAAAATATGTTACTGTCATGATCAGAGACAAGATAGATAGATTGGAAGCTCAAGCCTCAGACAAAATGAAAGTATTGCTTTTAGAAAAAGATAAGAATATAACATTGTTCTGCAAATTTTAGACAACCAAAGCAAATGAAGCCCTATTGCTGTTAACTCTAGCATGGTGAGAATTACCTGGAACTTTCCTTTAATTGTTAAAAAATTCTTGGAACTATACTTCTGTTTAAAGGCCAACATTAATTTATGGGCTACTGCTATTCACATTATTAATTTAATGAACCTATGCATTTCAAAAATGTGTGGTGATAGAAATTGTATATTTATGGGACTTCTCCTTCGACTTCTTTTGGAATTTATCAGTAAACAGCTGCTCCTTCTATTGCATCCTATGCAACTAAAGTGCCAAGACTATTGTATATGCTACATGCACTTTGTTGTTGCAATTTTCAGGGTCGAAAATGGCATTATTCAAGGAGTTCTTTATAGGGGAGGAGGATGCAGCGATACAAAAGGCTTAGGAGAGAATTAGAATATACTAAAAAAAACAAAAACAAATAGTAGATTTAGAAGAGTAGGCCTATGAGGACTTACTCCGACGGCATGAAAAGTAGATTCATAAGCCTAAAGGTGCAAAAAATAGGCCTAGCAAAATCACAGATTCCTACTCATCCAACTACAAAATTACTAAATATAAGAACAAAAATAGAGACTGATTGAAGAACAAGTGGAATATTATATCATAAACGGCACAGACGAATCAAACCCAACAAGAG
This sequence comes from Cupressus sempervirens, assembly GCA_028749045.1. NCBI lineage: Eukaryota > Viridiplantae > Streptophyta > Pinopsida > Cupressales > Cupressaceae > Cupressus > Cupressus sempervirens. The sequence goes on along the minus strand of CM053793.1, from coordinate 850,935,557 downwards.
CATTTGGGTATGTAAGCTTTCTATCAGATTGAAGAAAGATGACTGCAATGTGATCTCGTCAAGAAGCGAATGCTTAGAAGAACAGAATTTGCTTCACAAAGCCTTGGGCAAAGAAAGCAAGAAAGGAATCCAAGGCCGGAGAGCCTATTAGGCTGATAGAGAAGAGAAGAAAGGGGAGGTACTAAATTTTATACTAAATTAAATTAGTTAAAAAAAATGAAATATATTAGAATAAACTCTCTCAACAATATACTAGATTAGGAGTGAGATATCTTTAAATTTATATTATTTTCTTTATCAACAATATATCAAAACCTGCACAAATTAGAGCAAATAGAAGTTAATCGGGTTTGGCAGTAAACCAGCCAAACCCAAAAAGAAAAAAAATCAATTCCTTCCAACTTAAGAAGATTAAAAAGAAATTAGTGAAATATCTCTCAAAAGTCTCCTTCGAATCGAACCTTCATGAAAACACTCAAAACAAAGATTAAACTACTCTGATACCATGTTAGAAATGGAAAAAAAATATGTAAATAAGCAATACCAGAAAAGAATCTAACTGAGTTAATGCATGAAAAGATATTACCATAAGATAGGAGAGAGGAAGCTTCAAGATCCAACACCATGAGACAAGATATTTGAAAAGGGGAAAGCAAAGAAAACCCCTTGTGACATTATGAATGAGGCATGAAAAGCCTAAGAAGAGAGAGAGAGAGAGAGAAATCGCTCATACAATAATTGAGAAGAGGCAGAAACCTCATTAGAAATGAGAGATGAGGGTCATCTCTTAAATAGAGATGACAGAGAGGAGTTAGAATGTAACTCCTATTTCTATGAATGCCACCATTAATAAGTGTGTGAGGCCAAGTGTGAGATTCCTCTTAAGGAGGAATAATCTAAATTACAAATTACAATGAATATTTGTCCTCACATATTCTACTAGAGAACAAAATAAGATGTAGTGGAAAAAGGACAAAAAAGAAATATATTAGGATACCTTGTCTTATATCCTAATATATTATAACAATAAAGAAAGGAGATCTAACCTTGGTTTATAAACACACCAAGGAAAGATTACAACTTCTAACACAAAGTATAGTTTTCCACATGAGGAGAGAAAAGGAAAATCTCAATCCAAAATGAAGATATATGGGGTCTAGTATCAAGATCACTTCAAAAAAGTAATTTATGAATCAATCTTCATCAAAATTGTGCCCACTACATGGAGGTGGAAAACTAAAAATTGGATGCACTTTACACACTCAAAAATGGAATTTCCATCAAGCATCAAATCCACAATAACGAGATGGAAAAGAGCTCTTAATTGATTAAGAGAAAACAATGATAATCTCACAATGATTTATTGCTTGAAGATTTGGACATCAACCTGATATTAAATATGAAGTGGAAAATTCATTTTTTGCTACGCCTTTCACAGTCACTTTGGAGTTTTCCACAAAAGGGAGAAGACAAAAATCAAATTTTTTCCAAGAATGAAATTGAGTATTATATAACCAATGACATGATAGAAAAGAAGAAGTATTACTTGTTAATTATTTACAAAGTGTAGCTGTCACCAAAATGTGCAAATTTCACCTACAACAAAGAGGTGGAAACTAAGAACTTGGTACACTTTTTGACCTTCATTTGTGATTTTTCACCACAAGCATTCCAGAGAATTACTTTCAAAATTTAGTAGAGAATCAACATGGTAAGCATGGAAGAACATACTAGAAGATTGAAGATATTTGGGTTACAAATCATTGAAGGAAGAGTGGCTGGAAACTTTATTTTATCAATGCTGATTTTGCAATAGTCATATAGACCAACACTTAGTAGCTCATATCTTTTGACTTGGTGATTATTTTTCTGATTGCTTTGGTTAGAATGCAGAAAACTAAGTTTGGAAAAACATATCCAAGAATGAGCTCAATCCAAAATGGAATAAAAATATATGCCCCATGAAACATGACCCATTTTTACTTGGCAGCAATATTTATTTTGCTGTCCGCCCAACAAAGGAAAGATTTTGATATTGATTTAACATATTTAAATGTCAATTGTTAAAATAAAATTTAGATATGTTAATATATATCATTATTAACTTTAAAATTTAATAAGCATATCATTTTTCAAAAGGAAAAAGATGAGAAGTCAAAGAGACAAGAGTCTATTACAGAAGTCACCAGAAGAAACCAAATGATTGTTGGAGAATGTATTTATTGTAAAACCTTTTCAATTGCAAAGAGTTCTTCTTTTCTGCAAGAGATAGAGAGCTTGAGTAGGGGGAAGGAGCTTAGTTTAGTTTTTTTTTGCATTTTCATTATGCATGTTAAGAGTTCGAGTTTTTGTAATAGATTTGGCATAAGTTGTGAGCAAATAAAATCTGAGTATTTTTATTTGTGATGTTCAAGGCAACAGGGGTTTTATTCTGAATCGGAGCATTTAGTTAATTTTCTTTTGATTATAATCAATCTAAGTATTGTTATTTTCAGTTTTGGACATCATCTTGCACCTTGTGTTGAATAATGAATGGGTTGTAGATCAAAGTATTTGTAGATGTTCCTATTACAAGAATTGGGATTATTTAACATTCTCTTTCATTTCATTTTTCACTACATTTGCATACATAGCATTCACATTGCATTGCCAATGTCAGGGAGTGATAGGAAGTGTGAATTCCTAGGGTTGGCTAAGTTTATAACTAAATTCTCTGCCTGAGTTAGTTCTGTCTAGGGCTGGCTTGGTTTTCCTATTTCATTCTTAGGTTAAGAACATACCTAATTAGTTTAGGAACAAACAAATTCATTGAATATCATTAATAAGGGAGTTGTACCTTTCAATTCAGAGGAAATCTATCAACCTCATGATAGATTATCCAGCTGTTGGTATCAAATTGTTTCTCATAAGTTTGAGCATTTAAGAGTTACATTGGAAAGAACAATCTGTTTACCAATAGATTTTTGGCGACTCTACTAGGGAGCAGAAAAAAAGATTAGTGCTGAATTTTTTCTTCCTCATTTTTTATTATTATCTCTACTTGTAGGAGATTGGTGACTCTGTTATTAAAAGACCATGCCCATTAGAGTTGTCAAAGGAAGAAGGCCAAATCCTTCTTTGATTGAACTTCATCAAACGCATGATCCAGTATTGTGTGATTTGTTTGATGCTTTTAGAGAAAGCATTACTCGTAGGAGAAAAATGAATTTAAGAATTGAAGAAGATCATGCACCACTTCTTTTATGGAGAAGTGTTTGTTCCAGATATCATAAGATGAAAGAGCTGGAGGTAAAAAAAAAAAATTTATTGCAGCATTGTGAGGAAAGGGTATTGCAGCTAAGCAATAAATTAAAAGTGGATGATGAAGTAGTTTTAGAAGTCCCACCTAATTTTGTCTCCTATAATTTTTCAGTCTTGAGTGAGCAAGAAGTTCAACCAAGAAAGAAAATCAAAAGGAAACCCACATTTGAAGAAATAAATGCTAAGAGTGATCCTAACTTACAATTCCTTTGGATTGTATTTAAATAAAGTATTACTGAAGCTGAAAGAAAAGGATTAAATCCCTCAGAAGATCATCAATCTGCTCTATTGTTAAAGTGTGTGATCCAAAGATATTTTAATGTCCAAGATCAAAGAAAAGGAAAATTCATTTCAGCGAATTTGTCTAGAGAAAAACCACTAAAAAAAGAAGAATCTTTATTTGCAAATTTCTTGGTTCTTGGAGAGCAAGAAATATCCCAATTTTTGGACGTGCCCACTTCGATAAACATGGAGATTCTTAAAGATGATAATAAAATGGTAAGTGAATATGAAAAAGAAAAAGAAAAACTATATGTACCCTCTTTTCTTCCTATTGTTGAAAGTTTCAGATTTGAAGAAAATGATGAAGATTATATTTTGCATAACATTCTTTATGAAAGTAAACCTTTGGTTTGCACACAAATAGAATATGGGACTTATAAGTTTGAAGAAGATAATAGAAAATATTATCTTCAATTTGCAGTTTTAGAATTATTTTCTTTTGTAGAAGATGCCAAGTTGAGTATTCTTGATGAATTATGTATTGATGAAAAGGTTGAAACATGTTTTGATGAATATCATTTTAAGTCTAAAGATGTGGTTGCAAGAACAGATTTTAGACAAATACCTTTGATAGCTAATGAAGTGTTGCAGCACCATGAAGATGATTCAGAACTAGATTATATTCTTCTTTATCACGAAATGGAAGCTAATCAAATCTTGATGTCGGCCAAATGTAAGTCTTCTTCTACAACTAATTCAAGTATTGAGATTTTAAATTTGGATGAAAAATTTTAAGAATTGATAGCCATGAAAAGTGATGAAGTGATTATGGTTCAGTTTGACCATATGTGTGATGAAGAATCATTCTGTTTCAATCTTGGTTTGAAATTTGAAATTTCTATCAAAGATGATTGTAGTGAATGTGAGTTTGATGCAACATATGTTTTACAATTGTGTGGACATTCAGATTTTTACAATCTCAATTTATCTACTGGGATTCCTCTTAAGAGTGACCACATCAAAAGTTACAAGTGTGAAAATGTTGCAGTTCCATTTTCAGAAGTGTGTGATCATTTTTCTTTTCAACAAATGATGGTTGGATGTATGAGAAATGATGTGTAGGAGGGTAGAGAAAAATTAGAAGTCTATGATGAGGCATGGTTGTTTGGAAAGTATTTTTGGGTCACTAATTACTTACACTATGGTAATTTTGTTTTCAGAAATAGAGAGTTTGCCAAGAGATCTTGGTTTTGGTTCAAGCTAGAAAAGCATAATGCATTTCACCAGAGGGGCTCATATTTTTCTTTGTTAATTAATGGCCATGTGTGAGTTTCTTCCTACTTGCTCTTCTTTTGGTGAGGCCTCCTCACCTATGTTTGTAAATAAGATTTTTTTTCCACAATTTTGGTGTGCTTAGCTTAGTGTTTCCCGCTTTCTCAGTTTTGGTTTTGCCTTGCTCCCCTCTGCCCTCCCGGCAAACAATTCTTTGATAATCCTATTTATGCATAGACTTTGTAGCCCAATGGATAGGCACTTCTCTTTTGCTAGAGATTTTGGATTCTTTATGCACATCACATAATCCCCATTTAGAGTCAGTTCTAGGCGCACTAAAAGTATCCCAATTTTTAAAACTTTTAAGTTGCCACCAATGATAAATTTTCACTAATGCATTCCTTGATTCTAAGAAAGTCTCTATGAAGGATTGAATTGTTACTGAGTCAAAATATGCAAATGTGAAAGCAAATGGGAGTCAAAGTGCATTTTTCTACCACGGAGAAGCACTTCTTGAATTTTCCACAATGGAGTAGTCAACTTGGGATTTTCCACCAAAGAAAAAAAGCGTAGTGGAAAACTCATTTTCTACTACACCTTTTGCAGTCATTTTCAGATTTTCCATTAGAGAATCAAATGTTTCATTTTCTACCAAAGGGAAAAGCATAGTGGAAAACTCATTTTTCACTATGCCTTTTGCAATCATTTTAAGATTTTCCATTGGAGAAGCAAATGTTTCATTTTCCACCAAAGGGAAAAGCATAGTGGAAAACTCATTTTCTGCTACACCTTTGGCAGTCAAAGTTCAGTTTTCCACATGAGGAGAGAAAAGGAAAATCTCAATCCAAAATGAAGATATATGAGGTCTAGTATCAAGATCACTTCAAAAAAGTAATTTATGAATCAATTTTCATCAAAATTGTGCCCACTGCATGGAGGTGGAAAATTGAAAATTGGGTATGCTTTCCACACTAAAAAATGGAATTTCCATCAAGCATCAAATCCACAATAGAGAGATGGAAAAGATCTCTTAATTGATTAAAAGAAAACAATGATAATATCATAATGATTTATTGCTTGAAGATTTGGACATCAATGTGATATTAAATATGAAGTGGAAAATTCATTTTTTGCTATGCCTTTCACAGTCACTTTGGAGTTTTCCACAAAAAGAGAGAAGACAAAAATCAGATTTCTACCAAGAATGAAATTGAGTATTATATAACTAGTGACATGATAGCAAAGAAGAAGTATTACTTGTTAATTATTTACAAAGTGTAGCTATTACCAGAATGTGCAAGTCTCACCTACAACAAAGAGGTGGAAAACTGAGAACTTGGTATGCTTTATGACCTTCATTTGGGATTTTTTGCCACAAGCATTCCAGAGAATTACTTTCAAAATTCAGTAGAGAATCAACATGGTAAGCATGGAAGAACATACTAGCATATTGAAGACATCTAGGTTATAAAGCATTGAAGGAAGAGTGGCTGGAAACTTTATTTTATCAATTCTGATTTTGCAATAGTCATATAGACCAGCATTTAGTAGCTCATATCTTTTGACTCGGGATTATTTTTCTGATCACTTTGGTCAGACTGTGGAAATCTAAATTTGGAAAAACATATCCAAGAATAAGCTCGATCCAACAGTGGAATAAAAAGATATGCCCCACGAAACATGACCCATGTTTACCTGTCAGCAGTATTTATTTTACTGTCCACCCAAAAAAAGGAAAGATTTAAATATGTTAATATAAATCATTATTAACTTTAAAAGGTAATAAGCATATCAGTTTTCAAAAAGAAAAAGATGAGAAGTCAAAAATACAATAGTCAGTTATAGAATTGAAAAGTGATCGGAAGAAACCAAACGATTTCTGGAGAATTTATTTATTGTAAAACCTTTTCATTTGCAAAGGGTTCTTCTTTTCTACAAGAGACAAAGAGCTAGAGTAGGGGGAAGGAACATAATTTAGTTTTTTTTTTGCATTTTCATTATGCATGTTAAGAGTTTGAGTTTTTGTAATAGATTTGGCATAAGCTGTGAGCAAATAAAATCTAAGCATTTTTATTTGTGATGTTCAAGGCAATAAGGGTTTTATTCTAAATTGGAGCATTTAGTTATCTTTCCTTTGATTATAATTAATCCAAGTATTATTATTTTCAATTTTTGGCAGCATCTTGCATCTTGTGTTGAATAATGAATGGGTTGTAGATCAGAGTATTTGTAGACATTCCTACTACAAGAATTGGGATTATTTAACATTCTCTTTCATTTCAATTTTCATTGCATTTGCATACATAGCATTCGCATTGCATTACCAATGTTGGGGAGTGATAGGAAGTGTGAATTCCTAGGGTTGGCTAAGTGTAGAATTGAATTCTCTACCTGAGTTAGTTTTGTCTAGGGTTGGCTTGGTTTTCCTCTTTCATTCTCAAGTTAAGAACATACCCAATTAGTTTAGGAACAAAAAAATTCATTGAATATCATTTATAAGGGAGTTGTACCTTTCAATTCAAAGTAAATCTATCAACCTCATGATAGATTATCCAACTGTTGGTATCAAATTGTTTCTCATAGGTTTGGGCATTTAAGAGTTACATTGGAAAGAACAATTTATTTACCAACATTGTGCAAATTAAGTACAACATACCCTAAGTTTGAAACCCTAACCCTAATTGTACTCCTAAGCATAACAATAATTATACTCCTAATAAATTCCATATCGTAAGTGTGACCCTAACCATAACACTGCATCTAACCTTATTCCTTTATCTAACCCTTCACTTATCATATGTATCAACCTAATTGTAATAATAACTTTAACCTTAACATTAACCCTACTCCTAATCATATTTGTAATATTCCCTCTTATTGTAACACTATCTATAACCCTCCTATCTTTAAGAGAAACCCTAATCTAAAATAGTTACCATATTGTATGGTTGATTATAGACATGACCCTAACCCTGCTTCTTCTTATAAACCTAAATCTAACTTTAACCCTAATAATATTTCTAATGCAACCTCTAATTATAATCCTTTCCATAACTCTACTCTGAACCCTAACATTTTTCATAACAATATCCTTAAAATTAAAATTATTTAAATTAAACATAACATATATAATTTAAAATAAAATTTTGAAGAATAATATTAAACTAACTTTATGCAACTATAATTAAAAATTAATTAATAAAATTGTACTAACCTTATCAAATTGATGTGTGTGTGTGTGTGTGTGTGTGTGTGTGTGTGTGTGTGTGTGTATGTGTGTGTGTGTGTCTAAATTTATTTTCTCTTTATGACCACAAAATTGGAAGCCATTTGAAAAAAAAAATTATCGCCATTTACCAAAAAAGAGACTCTTTGTTGCAAACAACCAACCATTACACATCTTATAAGTTCTCTCAAATTGTACATTTGTTTTTAAGATTTCCATTACTGAAAAAAATAGTTTTACAAATCTTAAATTTTTTGTTTTTCCATTGCTTTACAAGTACCACAAATTTAAATTTCACTCACTTTTTATTTTGAGGATCAAATTCTCCAAATTCACCCCTCAACTATTATTCCCTATACCAAGTTTTTACATCCATTATTGTGATACACAACTCTTATTTAATGTTACCTAAGTTTGACATCATTAATTGACTTTTATACACTACACTACCAATTTTAGAAATTTATTTCTGTTATTGGATTTTCCAAGTAGCTCTACCTTTTTAGGACATGGGCAAAGAGTTTTTTTTTTTTAAATATCATACTTCACAATCATGGTAGAGAACATTTTGTTAATATGCATTTTCTATATGTAGTTTAACAAACACAATAATGATGACAAAATGAAAGTTTAATTGTTGTTGATCATGTTGCTAAATATTCTCCTATTCAATAGCAGTTGTGATGAAGGGTGCTCCCCTTAATACCATTAATAGATAACAAAAATAAAGAAATGAGAACAATTTATGAGAACAAAATATGGGCTTCTTATTATTGCCTAAAATGCAGAACTACACAATTCAAAATTACAGTATGCTAACCCACATGGGCACCTTCATTACAATAATCTGCTAGACAAAGTTGTGAACTATCACCCAAAGTTGTCCTAGACAATGTTTGGGCATTTATTAAATAGGCAATTTTATGTCATTTGGGAAGGTTCTAAATACTCAAACTTAATACCTAGGGTTGACAAACCCTAACAATACATTTAAAGTTGGTCAAATACGCATTTGACATTTATTTTAGAAATTTTAGTTGGCCCAACTTTGGAAGACCATAACTCTTGAACCATTTATTTGATTGGCTATTATAACCATTTTTTGGAAACCTCAACTCCTAATCTACAGACTTGGATCAGCACAAGCACCAGTCCATCAAGTTTTTGGGCCTCATATGGGAACTTTGAGGCCTCCAACAGTGAGCCTAAAGTTTATATACCAAAATTGCAAACCAAATATCCATAATAAATCCATGAATACAAATGATATGGCACTGAGCCTCAATTGGTAGGCTGATGTATCCAAGATGAACATCCACCTTTAAAATTAGGATATTCTAAGCTCGTATGACTAACTTACTAAGTAGAAAGCCTCTATAGACAACAATTCTACATTAAGACAACCCTTAGTCAAACAACTGAAAATAAATATTTTTTGTTGATGCAAGATTGCTCTTAGACCAAGGATACTCCTACATTAGACACCTAGGGTAATTTGAGAAGTGATCCCACCAAGGCTTAGGTAGTCAAAGGAAAACCAAGATGGTTAACCTCCTCCCTTGTTATCCATAATGAATCTTATACTGGCCTCCAGTTCCATTTGACTAGGTATTCTTCATAAGTTTTTCTCCTTGTACTTTTTTCAACACAATTGTCCAGTATCTCCTCAACCTCCTTTGTAGCCAAACTAGCTGCTAGAATATCCATTGTGCTTCTACAACTTCATCCTCATCACCTCCTTCATAATACTCTGTAAAATCTAAAATGTTGAATACTGGTAAAATATTCAATTCAGCAGGCAACTCCACTTCATAGGCATTTCCAAAATCATGTCTTTTCACTATCTTGCATGGTCCAAACTTCTTGATTTTCAACTTATTATATTTACCCACTAAAAAACACTCTAGTCTCAAATGAACCATGATGTCATATCCCATCAAAAATTATTTGTACCTCCTTTTCACATTGGCCTTAGCCTTGCACTATGTATTCATCTTGATAATTTTCTTCCTCACCTCCTCATGGATGTTCTTCAAATGTTCAACAAATTCTTCTACTTTAGCACTACTTATCTCTCCTTTATCCAATTGCCTCAATTCTGAAGTATTTTTGGGACTACTCCCATATACAATATAGAATGGTGAGTTACCAGTACTCCTATTGATAGAATTATTATATGCAAATTATGCATGTGGAAAAATAAGATCCCAACCTTTTGGCTTGTCTCCAACCAAACATCTCCGCAAATTTTCCAAATTGTGATTCACAACTTTTGTCTATCCATCAGTCTATGGATGATGTGATGAACTGAACTTTAAATATGTCTTCAATTTCTTCTACAATGTATGCTAGATATACCCAACAAATTTGGTATCTTGATATGAAACTATACTATTTGGTAGACCATGTAGCCTCACCAGTTCTCTGAAAAATAACTCTGTCACATGAATAACATCACTAGTCTTCTTGCAGGGAATGAAATGTGTCATCTTTGAAAACCTGTCAACCACCACAAAAATAGAATCATGCCCTCATTGAGTTCTTGGTAATCCAAGAATGAAGTCCATATTGACATCCTCCCTCGACTTCTCTAGTACAAGTAATGGCTCATACAACCCTATATTTTTCTTCACTCCTTTTTCCATCTAACATACTCTGCAACTTTGTACAAAATTCTTCGCATTTTTTTGCAACTATAGCCAATAATAGTTCTCATCAACCAAAGAAATGGTTTTATCTCTACCAAAGTGTCCAACCAATCCTCCACTATGCTTCTCCTTAATGAGATTCTCTCTCATTGAACTTCTTGGAATGCACAACTAGCTTCCTTTGAACAACATACCATCTTGGATTATGAAATCTAGCCACTTCATCCTGTCAAGTGTAATGGGTTCTGTACAAGTCTTCCAAGATTCACCAAAATCAAAATCCTCTTGATATAGATTACAAAGTTCCTTTAACCCAACAACCTAAATCTACATTTTTGTAAGCAAAACTTATCTTCTACTAAGAGAATATGCAACTCTATTGGACTTCCCAATCATGTGTTTCAAAATAAATGTATAACTCTACAAAAACTCAACCCACTTCAAATGCCTTTGGTTTAATTTTCCTTGATGATTCAAATATTGCAAAGCTTGATGATCAATATACAAAACAAACTCCTTAGGAAGAAGACAATGTCTCCACTTCTTCAATGCCTAAACTATAGCATAAAATTTCTAATCATAAAAAAAAAAAATTCTTTTGGAATCTTTCAAATTCTCAATGAAATAAGCAACAGGTCTACCTTCTTGGCTCAAAAAAACTCCTATTACAATAACACTAGCATCACAATCTACTTAAAACACCTAATTAAAACTTAGAAATTCTAAAGTAGATTGATCTATAACTTTCTATTTCAACATATTAAAACTCTTATCTACTCCTACAGTCCACTTAAATTATTTCCTATCCCCTCTCATTGTTTCAATTAAGGGCCCACAAATACTACCAAAACCTCTTATGAAATTTCTATAAAAACTAGCTAGTCCATGAAAAGATCTTACTTATGTAGCACTCTTTGGAGTAGGCCATTCAAGGATAGCCTTCACTTTCTCTGGGTCCATTTTCAAACCTTTTATTGAGACTACAAATCCTAGGTACACCAACTACTTCTTCACAAAACTACACTTCTTCAAGTTTATCAGCAACTTTTCTTTCCTCAACTTAACAAACACCTTTCGAATATGCATCAAATGCTCCTCCAATATCTTACTAAAGATCAATATATAATCTAGATAAATAGTGACAAACTTATCTAGAAACTCATTCATAAGCCTCATGAAAGTGCTTAGTGTATTAGTTAGCCCAAAAGGCATGACTAACCACTTGTATAATCCTTCCCTTGTCTTCAAAGTAGTCTTCGACTCATCTCCTTCTCTAATGAAAATCTAATGATATCCACTCTTCATATCTATCTTTGTAAAACACACAACTCCACTCAAAAAATCCATAATATCATCCATCCTTGGAAATGGAAATCTATACTTGATTATGATCTTGTTAATAGCATGAGAATCTATGCACACCCTCCATTCTCCATTCTTCTTTGGTGCTAATATTTTTGGTATATTGCATGAATTCAAACTCTCTTCAATCAACCCCTTCTACAATAATTCATGAACTTGTCTATTCAACTCTTCACTTTTTGTTGTGTCATTCTATACACTACCTTGTTTAGAAAACTTGCTTGTGGAATCAAATCCATCTGGTGACTGATCTTTCTCACTAGGGGTAATCCATCAGGTACATTATCTGACACAAGATCAAGAAACTTTTCTAACAAATCTGAAACTTTTGTAGGCACCTCTTCCACTTCTTCTTTACCATCTTTTGGGATTACAACAAAACACATGTGCTCATGCTTTTTACCTCAGAGTAACTCATTTCCATCAAAAAACATATTCTAGCAATACTACATACATTTTCTTCTTTCTCCTTCAATGGCTTCAACTTATGTTTCACTCCATCCTTTGTCAGAGTGTAGGTATTTTCTTGCCCATCATTTACAACATGATTGTCAAACTACCATGGCTTACCCAAAAACATATGACATATTTTCATAGGTATGATATCACACAACACCTCATCTTGGTAGCTTGCAATCTTGAACTTCAATGAGCATTGCCCATTGACCATGACCCTATAGTCATCTTGCACCCAAGCAGGTGCAATAAAATATAGATGTAGGTGTTTTTGTCTCTTTAGCTTCAACTTTTCAACCATCATTTCTGACACTAGTTTATCAGTACTTCCACCATCAATGACCACATCAAAACACTTATCTTCACATATGCACCTTGTTTGAAACAAGCTCCTTCTTTGATCAAGTTCATTCTCACCACTCAACAAGACTCTTCTATTAACTAGGACTTCTCCTCTTTTAGCATCTTCAAAATGTGATGATCTGGCATCTTCATCAACATGTGCAAATCTAGTCTAGACTTCTATTCTACAATCTATCCTTCCTTGGCACTAGGAGCATTCAAATTCTTTATGCCCTTCTTCTCTACAGTGAAAATATTTCCCACAGAAGCCTCCTCTTCCAGATCCTTTTCCTCTTCCTCTCTCATCTCTATTGTTTTGATCACGAAAATGATTGGAATAATTCCCCCCTTGATTCTGTCTACTATTGCTCACCTCATCCTTGTTCTTTTGATCATCACTTTAACATGAATAAGACCATCCACAAAATTTTCCACTGTGACCTCTACCATTATTTTTGTTATCAAATTTTTTTCTTAGCCTCTCCTCAACTCTTAGGGAAAATTGGTATGCCTCCTCAATACTATTCATTCGAACAAGACTCATCTCATCCTAAATGCTTGAACTTAGCCCATTAAGCTAATGGTTGACTTTCTCCTTGTAACCTTCAACATGGTTGGTGTAGACGCTCAAAAATGGTTTGCATCTATAGTTTCATCACTTCTTCATACTAATTTGTCCCATTTTCTCATTCTACTAACTTTGATCTTTTGGCCAGATTGACCATATTTCATCATTTGTATCCCCTTTCACATCAATTTCATATCAACTTGAAATCATATCAAATCAACTCGGAATCACCCCAAATCAACTCGAAATCACCCCAAATCAACCCGATATCACTCAAAATCAGTCCTAATCAACCTAAAACATATCAAACATCCCAAATCAATCATCATTTATTTGCTCCTAGGCATTGTTGTGGCTTTCAGTGCCTTGGAAACCTATCAACTTATCAATCTTATCAATCTTACCTTAGTACTGTTATGGCTCTCAGTGCTAGGTCAAACTATCATTCATGTCATTCAATCTTTGACATTGTTGAGGCTTTCAATGTCAGATCATGGCATCATCAACCATTTTAATAAATTTGACAGTGTCCGTCGATGTTATTATGATCAAATCTTTTCAATCAATTTCAATTCCGTAGCATTTACAATGTCGATTAAATGTTACATATCAACCAATTCATGTCATGTGTCCTTGGCATGTTATCAACTTCAATCAATCAATTTGACCATGGCTTTGGTCTACCTTTTCATTTTCTTATTCCATATCCATATTCATTTAATCAATTTGGCCAATCATCTGCTAATTTTCTTTATAGGATTAAATAACCCATAATTTAATCCTATTCTTTCTAATTATTCTTCCTAATTATCATCCTCAATCAATTAATTTTATTAATTAATTGGTTTATCATCTACAAACCATGGAAATTCTTAATTTCCTAAGTTCCATTTTCCATCATTAATTCCATTTTCTACTAATTCTTATTTTGTGGAATAAGAGGATTTTTAATTCAAATATTCCATAAAATATTGCTTCATCATGACACTTGGATATGACACCTCATGGATTCTCTTTTGACACTTGGCTGAGATTTGTCATAATCAAATATTATTACCTCTTATGCATGTCCCTATTTGGCTTATTCGTCATAGATTCTTGGCTTTAAGTGGGTTGAGAAATCTTATGAAGCATCATAGATTCTCTTCCAAATTTGACTTCCATGTGTCATAGAATCTCATAATTGGAATATTCTATCATATGCATCATAGGAATCTCTTGCCACATCACACATCTATGGGTGACAAATCCAATGCCCTCACTTTGAGTGTTGATTATAAAATGAACACTCTTTCTCTCATTTTGGGTCCTTGGATCTGAATGCTGAAGTTTTGAAAATCCAAATCTTTGAGTCTTTGAGTCTCTACTTCTTTGCATCTTGCATTCTTGCTCTCACATTAAAATCACACTTCAAGTATTCTCATGGCTTTATCCCTATCATAGGCTTTTGCTTCAATCTTGTGTGCACTATAGGCAAATTGGAGCTACAATCATTTGGAGAAGAAAGAAGGACATGGGAGATACAAACAGAAAAGGGAGTTTTTAATTATGTTTGCTTTCTTTATTAGTTTGGCTTTCATGGTAGACTAGTGGGTGCTAACGTATGATTATTGAGTTTTGTGATTTGCTCATAGTATGTTATGCATTTAACCCATTTTTCTAGTCCTACAGTTGGTTCTAATGAGAACTCAATAGAGCTCTTCAATATACTCTTGAATAGATTTTCCTAATTGCTTCTACCCTTTCATTTTCTTCAACAAATCAAGCTCATAATCCATAAGAATGAACTGTCACTTCATTTTAGCTACCATTTGATCCTGTCTGATGATTTTGTCCTTTCCTCTTTTATTTTGATCCAATTGGATCTCCTACCACTAGATCTTTGCATGACCCTTTATTTTGGCCTTCGCAAACTTGACCCTATATGGATCTTCAATATCTTCATATTCAAAGTCCTCTTCCAATTCATTGATCCAGCCAATCAATTCCTCTGGGTTGATATTTCCTCAAAATGTGGAAACATCAACCTTTGGTCTTTTTCCACTACTATAAATGGCCTTAAAAAGCTTCACCTTCTCTGGGTTAAGAACTTCCCCTACTACAGCTTGGTCTACATTTTCTTATTCTTCTCTTTCATCCTTGCTTGTATCATCTCCTATGGCAAGATTCATTCCTTTGCACATCTTTTCTTTCAATGCTTGTATTTCCTTCTAGAGGGTTCTAAAATCCTCAGGTGTAACGCCTTTGACTCTTCCACCATGCTCTCTTCGTGGAGGAATTTTCATGCTTCTGTTCAAATGCTAGTGCAAACTACCTCACAATCTACAATATATTTACACACATAGCCCAAACCATGATCCTTGTGTGAACTACCTCACAATCGATGATCTATCCACACACTTAGGAACCCCAGCTCTTATGCTACTTGAGGAAGGGTGCTTCCCTTAATGCCATAAATACATAACAAAAATTGCAAGAACAAGATACGAGCTTCTTATTATCGCCATAAATATAGAATTGCACAATTTGGAATTACAATATGCTAACCCACATGGGTTCCTTCATTATAGTAATCTACAAGACAAAATTATGAACTATCACCTAGACCTATCCTAGACAATTTTTAGGCATCTCGTAAATAGGCAATCTTATGTCATCCAGGAAGGTTATAGATACTCAAACTTAATACCTAGGACTGATAAACCCTAACAATACATGTAAAGTTAGCCAAATACACCTTTGACATTTATTTTGGATGTTTTGGTCAGCCCAACTTCAGAATACCATTAACTCTCAATTCATTTCTCTGATTGGCTATTATAACCACTTTTTGAAAACCTCAACTTGAGATCTACAATCTTAAATCGATGCAAGACCCATCCATCAAGTTTTTGGGCCTCATTTGGGCACTTTTAGACCTCCAAAGGTGAGCTTGAAGTTTATATATCAAAATTGCAAACCAAAAATCTGTAATAAATCCATGAATATGCATGATATGGCACTGAGCCTCAACTAGTAGGCTAATATATCTAAGATGAACATGCATCTTTGAAATTAGGACATTCTGAGCTCATATGACTGACTTACTAAGTAGCAAGCCTCCATAGACAACAACTCTACATTAAGACAACCCTTATTCAAACAACTGAAATGAAATATTATTGGTTGATGCAAGATTTCTCTTACATTCAAGATGCTCCTACATCAAGCTAGTTTCATTATCATGTTCATTTGTGAATAAAGTGTGATATAAATTACAATTAAGAATATAAATATTTTAATGATAATTATAATGCTAGGACAATTAGAGGTTCAACAAAAATCTTGTCTCCAATAATTGATGTCATGAGCATCTTGATGATTCTATCATTTTTTATTATTTAGAAATTTGATTTCTTTTCCCTTTTTTTGTATTTTTTAGCATTTTTATAGTTGTACTTACTATTTTCTTTTGTAACTTCAATTATTATATACATTGTATTGCACAAAGTATACACATAGGCACATGGGGATTCATCATGTTTGACTTGCTTACGACTAGTCATTCAACATAGAGAATTTGGTAGAAGTGGCAAACGATTTCCTTGTACAAGAAACAAATTACACTACCAATAGTTATTACAAATTTGGATTATTTGATGTTTTAACTTATAGTTTAGCATATAAATTTCTATCTTTGCTCACATATTTTTTGAAAACTTTTAAAAACCCATGTCACATAAGCAATGACATGTTAATCTCAAACATGCTTCTGTTAAATATTGTCCAACAATAATTTGATGGTCAACAATTTCATTATTATAGTCAATAGGATTCTCAAATTGTATGTTAATGGTAAAGTTGGCTGCCAATGTAATATTATCATTACCTTACCTGATCTTATACTCACATTCACATAGCTCACTTCCACACAAATAAATTAATACCAACAATTTTCTTTCTTGTCAAAGGAAAATCCAATAGCTTGCTATATTAATTTTGAACATGTAAACACAATATTTTCACAAACCATCACATCTTATTCTATATTAAAATCCAATTACTTCATTATTAATTTCTATTGTTTAAAGTCAAATATCTAGATTATATTTAACTATTTGTTATAAATAAACTTTACTAAAATAAATTAATTTCATTGTAATCATAATTAGCATGCCCTAT
Source organism: Cupressus sempervirens (assembly GCA_028749045.1). Classification (NCBI taxonomy): domain Eukaryota; kingdom Viridiplantae; phylum Streptophyta; class Pinopsida; order Cupressales; family Cupressaceae; genus Cupressus; species Cupressus sempervirens. The sequence continues at coordinate 850,918,000 of CM053793.1, read as the reverse complement.
TCAAATTTCAACAAACCCACATCAGCTTGATAGATAAAATAAAATGTCAAGATTATAAATTTCATAGCCTCTACATTTAATAAATATTTCCATTCCTATAAAGTTAAATATTAGTGATATTCTAATTTAGTTTTCAACCACAATAGCATGAACAAATCACATCAAATTGTTTACCCTTCAGAACCTAAGTCTTTGTTAGTAGTATGTTATTGACATCTAAATTGCTAACTAATATTAATTTCTTCAGTAAATTATAATTTCTCATGTAATTTATGACAAAACATTGTGAATTTTACTCCTCTAAGGGATCAAGATTGATAAATATGGTTTTATCAAACAACTTCTGAAAGGCTCATTAACCAAACTCTACCAATTCTAAATAATTTTTAGCTCTGTAACATGATTCAATACTAGATCTAGAGTTGGCATCAGTGTTGTTGCTAGTGTGTGTTGACATGAGGGTTTCATCAACCACTAGTGCTTCTACTAACACTGCTACAACTAATTCAAGGGTTGGTGCAGGTTTTGGTGCTGGTGTTGGCCCCTGTGTTGGTGCTAGGATTTTTTCCAATCATTTGCATTATTGATTGCACTAGAGTGTCTCATTCGAGTGTTGGTGCAGGTCTTTGCACTAGAGCAGGTGTTGGAGCAAGGATTTTGTCATTCACTAGTTTTTTTGGTACTAGTGTGACTAGTTTGGGTGTTGGTGTTAGTGTTGGTGTTGGAACAAGTGTTGGTGATAGGGTTTTGCTAACTGCTGCTGCCATTACTAGCACTAGTGTATATAGTTTGAGTGTCAGTGCAATTCTTGGCACCAGTATGGGTGTTGGTGCTAGGGTGTCTAATGGATCTCTATGGTATGTTTCTATTGTTGTGAAAAGGTCTTTAGTTCCTCTTTCTTATGGTGGATCAGGTTCAAATGTGAAGGATGTTTACAATCCTATCTTGATCTCTTTGGAAGAGGATGTGATGAAAGTCATTAAGGATTTTTACACCATTCTTTCATATCATGTTGTGATTTGTCATTTTTAGGGCCTATGGATGAGCTTTCTTGATTTGCATGTGTGGATTTCCTTGGAGTGGAAAGCCATTTTATCATGTGTTCTCATATTTATCCCATGGAGAGGGAAATAATTTGATAATTTTGTGCATCAAAAGATTATTCTTTGTGGTCCTTTCACTTGGTTGACTCAGCATCATGGTTTGATGGTGAAACTATAGCACTCCATTTTTTTCCCCTCTTTCTAAATCTTATACCAAGTTTCTAATTTGGATGAGGCTTCCTTACCTTACTCTTCATCTTTGGGTTGATTCCCTTTTTGAGGTTTTTGAAGAAGATATTGATGATTTCTTGATGGTTGCTGATGAGTCACCAAATATTCTGTATTCTACTTATGTGAGAATCCTTGTGGAGGTGGATATTTGTAAGGGATTATCTAAAAAGTTCAAACTAGAGCTTCCTAATGCTAGTTGGATTTAAACTTTGGACAATAAAGGTATTCCCTATAGATGTAGAAACTTCTACACCACTAGGAATTTGGTGTCTCAATGTGGTTTACAAAAAGTTGAGACTAAAAAGGCTTTTTCTTTGTGGGAGGGGGCTTCGAACATTTTCTAAGAAGATTATCTCCTAGCTTGTTGCATAGAGTTCTATGGTACTCTCTCTTGGTGGTCTTGTTACGATTGATACTACTATTGTTACTATGGGTAGTGTTGTGATTGGTATGGAAGTTGTTGTTGTTGGCTTTGGCACTGGTTTTATTCCTATAGGGTCTACTGGAAAAGCTTCTTATAGGTGCCCTACTACCACTGTTGGTTTTCAGGTTTCAGATTAATCTTTCAATTTCTATACTGCTAATGTGGGTCCCTCTTTGTTGGTGAAGGAACTTTGTGTTGGGTTTTATGCCACCATTGGTTCTATTGTCATTGATCCCTCTTTTGTTAGATCTAAAGTTGTGAGTTCATTCTAGATTTATATTGTTGGTTCTATTGCAATTGAATTTCTTATTCTTGATTTGCAAGAGGAAGTTTCGTTGTTTGAGGAGTGGAACCCAATTATTGGAAAACACCATAAGAATTGCTCTCCTCATTTCAACATGAATCTACAGTCCTAGAAGAAAGCAATAAAGGAAAATCCTATTGTTTTCCATGTTTTAAAATGGATGTGGGTTTTCCTTCCCTTAGGGAAGATTGAGCCTTCATATTTTTTTTTAACTTACCTTAATCGAAAACACAATTCAATACTACGAATGTTTTTGTATTCATGTTTCCTTATTAATACTCACAACAAAAATGCAAAGTTGCATTATGTTATTACTTAAATGAAAATATCCAAAATAAAAAATAATCTAACAAAATTCAAGAAAATTGCATTTATATTTAGAATTCAATGTACACTCAAATGTCAAATTAGAAATGTGCATATTTGAGAAATATACATTTATTTATAGAATATGCATAAATGTAATTATCAAGGACAAACTTTTGTTGCATAAAAAAAAAAACTCTCTCTCTTTGTTATTGAAAGCTTCAAATCAAACTCTTCAACAAGAACAAAACCATTTCTTGCTAGAGGGTTGGAAGAACACAAATTTTAAAACATAAAAATGCTTGTTTGAAAAATATATCTTGCATTCTTCATTTTCCACTAAACACACCTCAAAATTGTACATAAGTCAATTGTATTCATTTCTTTGTGACTTGAAGCAATTCAAACATTTACTTCATGCACAAATAAATAGCATTCTACTACAAAAACAATTTCAACCAATTCAATTTATTTTTAAACTTTCCAAAATTTTAACTTTCTCAATTTATAAATAAATTATACTAATCACACTATCTATTCTATAAATTCCCACCATACCAATGAACAAAGGTGACATTTTCTTATTCATTAATCACTCAAGCTATAAACCCAACCCCAAAATCACCACTTAGACCAATAACTATTACATAATTTAAAGAATTAGTTAACTATAAAAAAATCAAACAAGGTTTTCTGTTTGCACCCCTCTTCCAAGAAATAATCTAACCAAAGATACATTACCAAACTAAAATAAAAAAATAAAAATAAAACTAAAAAATCATACAATAAAAAGATCATAACTTGAATTTTTTAAGTACAAATCATTTATTCCTCATTATATGAATCAAGTTTGTGCAAAAATGTTCATAATCAGCACCATCAAGAAAATCACAACCAATTCATGCTACTTCATCCAATTTCTTCACAGTCACACCCATCTTCACTACCTCATCAAACCCTGTCTCCTTGCAACTACTACAAATGTATTGTATTCATAGAATATTTTATTCTTTGGACTAAATCCCACCATTACTACTTTTATATGACAAAAAATCCACCATATATACAAAGCCTTAATTCACAATAATTACATAGGGAGGCACATGCATGTGTCCCACTAGTCGCCAATAGTGGTTATATGATCACAAAATTAGTCAATCATATGAAGAGGGAACATTAATTTTTTTCCCATAAGTTATAAAAAGTAGTATAAAAAAACTAAATTCATGAAAGGATAGTCATCATTCCACTTGCTAGCCCCATATGTCTAACCACCTATGAAACCCACTCAACTATTTACAAAGAGAAATGGAGAATGCATAGTTATAAGAACTCATCCTTGAATATTCTCATTGTTCAAAAAAATGGGAATCAAGGCTCACAAACATGGAACTTACAAAGCTCCTTGCTTCATTCTAGCTATGATGACTTCTATAAAATCTAAAGTGGCAAGATAGGTACTCCAAGAAAGTTGGATATGATGTAGGAGCATTGTGGCTTCTTAAGATTTGGGTTTTCTTTGCATTTACTTTCTATTTTGTTTGAATTTCTCTCACTGATCATAAAAAAGTTCTTAATGGCCATTTATGAGTAGTCAGTGGATAGAGATATGAATAGGAATAGTTGGTTAGAAGATTATTTTTGGTTATCTACTCAAAATGTAAGGATATAAGACTATTTTTAGAAGGGGAGACTTTTTGTAAGGAAGCTACGGTGTAGAAATGACTTCCTAACATCAAATTGACAAGGAAATAAGAAAAAGTAAATTTAAATACAAAGTTGTGCAAGAAAATAACACTACTACATCTGAAGCCATTTTTCGACCATTATTGTTCGAAATTTTGACCCACATTTTGACCAAACTTTCACCAACTTTGACCAACTCATTGGTTAAAATTTTTCAGGTCAAAATTTTGACCAACCTTCTGGTTGGTTGAAATTTTGACCAATACTTTGGTCAAAAAAATTCAATAGCCATAGTGCAAGTTTTGCCTAGAATTGGTTGAAATTTTGACCATTGAAGTTTTAAATTTCGACCAATCAAAGTAGAAATTTTGACCAATGATGGTAGAAAGTATTGGCCATGAAAGGTGGAAATTTCAACCAATGAAGGTAGAAATTTTGACTAATAAAGGGAAAAATTTTGACCAATAAAGGTCGAAAAGTTTGACCAATGACAGTAGAAAATGTTGACCAAGAAAGGTAGAAATTTTGACCAATGAAGGTCAAAAATTTTGACCTGTGAAGGTAGAAAATGTTGACCAAGAAAGGTAGAGATTTTGACCAATGATGGTTGAAAAGTTTGACCATTGAAGGTGGGAAATGTTGACCAAGAAAGGTAGAAATATCGACCAATGAAGGTCAAAAATTTTGACCAATGAAGGTAGAAATTTTGACCAATGAAGGTAGAAATTTCTACCAACGCTTGGGTGTAAATTTTTTTTAGGGTATTCTATAAAATAGTTCACATGCTTTGCATATGATATGACATTTTGCATGCATACTGCAGTCTCTCACCTGACTAATGATGGATTATGGAGAGTGATCTGAAATGATGATGCTAAAAAACATCACAATCAAATCCAAAATGAACTTGCATTACAAATGGATTGTGGAAATCTGATATTGTTGATTTTGCATGCATGTCTACCAAGAAAATCACAACTTAAGTTGTGATTGTCCGCATGCATGTCTACCAGGACAATCACAACTTAAGTTGTGATTGTCCTGGTAGACATGCATGCAAAATCAACAATATCAGATTTCCACAATCCATTTGTAATGCAAGTTCATTTTGGATTTTATTGTGATGTTTTTTAGTGTCATCATTTCAGATCACTCTCCGTAATCCATCATCAACCAGATGAGAGAGTGGAGGGTGAATGCAAAATGTCATATAATATGGAAGGCATGTGAACTATTTTATAGAATGCCTAAAAAATATCGACAATAACTAATCAAACTGTCGTAATCACCAACAGTAACTAATATGCTTCTTCATTAATACGCTCGATACAATAACCAAACTTGGCAACTATGCACAGCAAGTTATACACTAAAAGGAAATCATTTAGGAGATACAAAATTTGAACAACCATATGTTAAGATTCTACAATTTGTATCACTTGCCTGAGTCTAACAGTTGAGATTAAGGTTGTCATCCTCCCTACAGTATGTTTCAATGGCCTGCACGTCCACAAAAGTTCCAGCATTTTGAATTTGTAGAATAAGAATTGTTTCGTAGCGAATGGACATGATTGACAATAAATCATCATATAAAAAGACTCCCGTGTGAAGCATGAATAGAAAAGGAAATGAATATGGGTGATAGAGAATTCAATAATAGAGGCTTTTAAATTTAGTTATATATAGTCATGATATGGGTAATGCACAACTACCTCCTAGATTCACGTTCCATCCCATAGATGAAGAGCTCATAACACATTATCTCATTAGAAAAGTTTTAGACAGCAATTTCACAGGAAGGGCCATTACTGAAGTGGACCTCAACAAGTGCGAGCATCAGGGAGGGTTCAATTCCCTCCTTTATTATTTACTGTGCGTATAATCCCACACACCCATTTGATCTTGAATGATATGTACTGAATGCTGAATGTTTGTGTTGAGTGCTCAAAAACCATCCATTTCATGTCTTCATCTATACACAATGTCTTTCTAGTTTCTTTCTACTCGCACGCCCATTTTATCTCATATGATCTTCTAAAAATTGTGTCACTTTAAGCTCTCAACTATTTCCTCTTGATTGATCATCTCATAATTGTTGAATGAGAGCTTTAGGATAAGCTATAGGCATCCATCAAAGCATAAATGATTTTTTCAGATAGTGTAGATGAAGTAGTAGCATTTGTCTTGGGAGACATGCTTGCAAAATGGAAGCATAGATAAGTCATGTGAACTGTTTGACAAGATGCCTGAATGTAATGTTCCTCCACGATGCTCCTGATTTTCCAATTTGAATATTGCCAATTTTTTAAACACAAGTTAACTATGATTCAATCACCTTTGATTACTATATCATCCATATTAAAAGCATCACCTTTATCATATGTTGTTGGTGTTGATCATGTGCAGGACTGAACACTTGTGAATAGCATTTAGTGGTCAGAATCCACCTTAATGAAGGTTGCACCCAAGATTTTCAAAGTAGATTAAGGTGCTGAGAATGAAAAATCACTAAAACATAGCTATTTAGGAGCTTGGAAAACCTTAGGAATAGTCCATTACAGCTTGCAAGACTAGACATGACCATCTTCATCCTCACATCTAAGGTTTATCAAGCCAAAAAAAGTGTGTAACTGTTGAACAAAATCTAAAAATGTTTTTCTTAAATGGTATACTCTCAATTAAGCATCTAGTTGTTATATGTTGTTAGTTTTACCTTGGACTAAAAGTTTCAATGGAAAGATAAAACTTAGTAATGGAGTTGTGTTTCCCTAGCACACGATCCAATTCATCATTCAATGCAAGACCCTGATCAAGAAGCTCCTCGTTCCATGACATGCATCTTGTTCCATGACATGCACCCTCCCATTAGCGTATCCAATCCAAATTCTTGTTCCTAAAGCACACAAACATTGAATAGCAGCAGATGAATGCATGAATTCCTTAATACGATTACCCTGGCAATCCTACTGCACAAGCAATCCATTTGCATATCCAATCCAAATCATTTGATTGCTTGATGTTGCATATCTAGTCTAATACATCTTGACACTTTCCTTAACATATTTTACACTATTGTTTGTTGTACATATATTAGATTACAATAGTAACATCATAGAACAAACTGTGTATAATAAGACACCAGATACTTAAATAGTCCACACAAGAAGGCATCAAAAGCAATAAAAGACAATTTAGAGAGGTTCACAATGATGAGTTAACGTGTATGGTTTGCCTATATGCAATATTGCACTAATTGTTCATAGTAGACAAAATATATGTGCATTGTTAGGCAGCTTCTGCCTAACAAAGCCTACTCTTAAGTTCTCGTAATCAAAAACTATATGGTATGCACTCATGAAAATATCTCCGAGAATCCTAGAAAAAAAATCAGTGTTTACAAAAACTTACTCTAAATCTATGTTTACAAATAGAAAAGAAAAATTACATGGCACAACATACCATGTCAGACCCAGTGGTGGAGGAACATCCATGCCCATAAATCCGCTTAGGCACCTAGCCATAGCACCTTCACCAACTTTCAAAATGTACTGCCAGCCACAATTGCCATCTTATTATTTATGTAGTCTACAGAGTTCCATGCTAATCAAGAATTTAAAGAAGTGGCTATTCCAACATTGGAGATCCTGAATCAATATATGCTTCCTGCAATACCCACATGGAATGGATTAAAATATTTCTTAAAATAGTGAAAATTAAATATGATACAATACATCCATTTAGAAAAATGAAACATATACTGTGAAAATTAAATAGAGATCCTAGTGCACTTTTCAGTTGTCTTAGCATTGAAACATCTATTGACAATGAGTATGTGACTGGGTCATATAATTTCAATCTTATTTCTATGAGTAAAAATGCAAGGAAATGTTAACTTCCAATTTATGGATAGAAGGACAACCTGTTAATAGAGTTCTAGGATAGATTTGGAGAACAGTATACAAATATGATTTATGGATAGTAAAAAGGATTTATAAATGGAGTTTAAGGTTATATTTGGATCATAATATATAAGCATGAAGTATTAGCCATTGATCTATTGACACATAATCTTTATGATAGATATTGACTTGTACATAAGGATGTTATTCAAAGGTGTGCATCTATGTATTAAATTTCTATTAAAAAAAAAAGACTATGCCCATGTATTAGACCTTATTTGATGCAATTTGATGAATCAGTGTGAAAGAGGGAAGTTGGGACTTGGTGTGAAGACAAAGAACCTTTATTTGGACTAGAAGTACACTCTAAAGTTGGGAGTTTGATCCATCAACCCATATCATGGCCATTTTCCTTGTAGACCAAGCCTAAACTTGCTAATTAGGCCTGAGTGCATGGTTGGGTTAATGCATGCTAGAGTTGAGTCAAGGTTCCAAACTTTGGAGTCTTTTAGCACTTTGAAAAGGGTATTTGAAACTGATCTTAGATTGCCAAATCCTTTGTAAAAAAATTAAGTGGCTGGTGAAAAACAGTGTTGAGAGACCTAATTGCCTACTAGGTCTGTGGTATCAATGTTCATTATTTGCTAGCTGCAGAGATTCTAATCAGTGGTATTCCTTGTTTGGATCATTATGAATGTTTCTTAAACCATCTATGGTGTTTGGAAGTCGTGAAGTCTCAAAATCCCACTTTTGCTACTTTGTGAAACAAGCCTAAATGTTGCATTCTTATTTGGGTGCTGACAACAGTCAAGCTGCTCATAAGTCTTATCACTGTTTAGTATAGTTTGCTTGTTTTAGATGTTTTCTAGGCCCCTGTTATTGTTAGAAGGTTTGAGGGGGTTGAAACCACTTTGTTTTAAGTTGAGTGTGGAGGGAGTCTTGCTTGGTGCAAGGGAGAAGAAGTTGGGGTTCAGCCTAATGTGGAGTATTGGGTTGTGAAACTTATTGGACAGTGGTAAACAACAATATTGTCCCTTTTGATGTGAGCCAAACACTAAATAACCCTGTGGTGTTAAGGAAATTTGGAGTAGCAACTTGATTTTGCTTGATACCTCCAAGGTGCTTAGACTTGTTTGGTGCTTCCAAAGCGCTGCCTCTGCATCATATTGTGTAGCCTATACTCTTGAAAGCCTCTTGTCCACCATGTTTGTTGACTAAAGGCTTGTTGGTTGCAGTCCAGGGGGCTTCAAATCATTCCAATCTACAAAACCAAAAGAAAGGTAAAAAATATGGTTTTGGCAATACATAATATTTACAAAACCAACTCCAAATCATCACTCTATAACCTAAAACTAATCCAAGTTCATGTTTAAAAGAACTATTCATTCCTACTAGCTTTTTCAAGAGCCTTAGATATTCACAAAGATAACCCATAGGTTTTGGTTATGGACTTGTTGGCTACCGTTTCTAGAACCATCAGACCTCAAGGGCATAGTAGTATAGAATGGCCCCCCTCCACCTTGTTCGTAGTTGCAATGAGTTATACTTGAAAGAGGATCCCTACCCCCTAAATGGGGTGAGAGGGAGAATGCAAGCCAGCTATTATTGTTAGTGTTATTCATGGATTTCACTAGGTCTTATCACATAGACCACAACACTTCAACACTGGTGTAAAGAATATAGCCAATATGCTTATGATTTCATTGCAAAAACTTCATCTAACCTAGAGAATTTTGTGCGTTAATCAATGTAGGTTAATCAATAATTTCATTGCCAATATTGTGTCAATGCAAATATAAGACAATTCTATTTTAAGAATTTGTTTATATGTCAAATTAAAATTATAAAAAACATGCATCCAATACATGATACAAACCTGCATGGTCAATACAAGGAAATAAAGAACATAATGATATTTTCCCAAGATAATCAAGTTCATGTCCAAACACGCATGAAGCAAAGTTATAATACCAGCTACTGTAGAGCTGCAAATCAATTTAGGTTTTTGATTAGCAAGACACGAAACAAATAAATAGAAAAAGAGTGCAAAGAACCTAGTAGGCCAATTATATAGATAACAAGCTGCTAAAGTCCCAACATATCCAAATCAATATAAAACAAGTGCAAAGAGTGAGGCAAATTGAATACAAGCATATGGGTTCATAAGTTTGCAATTTTAAAATCTTACTTCAAGAATGCAATATGTAGGTACTTACTCTGACAATAAAAAGCGGTATGAATGATATGGACTCAGTTTTAACAACCCTTTTCCTAAATGAACCAAACCTTGAGCAATGCAGACCTGCAATATATCTATTTATGTCAGATTTCCTGAATTAAGATTTGTTAGACATTGTTAAACTTAGAAAATAAAATTTCAGCATCAACATTAATAATTGGCAATATAGCATACACAGAATAAAAGGTTGGGATCTTTGTAATAATAGCTCGATAGATTTCATAGCATGCTAGCTCATTGATCATTATTTGTTCTAGCACCAATTAATCCTAGAGCCAGTCTTGTAGCCTATAAATACACATTGTTATTTAGATTGTCAAATTTTAAGCAAATTCATAAGAAAAAACTATTTGGTGGAAATTGGAAAGATTACAAAGAAATATTATAACGAATACCACTCACCATAGCAACTTATGAATCGGTATCATGACTAAGCCTACTCAAAATATCCATCACATTGACCTAATATAGATGTTTACATGTCAGATTTTAGCAATAAACTTCTATCACATAAATAATCAAGCAAATTAAGGGGCCAAGAATTGAGTATTTAAGAAAATGGAAGGACAAAATAATGAACATTACTTTTGGATTTGATATTGACAATAGGCCTAGAGGCAATGGGATTGCTCTTCTAATATTTTTCTCTCCATACTACAGGAGATGCTCCAAAGAATGAATGGCCATTTCAAGTCCTAGTTCTTTAGCCATTGCAACTAATGCAATTCCAATTGAAGGAATATTCTTGAAGAACTACAATGATAGTTGGTTGCTGACTGAGAACAGGCCCTGGATAGACACTAGTCATATTAAAAGTAATTTACTTTAGGATTGAAGATGTTTGGTGATCAAATGCATATGGGGGGATCAATTATGAAGTGTTTATGCAATTATTTTATTCTGGTAATATGGTTAGAGGTCTTGTTGAACAGGCCCTCGATTAGTGACCCCAAAACCAAGGGTTTGGTGGGAAATGTGTTGTGTAAAGGGTAGAACCTTAAAATCTTGAAAATCTATTGTTTCTCAACCCCTAGAAGGACTTTTTCACCCTTTGGAATCGTAGGGTTGAGTGGAGTTTTGGGTTGTTGTGTAAAATTGGAGAATTAGGCCTAGTGTCGATAGGCTAGGGGTATCAGATCTTGGGTATGGTCCAAAAGAGGTTATATTGAAACTTAGGGAGGATGTATAGATCCCAAAAGGGTATCTTAATCAGGTTTTAATTTCCCTAGTTGTTTGGGAACTATTGGAGAGAAATCCAAATTAGTGACTGGTGAGGGCTACTAGCTTTAAGGCTAGATATGAATGTTATGTTATGTAGATATGAAGCCTGTATTTCAGATTGCATTTGATCAGCGGTCATTCTAGCTTTTTCCTATCATTTGTGACATTAAATATCAGTAAAATTTCATTAAAACAACTCCAAATCCATAAAGAAAAGAACATAATAATACGACATTTGTTTCTATATTAACATTAAAATTTACAATATTTAATGTTTACCTCTACTAAAGGTGTCTAAGATAGTGCATCCATATCGCCCTATGAAAAAAATTAGTAAGTCTTAGAAATCAGAAGCGAAATTAAAGTAATAGACTTACCAAAAAAAAATTTAAAAATAAAGTAGATTGTATATGTAAATCATTTGTCTTAAGTTAAAAATTTAGTGTAACTAATGTGTATATCTAAAAAAATATTTGCCATGTTCTACTTAATGTTTATATGTGCACATATGGTTTAGAAAGAAAAGTTTGGTCGCACAAGACCCCATCATAGTTGACATTGATCCTAGCTGGACATTTCATTGATCATCATGATCTTCATCCATGTCATCATCATCATCATCATCACCATCATCGTACTTGTCACTTTGATCATCATCATCACCACCACCATCTTCTTCGCCATCATCACCATCTTCATCGCCATCATCATCATCTTCATCACCATTATCATGACCATCATCGCCATGATCATGATTGTCATCAACATCATCATCATCAATATCACCACTATCATCAGCATGACCAAAATCATCACCATCTTCTTCATTTTCATCACTAGGTAATTGTTGTTCCTGATAATCATTTACTTCCTCTTCTACTTCTTCAATTTCTTCTTCTTCGATCACATTATACTTTACCAACCTTCCTCTTGGGTCATTTCTAACAACAAATGACCAACCTGGTTTTTGTGGAACACCAAAATAAAACACTTGCTCACAGTGGTTTTGAAGAACATAGGGCTCATCTCCAACTAGCTCAAATGACCTTTTATTAATCATAGTAAATCCACTATCATGTTCAATAACAGTCCTATCAGGATCATTTCGATTCAGTCATAACCTGAACCATTTGATGAAAAATAGAACTATTTTGAATGAATTAAAGTCACACTAAAATATATCATCCAAAATGCCATAGTATCAATTTTCAGATCGTTGAGGATGTATGTCAGTTCTAGATGAAATATTGGTGATCGCGAAGATAGCACTTATCCCGGAATCACACGTTTTCTTCATTTCATCTAACTTTTTTGTGTAGAATTTATAGCCATGGTAGTACATAGCTTTGTGGTGTTTGACCTGCAATTATTCAAACATGTCAAGATTATTTGCATCGATCTATGAGTTGATATTAAAATTATGTGTGATGATTAGTAATCTTATGCATACCTTTGTATCTCTTAAGCCATATATTAGATCAAGTACCATTTGTGTAACATTGGGATCTCCATTATGATGAGCTTCTTTAACCAACAATACAACACCATCCCATGTTAATGAGTGACCATTTTCTTGAGACTATTCAATCCATACCGTCATCCAATCAAGATTGTTTGCAATACACAAGTGTAGTGCATCCCACTCACGACCAACTATAAAGAAGGCAATTACACTAGTTAGAAAAAACTTATATATATTGATGATGAATAATAATTATTAAACCACAAAAAAAAAACTTATAATTACCTCTCACCCTCCTCAATCTACCTTTCCCCATCAGGTACTCCCCTTCAAATTTGTCATTAGAGTTGGGATCCCAAATGCGATCTACATGGATATCTGCTGCAAACTTTGGAAGATATTCAGTAATGTATATCATGGTCTGGTATATCATATATCCCTCTATCATAGAACCCTTAGGACATGATCTTTTTTGAACCAAGCCCTTCATAAATTTCAAGTGCCTCTCAACCATCCACATTAATCTAGCTTGTACATGTCCACACAATTCAATCTCCTCAACTTGATGTATGAAGTAGTGTTCTTGAGCATTGAAAAAAGTTGGAGGTAAATACTTTTTCATTTCACACATAAGCTGTGGAATTTTTCTCTTCCAATATTTTATATCTTTTTTGTCAATTTCTTTAGATGATAACCACCTAAAAGAGATTCAACACACAAAACCACATAAACGAGATTTCAAATAAAACTATACAATAGATTTAAGAGAAAAAGCTACAAATCTAAGAAAAAACACTTCTAACCTTGTGTATTTTCCAAGATCATATATAACTTGTTTAATACTATTGTCAAACTATTGTGGAAGGGATAGAGGTAGGATGAACTACAATCATTAAAAATGATCATTTCAATATATTATTAAATAATGCAATAGGTAGTACATTCAATCTTACAAATATACTGTAAATAGAGAACATGACTTACCTTGACGAAGGTATGCCAATCTTGTGTTTTCAACCCAAGCCCAAAATCACCTTTCTTTGATAGAAGAGTACTTATATTTGTAGAAAATCCTGTTGGAAATTTTGTTTTCTTTATGACTTCTTTTAATGCATCACTCTGTTGCTCCATTAATAACCAAGGAAGGGCACTTGTATTTATGCAGTCTCCATTGCTATTTGATTCAATGGAAGCTTTTAGTGCATGATTGGATTCATGAATGTCAGTACAGATTTTGGCAATTTTTTCTTTATCATGCCTTCCATCCAAAATTTTCCATAGTATCTCTATTACATTCTTTCCAATATGCATAGCATCAAAAAAAATGCGCAATTAGGAGATCCTTGTAGTACGGTAACCTACTAAATTGAGTAGGATAACTTTTCATTCCTCTAGGAAGTTGGTCATTGATGCCTTGACGACCTTCAGAAGCATCAATTACAACATTAGTAAATATAAGACAATATCAAAATACAAATTTTAAACTTCAGACAACAAATTCGATATTACCTCGAGAATTTAGTCAATCATATTCTAACTTCCATAAATGAGGTGTCATTCTTAGTGGCCTTGATGATGTCTCTTCTTTCCCATTGAAAAGATGTTTTTCAGCAATTTGATACCTATGACTATTGTGGAGAAAGTTTCTAAACTCATCAAACACCTGCTTTCTTAAAGTTCTCGAATGACGAGATTTCATTTTCGGACCACAAACTGGACATGCGAATTTCCCTTTGTCTGAAGACCTACAAGATCATGTAGAAGTGGATCATGTATACTTATCATGCGCAACTTAAACATTTGATAATAATATGTAACCACTATAACAGACCAAAAATATGTGATATTAACAATATAACATACTGCAAAAATGAGCTAGCCTAGGGGCATCATGTATTGTCCATACAAGCATTGCATGGAATTGAAATTGTCGATGTCATATCGGTCTAGAGATGTCATACATAGTGATGCCATTCCATAACTTCAACAACTCGTCAATTAGGGGCTCAATATACACATTCATATCTTTAACTTGGTATTTACCTGGCAATTGAATGAACATAAACATTACATTATTATTATGACCATTTTCATGCACTATTTATAAATTAATTTAGATAACTATAAAATTAAAAAAATACCTGGCACAATCATTGACAACATTATGTGCTCCCTCTTTATGGACATCCAAGGAGGAATGTTATTGTTAATAACAAAAATAGGCCACACTGAGTAAACAGATCTCATATCTCCATATGGATTGACATTGTCTACTGCCAAAGAAAGCTTTAGATTGCGAGGTTCTTCTTTAAAGTGTGACCATGTTTCTTCTATCTCTTTAAATGCAAAACCATCGGCAAGCATTCGCATAATGTCATCCTAACTTCTATTGCGTGCATGGTAATCCATAAATTGTGCCAAGGTAGCACACCTAAATAACTGTTGAAGACGTGGAATAATGGGAATGTACCGAAGAACCTTGTGAGGCACTTTTTTTGTTATTTGATCTGACCGTTATCTACTACTATGAAAATTAGGGCATTCTGCTGCAAATTCATATTGTTTATGATATAGAATGTGATCATTGGGACATGCATGTATTGTTTGATACTTCATTCTGGTCTGATCCATAATGTTAGATAATTCTCAATACGAACGAGGCAAAATGTTTGATGGTGGTAACAAAAACTCACTAATCAACCTACAACAACAAATATGCATTGTTAATATAATGAATAGTAATTGTATGCTAACATTAAGATGACAAAAATGACATACCTTAGCATACGTGACATTGCTACATTAGATATACCTTTCATAACCTTTAAGTTCACCAATAACACTATAACCGAGAGTAGAGTTGTTTGGGAGCCTTCGTATAAGGGCTCGTGTGCCTTCTCAAGTAAAGGTATATCAAGACCATCTTCATCATCATTATCAGATTCACTAGTACCATCATTGTGAGCCTCTTCATCACCTGCCCCAATACCATCTTCTTCAATCATGTCCTCTGGCACATTATCATCTTCTCCCATTAGAGTGTTATCCTCAGCTTGGATATTCACACCTCCATGTTCCTCCAGTATGAAATCTGCATTCAGCAATGGACAAAAATCGTGGCCCCCTTCAACATGACCATGTTGCCTACAATGACTCTGGGCTGTTGTGATTAGAATTCTTTGAGTCTTTAAGCCTTTACACTTTTTGCAAGGACAATAACATTTATTAGGTTTTCTTCAAAACTAAGCCCACAATGCAGCCATTGTCTCATTTTGTTCAATGTTCATATTGTCAGGCATGGTCTTTCTTCATAGGAAAATATATCTGCAAATAAATTGGACATGTTGTGATTAATGTTTATATCTACACATATGGTTTTTCTTGATTAACGTTTTCAAATGTAACTAAAATGATCCTATAATTTCTAGAAGGCGTAGATGTTTGCAAAATGTGCAGTACCACCCTTCTACCAAAAAAACACACCTAGTATAAAATAATGGATAAGATCAAGACAAAAATAATACTGGTCCTTCTGTTGATATGCCTTTTGAAGGTTGAATAAGGTCCTAATTTTTCTAACACACTCTATTTTATCTACTATACTTTCTGCTTTCAGTACAATTGCACTATGTGCTGGAATAGAAAGCCATGAAACAAAGATCAGCAGCCATTTGAGCATAGAAGGTGCCAATATAATATACAAATATGTGCACTTGCAGTTTGAAACTTGAACCCCAAAAAGACACACACCTTTTAGTACTATTTTGTATGAAACCTTGTTGTTGATTTTGAATGTAAGACTTATAGCTACAACATTAGGACCATTTTCCTTTTTTGAGTTTTTAGAACTTGATTTAGCTAGAGCTAGAGAATCAAAAGTACCATCATTAATTCATTAATTCAAAGACACTAATTCATTAAAAAGTTTTGTAGTGTTTGCTAGATAATCAAGAAAACCAAATACTCCATATAAAATTACACAATGGATAAACAGACAGAAATAGTCAATCTCATTTTTTCGTTACTTCATTTAGAAGTTTAAAGGTTCCAATTACCAAAAAAAAATTGTATCCTTCGGGGAACTTTTGAAAAAGACCAAAAGCCTTCAATCATAAGAGATCAACTTATAGTATACTTAAATGTTAGTAAAGATCTGCATTGTAAAGTTTCCTAGAAGTGACTGGCGCACATTACAATTACTATGCCACTTAGGCACCATGATATTGCCACATAGGAACTACGATAAACTTAACCATTTCTATGGTGAATTAAAGTATATTTTTGTGAAGGAAGAAGGTATGCTTATCAAAACCTTATTAGAGTAGCTGGAAATATATTAGTAAAGTTCGCAATAAATCTTCATGTGAGAATATTTTCCATGAAGAGTTGGGCTGCTAATAACTTCATAGTCTGCATGTTTAGTTGATGGTATAAATAGCTATGTAGTTTGTACTTCTAGCCATCTTAAGCTAGGCATTACTTTCTTATGTCAATCATATTGCCTAAATTGGGCATAGCAAGTCAGCAAGAACAAGGCACATCAAAATCCTTTAAGAGCACACAAAAGTCTTGGCACTAATTGGTGGATACTTGCTGTAACAACTTGGTCATCCATTGCTATCTGGGATCTTAGTCATCCATTACTATTTTAAGAAAGATATTGGAAAATATTGTAGTTTGATGTGCACCAATATGAGGAATTAGAAGATAAGGAATCATATTAAGAAGTCAAATGATATGAAGGTATCATGTCGATACTAATGATAAATGAATTCAATCAAATAAAACATATTCATATGGAATTATTGACTAAGACCACTCTTAAAGAAGAGAGATCCACTTTTAGAGTAGGCCTCCAGTGTTCATCATTTACCTTGACATCCTAGTAGGTGCTTCTAGGTCTACCAAGACACAAACAAATATGTTGCCATGCATCCTCTTTTGAATAGGGCAGCCAAAACCATGTGTCTATAAAGGGCATTCACAAGCCCACATCTTTGATATATGGGATATTTAGGACTTCCATTTGGCCTGTAATTTGGGCATGCTTAATACATAAAGAAGAATGTCTAATCACTTGAAAAAGAATAGATACATATATACTTGAAGGCACTTTCCCATTATTAGCTTCTCTGAGAATGCTCCCACATGCATGGCTAGCAAATCTCCCCAAAGTGTTGGAAGCATTTAGTAGAACGGAAGCATGTTGTGTATTAATTGATTCAAAGGTCTTTCTTTTCTTCTGATTTTCTCCATAAGTTGATATTCCTTGCAAGGATGGAATTGACTGCACAATATCTGAAAGGCAATGCTTTCGACTACTTATTTTTGGAGTTATGTCAGATGTGTTGTCATGACAAGTTAAAAAATCTAATGTTTGACCTATAAGATGTATGCCTCATGCATTAGCTAGATGATATTCAGTTAAAAATAGAAGGCATACAATAGACACAATTGACATGTCCAACCCAACATGCTACCATTTTCCATCTCAAAAGTATAGTGAATTAGAAATAGAAACTTGCATGCTGGGGGGATCATGAAAAAGCTAGTTGCAAAGCTTTTGAATACAGTTGATGTTTGACCACACATTGAAGTCTTAACAAGAGAAGACCTTAACTATTGAATGGAATTCCTATGCACTAATGATATTCTTGTTGTATATGATGAACTATTTTTCCAATGAGTAGAATGTGATGGGAGCCCCTCCTTTGGAGAATCCATTACTTTTCTTAGATGGTTATCCTCCATTGATGGATAACCTAAAGTGTCTCCTAGATGCAATGGAGACTTTGAAGAAGTGAGATCATGGTTAAAATAATACTTTGTAGCTGATGACAATTTATTAAAAGATTGGATCCTTGCAGGGTTGAGTGTGGATGTATTAACATCATAATTGTGTCCACCAGCTAGGGAGCTTGAGCCAGTCTGCCATACATTCTTATGATTTGGTTCAGACATCAACCTAGTGTTAAAAGGTGAGCTTCCAATAGAAGTTTTTCCATTATTATTAATTAAGGACAACTGAGAGTTCCTATCCCATGTAGTTGATGGACCATACTTTCCTCCTTGCTACACAACACTTAGATGATTTGATGGTGAAGATTCAACAAGAAAATTATGTTTTGGTAAATATTAAGATAATGGCATTCCCTTGTCAAACTCAAATACATCATCTACTAGAGATGAAAATCTTGACTGCAAGCACCCTTGGCCCTGAAGATCAGAATCTGTAAATGCATCAAGATTAGACACAAATTCTGACATTAAATTTGAAATTTTTGTTATCTCTTTCTCTAGAGATGATTGCCCATTGTCTAAAAGGCTCAAGTTCACCTCATGATCCACCATTTTCATTCTTCTAATATCAATCTTGTTGAAATGAAACATGTGGATGGAACTGGAAAGAAGACAAGATCTACTTGTTGAGTCTTGCTTGGACTTCAAAAGGGTAAAAAGAGGCTTGAAATCCATATCCAATTGTATTAGGAGGTAATAAGAATTTCCATAGTTTAGAAAACCCATGAGCAGTAAGTTTGAGCCTTTGATTATTGATTTAGGAAGCTTAATTGTAGCCACACCTTTTTCATACACCTGTAATAGGAAATATCGATAAACCAAAGCCATTAAAAAGAATTTCAAAAGATTTTAGTATGATTCTATTTCAAAAAAACATCTATACACTTTTCATACAGAAATAATGGCAAAATTTGGATAAGAAATAAGTTCATAAATGCTCTGTCTTGCTAAAAAATATTGGCAGGCATACAAAAATTTAAAAATATGGTTTCTTAGATAAACTATTAGAAGTGAATTTAATGGACTAAATGGAAAATTATGTTTCAATAAAAGAAATTTTCACAGGTATTCAACAAGTCTCAGAAACCTAATGCACATCTCGATACCCAATTTGGATCTTGCATCCCTATAGAGCCCATATCCACTCCTCAAGATGAACATACATGTATACCATGTTCCTTGAAATCAACCTTGAAGAACATTCTATCTTTAAATGGAAATGTATTATAAGGGTTACTGGTCAATGTATGATCTTTCCAATGAATGAGAACCATGTACTTGTCTATTATCTAGATACTAGAAATAGAAGTACATCACCTTGCTCCCCACAAAGATGGCTTGCTTCAAAGTTACTCTAGACTTCTAGAATTGCATTGTGAGACTAAAGCATCCCTAGGTTAATAATATTTTGCATTTCCCTTGCATCTCTGCCTAGTGCAAGTTCCTTTGAACTGAAGTTACACTGATGAATGAATCACACAATACACTCACTCTTCACAAGATTAGTTAATGTCAATGCTAAGTAGTGGTCATTCTATTCAAGTCAAACACTGAATAGCTTTTCTGATAGCATGCTAATCTTGAAAGGAAAAAAGAATGTTAGTTCAAATTTGTTGAGGAATTGTTGGATTGTTCTTTGTTAAATTGCACGTCGTTGGCTTAGCTAACTCCTGAGCACATGTTTATTTCAGCTTCCAACTCCCACCCACTCCCAAACCCTGTCTTCAGTTCCAAATCTTCATGTTTGAAAGCTATGGTTTAAGAACTTAATCATATTTGAAACATATGGTAAACATAAATGTTCAGCAAAGATGTATCCAAAGTTCTATTACAAATTACAATAATGACAAAATGATCCTACTTTAATCTATTGGGAACATTATAGTTCTAATGGAATGGTATTTATATTAGTAAAGATAGCCTAAATGTTGTTTGGATTGAACACCAGAATCTTGGCTTGAACAACAGACTTGCAATAAATTCTTCAATTAATTCAATCAGTCTATATTAATCATTCAATCGTCCTGAGTGAATAAAGAAATATAAAAGACAAGAAGACCATATGATTTAGATTATTGGGTATTCTTATTTGGTCTTTAGCTATAAACGCATGTTTTGTTAAAATATTAACTAGTGCTATGTTTATGCCTATTCTTGGCCTAATTTTGTTGATAAAATTTTAACTAGGGTATTGGAGAAAGAAGAGTTGATCAAATTTTAGAATTGCGAGAAACTTCCCCAGAGGGCTTGAAGGAGGTAGTTATATCTTTGAATGTATTTAAAAATATTTTTTGACAAATGAATTTCTGTGGGAAGATCTTTGCTAAGTAATACACTAATTTTTTTTTGCAGCTCCATGATCTGCAGATACAAAACATGTTCAAGAGTATGGCTCAGCAAGTCTTTGGTTGAAACAAAAAGAGTTGTTCCTTGTGTTAGGCTTTATTTTTTGTAATATATGACCTCTTCTATGCCAGAAATTGGCATTCATTCTCAAAGTATGAGGAAAAGTTGCTTTTTCCCTTAAAATGGTAGACAGAGGATATAGCTTCTAAAATTCAGGAAGTGTGAGACACTCATCCTCTAATCATATGAGCAACATGAGTCATGTATTTTTAGATACTTCTTGACACTTCTTGGAAGCTCATTCCACATAATTTCCATGAGCTAGAGGGTTCTCTGAAGTCCAATTGAATATGAGAATTATTCTTAAAAGATATTGTGTTCTCTTCGGACTTTGGAGCTTTAAGTGGTAGCTAAGAAATTGTCAAAAATTACTAATTCAGTTCCATGGACTAAGAAGGTGTTGAGTTCTAGATTGGGAAAGAAGACTAGGCACAAGGTCTACCTGGAATACCTAATCAAATGGAAGGAAAAGCTAGATATTGAAGCTACATGGATACCAGTGACTAATTTCAAGAAGAAGGGAATAGATCTCAACTTGATTTCTCCCACAGTCCCATGAGGACTTCTTTTGTTGGGGAGAATGGTGTAGTAGCACTCTAGGAAATGTCAAGGTCCTATTGAAATTTTTTTGTGTTTGGCTCTTTGATGGGCCATGGTATTGTTGGAATATTCAAATGTGGAAAGAGTACTTATGAGAGGGGGGGGGTGAATCAGAAGTACTAAAATTTGTCCTATAAAACTTTTATGTGGAAATAAATTGCATGCATGTAAATACATTAAGTAAACATGAAACTAAGACATGCATCAATAACATGTAACACCTAAAATTGGTAACCTAGAAACCCTCCAGGAATAAGAAGGTAAAACTAGGGTGGGGATGATACCCACAAAAATTACTGTAGCAATATTGTTTAACCACTTCTAATGGTTTGCCCTGTTAAAGGCCTGGCCTGTTAAAGGCTTTACACTGTGTCAATAGTGACCTGGTTAGAGGATTTACAAACACTTAACATGAAGTGTCACCCTGTTAAAGGATTTAATCACCTATTTCTAGGATCAATGAAATAGTTGTTAAGCTAACCTATCACCATAGGATTTCCATGCTAATACAATGGCTAGAAAGTATTAGGTAAAATGAACCTGATAGTTTACAATCCTTGATTGTTGAATGTTGGCTCTGTTCTGCTTTGTTTGATCTTGATCCTTTGTGATCTGATTTCTTTCGCTTCTGAAAATAGTATATCAACCACTCTATATCTTCTCCTATATATCATCATCTTCGTCATCTCCTTCTCTATCATATCTTCTCTATGAGATATCATCTTCCTTATAAAGACATTCGAGGATTTAGGGTTAGGTCTGGATCTACGATCCATATTCAATCTTCATTCCTGCTTAATACTTATCTTTTGTTGATTGGTTGCATGCCTTTATCATTTTTCTTATTGGCTACATGCAAATTACATAGGAAATATAAAAGATTCGATCTGATCATTAAATCCTTCGAGATTTCCTTATGTCGGCTGTAAAGATTGTTTTCATCATAGTTTGTGCGATTCCAAACTCTTATGTTGATATCCTGGATTAGTCGGCTCCTGAAATATTTCTGTTGCTCGACACATGCTGTTCTACTGAGTTACTCGGCACTTACACAAAACTGTGTTACTCGGCATCTAAAATTTACTCGGCACCTGATCTTCACTCGGCATTTACACTTTACTCGGCACCTACACTTTACTCGGCACCTGAAGATTACTCGGCATCTATTGCACTCGGCACCTATTCTTGATCTTGGTTAAGTGTATTGACACTCAATTGTCAAATTTATTCTTTAAGCTAACAATCTCCCCCTTTGACATGAGTGGCAAAAACACTTAACCCATGTGACTCAGTAATTAATCCTTCATTCAAACTTTGCTTCCCAAAATTTGCTTTCTCCCCCAAAATTCCAAAATTTTCTTATCTCTGCTATCTCCCTGTCAAAATTTCAAAATTGGCTATCTCTGCTATCTCCCCCTTTTATTATACTTACTCCTATCTCTGCTATCTCCCCCTTTTATTATACTTACTCCCCCTTTTATTATACTTATCATTTCATTCCTGTACTCAACTTCTTTCTTTAATTACTTATTCTCCCCCTTTTTTGACACTTATGTCAAGGGTCTTTACAATGAAATGCCATATTTGGCCAAAAATGTGCTATTTACTTCAAGGAGTATCTTCAGAGCTGCATCCCAATTTGCTAATGCGACATCTAATGTCTTATGCTGGATGGAAATCTCTGCTGCTAGGTGTACAAGTCCATCAAATGAAGAAAGATTGGAGTCTTTCCTGAGGACTGTCTCTACATTTATTTGCTCCTTATGAAGTAATCCCAAATGAGGAGTAATTGATGATTGCATTTGTATCAATTTGGCTTTTGTAGTCACCTCCTCTGCTGCCAAAACGGCTAGCTCTCTTTGTGTGTGAAGCGATTGGACAAAATGCTTCTCACTCTGAGCTAGATCTGTAGGGAGTTGCATATTAGAAGTTTTCAGATTGCTTTCCAAACTCAGTATTTTCTGGCTAGTGTCTTGTGTGAATGTTGAAAAATCACACAACTTTTTATACAGGGAAAAGATGTTTCCTAGTACAATTTTAACTGTTGTAACTTTCTTTGCCAGTTCTTCTTGTGCTAGTGCTATATCACTGGATATTTTACTGTTTACTTTTCCTTGGAACTTCTTTTCTGACCATTCAAGTAATTTTACATTTGTTTCCTGGTCTTCATTAGTCACCTAGTCAACTATATCAGAAAGTTGTTCCATGATTGGTCTTGACTCATCTGGAGATTGTAAGAAAAAAGCTTCCGTGAATATGTCCTTAATTTCATTCAATGTACACTTATGCTTGTATTCCTTTCTTAGTGCTTCTTGTCTCCTTCTTTTGTCTAGTGCACTCTGAATTTCATTAATCTTTTCTTCTGTAAGAGTGGTAGATTCATAATATGGGACTTTAATTTCTTCATCAAGCTCAGGAACTCCATAGTGAAGTCTCTTGACTGCTTTTGATGAACTTGAGCCTGGTGTTCTGATTTTCAGCTGTAATCCATCTGTGCTCGGCTGCTGAAGAGTTTGTGTTGGAGTCCCAAATTTGGGTAATGCAACCAGTATTTGTATTGCAGTTTCCTCCTTTTTCTGTGTCTCTTTTTCTTTAGCTTGAGTATCCCTTTTTTGAATGCTAGATGGGGTTGAACTTGGTGGCTGTTCAAATTTTTCTTTTGTTTCCCCTGCTGCTATACTTGGCACTTGGAGTGTATCAGTACTTATACTTGGTGGAGGTGGTAGTGGAAGGAATAGAATACCAGTAGTTTGTGTGATCAAAGGTGGCATTTGTGCTTTTACCCTTGCTTTTGCTTTGACTTCTAGATTCTGTAATTCATCAACACTGACCAATATAGGATTTGAACTTAATTTTGCTACAAAGATGATTGGTCAAGGATTTCCAAATCCTCTACAGTTAATGGATTGATGTTTTGAACTAAAATTTCTGTAACATCCTTTATTTTTATGAAATTTGCAGGTGTGATGGTGGCATGAGGAGGACTAGGAGGAGATACCTGTATGTCTTGCATACTTTGATCTTGTGGCTCAGCTGTATCTTTCTCTTCCTCTTTCTCCTCATTGAGTGCCTCTCCGTCCTTTTCTCCTTTACTCTCCTTCTCCACTAGTTTCTTCTCTTTTATTTCTGATGCTCCCTTTTCTTTTATCTTGGCAATTGCTTCTGCCTTATATTCCTCATTATATACATCTTCAATCTTCTTGTAAACTATTTTCCACAATCTTGTGGATTTGGTAACTACCTCTTCAATTTTATTCTGTAGAATACTGAATGCTCTATACTTGGGAGTGAATCTGTTATTATGCCTTTTTATGGCATTATTTATTATTTGATCTCTAGTCAAATCAGGCAATAATCTTGCCAATGTTGACTCCCTTATTTCTTTTTCCATTTGTAAACAAAAATGCCATTTATCCTCTATGATTGTATACAGTTCTCTCAGCATAGAGTCATCTAATTCTAGAGGTGTGTGCTTATATTCAGCCATCATAACATACACAGACTCCTCTAATTTATTTTGCTCTCCTTTGGTGAGCTTAGAAAAATTTAGATTCTTTAATCCTTTCAAATCATTATTTCTAATTTCTGTACATAATTTATCAACATCAATCTGGGGTATTTGTCTTACCTCTTGAGATTGACTGTTGTCTTCTGACTTTGTCTCGTCCTCATCTGTTTCAGGCTGGGGAATGAACTTCCTCTTCTTTGACTCAGCAGTAGTCTTCTTTGAGTCTTTCTTCTTCCCTTTAGCCTCTTCTTTTTCTCTTTGAGTTGTGGCCCTTGTGGTTGGTCTTTTTGGTGTTGGGGCAGCTACTTTCCTCCCCTTGGATTTAGGAGCAGATGGAGTTGTGGTCTTTTTCTTGACTGGTGCTTCCTTGGCTACTTCAACCTCAGCACTTTCCTCTTTGTCTCCTTCTGACCCTTGAGTCTGATCCTAAAGTTTGTCTTCTTCTTCTTCTTTAATGGCATCTCCTTCTTCTTCTGCTATCCCTTCTTCTTCTACACCAAAATTTCTTTTGATTTGTCTTACCATTTTCTCTTTCTTCTTTACTACTGAAGCAGTCTTCAACTCTGTTATTATCTTTGATTTGACAACATCATAAGTTCCAAAGATTTTTGCATTTTTGTCTACTTCTTTTGCAAGTAAGGCTGTTATTGCTGCAGAGGCTTGATCAACATCAAGTTCATATCCTAGTGGCCTAAGCCATCTTATTCTAGGTATAACTGCTTGCACATAAGTATAATCTATATCTACAAGAAAGCAAATATCTTTTTCATATTTCTCAATCATTGAAACTGGAATTCTCATTCTTTGTTTCATGGACTTTTTGAAGTCCTCAAAATAACCAGTCATTTGGGCATCAAAATTTTCACCCATCTGTTCAATGTATCCATTAATTTGTTCAACAATTGTTTTGTCTGGATTCCATTTAACTTTCCCTATAGAAGGAAATTCTTTCATTAGATAGAAAAACGTACATATCAAAACTGATCAAAATTTACATTGAGCTCCTTTGCTCTTCCTTATAGCTCCCAGATTTTCATTAATCTGTTGAAACATGAGCTCTGCCAGATCATAAGTGTGATCCCTTTTTATTATCTTGTATGCAACATCAACTGCTATACAAGGTACACTATTTAATCTACTTGATTGATAGAATTTGTGTGAAATAATTCTTACAGCAAAGTCTAGTAGAGGATCAGTGACTGTGTCAATAGTCATCCCTCTATTGTTCCATTTTGCACATGTATTTCTCTCAATTACTTCCCTTTTGTCACTTCATAGGGTCTTTGGCCAATCTAGGGTTGGAATACCAGTAACCCTATGAACGATTTTCTTGGTAAATTTTACTGGCCCTGACTCTAACCAAAAAGCTCCGTTATGTATTCGGCTCAAACTATTCGTACCCATTATGTTTTGAAGACAGTCAGAAATGCTAGGGTTTTGGTTAATCCTTTTCTTTCTACAATGGAAAACTCATTTTTCAGTACTTTTTTTTCACATAATTTATCATATGCATTATGAATTTCTAAGTCTCTTATGGCACCAATTTTACAATTGTAGCATCTGCGAACATCTTCTACCATAACAACTTTATCTGGAATAACTGATAATGCACCTGCAGGATCATTCTTGTATGCTACTTCAGGTATGGGCTTAAATTCAGGTTGTTTTACTTTGTTTCTGACCAACTGAACTTCATGGCTTTCTAATCCCTTGGTGGTTCCTGACCCGGATGCCATTGTTTTCCAAACTAGGGTTTTATAATTCAAACAAGTTTGTGAGACCTATGTAGCTCGGGACTTAAGAGAAATACCTTGAATCGACGAGATCGTTGTTGGAATTTTTCACGAATTGCTTCTGAACTTTTCTTGATCTTCTCCGCTCCTTTTTCAACTTTGCTTCTTGATCGCGATGCGAAAAACTGATTGAAATCGCGATAATATACCCTGATTTCATTGCATTAAATGCTCAATTGCCAACTTGGCTTCTGAAGAAATTTCAACCTAACTAGGCATCTACTAAATTTCCTTTCTACTCGGCTTCTATTGGATTTTTTCAACTCGGCATCAGTTATCAGCTCAGTCATTGTTGGGAGCTCGGCATCTATTTTGAGTTTTGACTCGATATCCAAAGGTAGCTCGGCATCAACATTTAGATTTCTTCTTTACATCTTGTTTCATGTAGATTTATACTTTGAATTGCTTCTTTGTCTTGGGACTGATGTCTGATATAACTTTGTATATCAGTCCCATACACTTCTCATGCTTAGTTTGATGAAGTGTGATCACTTGACCCATTGGGTGAAGTGATCCCTTTACTTGATGTATTGCACTCATCTCTCTTTTTCCAAGTCTTGTTCATTTGCCCCCTTATCTTTTCAATATCAATCTTTTCTTTGCCTTTATTCTATTCAGACTTGGGTGCCTTTGATCTTGTAGGACAGTTTTTGCTGATATGACCAGTTTTCAGACAACTGAAACATGTGGTTTGGTTCAACCATCTTTTGTAGTTCCCTCTAAAATGTGTTCTTATGCAGTTCTGTGGTGTATGTCCATATTCTTGACAATAATGACAATTGTACCTGGTATTGTAATCCCAATGATGATGACTTTCTTTTCCTTCTATTTTTGCTAGTTGATTTGATGTCCACATAGGTTTTGATCTGCATTCAAATGCCCTATGTCCATACTTATTGTAATTATAACAATGTCCATCAAATCTCTGAGTCCTTATGAAATTGGATCTGCAATCTTGTGTCATATGTCCTTGCATGTTGCACTTGTGACAGAAACTCTTACTCTTGGGTGTGTTTGGTTGATTGAATCTTCTGCTTCTGCACACATTAGCAGTATGTCCCTTCTTATTACAATAATGACAAGTGGGTTTAGTATTCTTACCTTTGTCACTTCTTTGTTCAGCACTTTTTGAGGATTCTCCAACTTCAGTGCTATTGTAACCAAGTCCTGATGTATCATGGGTAGATCTTGGAGTTTTCAGCAACTGTTCAAAATACTTGATGGCTTCACTTGACTTGTTGAGATTTTCTGCTACCTCTTTTTCTCTGTTCAATTCATTCTGCATTTGTTCATTCTGCATCTTCAGAGTAGAGACCTCAATGTCCTTCACATTGAGTTCATGATGAAGGTTCATCATTTGAGCAAGTGTATCCATCTGCATGTTTGAGATTCTTGTCAGTTCAGTTCATTTTTCTTCAAGTCTGTTTGCAAGGTTCCTTTTGTCATTTTCCATCATGACCTTATCATCAACTGCTCTTTTCTTTTGTTCTGTAATTTCACATATCATTATGGTCTATGATTCATGTTCCATCTTGAGAGATCTAATCTCTTTTGCTTGAATTTTGTTTTTCTCCATCAGTTCTGCTATTGCTGCATCAAACTCTTTGGTATCTCCGTTGGAAAATATGTTGGTGGTATCAATTTCCTTGTAGTGTATATCATTCTCAGCTATGGCCAGATCTTTCCTTTTCTTTAATGAGTTTCTCAAATTGATTCTAAATTCCTCCAAGCTATGCAGAGCAAGTTGCACATCTATCACCTGATTTTCAATGATCTTTCCAAGTTTGAAAGCTTCCATCTCTAGATCTTTTCCTCCAAGCTGCAAAACTTTTCCTTATGAGAACCTGGTAACACTCTGATACCAATTGTTGGAATATTCAAATGTGGAAAGAGTACTTATGAGAGGGGGGGGGTGAATCAGAAGTACTAAAATTTGTCCTATAAAAATTTTATGTGGAAATAAATTGCATGCATGTAAATACATTAAGTAAACATGAAACTAACACATGCATCAATAACACATAACACCTGAAATTGGTAACTCAGAAACCCTCCAGGAATAAGAAGGTAAAACTGGGGTGGGGATGATACCCACAAAAATTATTGTAGCAATATTGTTTAACCACTTCTGATGGTTTGCCCTGTTAAAGGCTTTACACTGTGTCAATAGTGACCTGGTTAGAGGATTTACAAACACTTAACATGAAGTGTCACCCTGTTAAAGGATTTAATCACCTATTTCTAGGATCAATGAAATAGCTGTTAAGCTAACCTATCACCATAGGATTTCCATGCTAATACAATGGCTAGAAAGTATTAGGTAAAATGAACCTGATAGTTTACAATCCTTGATTGCTGAATGCTGGCTCTGTTCTGCTTCGTCTGATCTTGATCCTTTGTGATCTGATATCTTTCGCTTCTGAAAATAGTATATCAACCACTCTATATCTTCTCCTATATATCATCATCTTCATCATCTCCTTCTCTATCATATCTTCTCTATGAGATATCGTCTTCCTTATAAAGACATTCGAGGATTTAGGGTTAGGTCTGGATCTACGATCCATATTCAATCTTCATTCTCGCTTAATACTTATCTTTTGCTGATTGGTTGCATGTCTTTATCATTTTTCTTATTGGCTGCATGCAAATTACATAGGAAATATAAAAGATTCGATCTGATCATTAAATCCTTTGAGATTTCCTTATGTCGGTTGTAAAGACTGTTTTCATCATAGTTTGTGCAATTCCAAACTCTTATGCTGATATCCTGGATTAGTCGGCTCCTGAAATGTTTATGTTGCTCGGCACATGCTGTTCTACTGAGTTACTCGGCACTTACACAAAATTGTGTTACTCGGCATCTAAACTTTACTCGGCCCCTGATCTTCACTCGGCATTTACACTTTACTCGGCACCTACACTTTACTCGGCATTTACACTTTACTCGGCACCTACACTTTACTCGGCACCTGAAGATTACTTGGCATCTATTGCACTCGGCACCTATTCTTGATCTTGGTTAAGTGTATTGACACTCAGTTGTCAAATTTATTCTTTAAGCTAATAGGTATCTAATAATAGATAAATGAAATCTAAAAGTGATATCCAAGTGCATCTTGGCATGTTTTCTAAGTCAAAATTCAAAAGTTGTGGAAAAAGATGTAAAGTTGCATTCCCTAGGTAAAAAGTTGTCAATGGGTCCAATTGTCTCTAGGAGTATAGTATATGATCCAAGGCCTAGAATGGCTTGGAATAGAGTCTAGACTCATGTGAGATTGGGGAACCATTTGGTAAGGTTCTACACACTTAGGCTGAAAGGAACCAAACATTTCCAAAAGTTGTCAAGAAATTGAAAAGTTGTCAAGTTGCAAGTTGAAAACTTTATGTGAAACTTTTGTAACTTGGTTCAATATTTTACCAATTAGTCACCCACTCCTAGAATTCAGTTTGGGGAAGGTTTAGGAAGGCTATTTAAGCCTATCCAAACTATTTTGTACGATTGGATGTTGTGTTTTTCAACTAGAAGCAATTGAATGCTGAGCAATTTTGACTGTACAACTATACAATGGTGAACATCCACGATCATATTGATTGAAATTTGAGTTATTTTACATTTAGTAGTTAGAGTATGTGGTCTTGATATTCTATACATAATTGTGTGTATTCTTGATTAGTTTTATTGGGTTAATACTTATTATTTTGTACTCTGCTAGTCACTGGACAAACCCAAGCAGTTCAAAAGAATGGAGTCTAGATTCATTTCTTGTGGTTAAAAATGCATGGAATTATGGAAAATGAAAGCAGACTCTATATACATTATGTAATTTTTTATTGGAATGTAGGAGTTGCAGTTTGCTATTGTTACCAACCATCCCTAGGCGTGCCCTAGAGCAACTTGGCTAGGTGGTTGACAGAGAAATGTGCTTGGACATTGCAGGAGTGGATTGAACTTCAAGAAATTAATTTGGATTGTGTTAGGGGAATGTATAAGGAGTATGCAATATCCTTGGTAGGAATTGATCAAACCATTTGAAGGGGTATTAAAAGTGTAATTCAAGACTGGTTTGTGATATAGACCTAGAAACCCATGGAAACCATCACCTTTGGGTTTGATATATATGTTTACTACCTTGTAGGATAGAAAGGTCTTCTGATGAGCCTATTCAACATAATTGTTTTCTATTGTGAGATTTTTAGGATTTTAATTAAACTGACATTTCACGTTATTTTTTAGCATGCTATAATGTTGTACATTATACCCGGCAGAATGAAAACTTCTCTATTGTTTTCTTCATGTAAATAAAGCCAAGACAATTTGTGTATTGTTCATCAGTATAGATTTTATCTTTTGAAACATCTGCATAACATCATGAATTTGATTTTGCTTTCTTGTAATGTCTTCCAAAGGCTACCAATAATAGAAACCATTAACCTTTTTTTGTCAATTGGCCCTTTGAGCATTTAGAGGGCTGAAGACTCTATTATTGATGAAGTTTAATATTCTAATCACTTGTTCACCTTTTCTCATCCCTAAGAACCCTAACGTTGGCATGATACCCTCAAACTATCTAGCATAGTTGGCTCGATTGCATAGTAATAGATTTGTAGGTTATTCTAGTAGTTGATTTTATTATTTTGAAGCAAACTTTTTCTAAGGTTCATCTAGATTGATCTAGTAAGATGCGTACATGTTTATAGAATGAATGTTGTAAGTATGGATAAGTTTGTAATTATACACGGGGATAGTAGATGCAAATTAGATAGGGATACTCAACTTTGTTATAATAGATATTCTTTTTGACAATTTTGGAATTTGAATTTTCTAGAGTTTAGAAATGATAGGGGTAATACCTTGGATTTAATCTAAGGGTTATTATTGGAGGGCCTTTTTGTGTCCATTGATTAGATCCTTATAGTTTTGTGTTCTATTTTTTGACTCATCAAATTTGTTTGCCTTGATTTTGGACTACTGGTATTTATGAATATCTTAGGAGGTTGTTATAAGCACTAGTTTGAAAAATCAAGTTAGGGAACAAAGCAAATGAGAAATGTCTAGTCCAAAAAAAGGAAAACATTGTATAGGGCATATAAATATATTCAAAACAAGGCAAGAAAGCAAGCAATCAAAGTGCAAATTATAATGACTAATGATTTTGTAGAAATGGGCTGGATTATTAAGAGTATGATGAGATCAAATGTCAATCTATAAAACAAAACTTCAACTCACCTTTGTAACGTTGGGAAGGAGACTCTTCAACGTTTCTATCTATTATTTAATCCTTTCACACTGCCTTCTTTTTGAAATCTCTTTCAATGGATCAACTTTGAAGCATTCACGAGCTCTCCTCTGCTACAATCAACCACCAAAGAACCCAAGATGTCAAACCCTACTAGTGTTGACGCTATAAAACCCTTTTGCCACGTACTCCTGGCCACAAAAC
Organism: Cupressus sempervirens; assembly: GCA_028749045.1. Lineage (NCBI taxonomy): Eukaryota > Viridiplantae > Streptophyta > Pinopsida > Cupressales > Cupressaceae > Cupressus > Cupressus sempervirens. The sequence goes on along the minus strand of CM053793.1, from coordinate 850,885,635 downwards.
GCAATGACAGAAAATGGTTTAGTGCACGAGTTATCTTCTAGGTCGCGTAACAATAAGATTAGGGTGGAAAACGACACTTTTTTCAATTTTTACATAGTGCATGATCCCATGTTGGTCAAAATTTTGACCAACACGGGCTCACATTTAACAAAACTCATCACAATTCGACCAAATTGACCCCAATTTATCATATGGTCAAAAGTTTTGGTCAAAAATTCGGCTCAAATGTACTAGTGTAAGAATATGGAAAATACCAAGCACACAAGATCTATAGAGAAATACCAAATTTTAGGTGGGAAACCTTTTTCAAGAAAAAATTCAACCACATAAAAAGTTGAGTGTCTTCTTTTTATTACAATAACCAATGTTACAACAAAAATCAATGAATTTTTTGCATAGGCACACATTGTGTTACAATCAACCTGACATTTTACACCACTACTCCAAAAGAAACATGCAAAAATTCATACACACTGCATTTTTTTATGAAATGTGGTGCATTAACTCTCACTTTACAAAACAGTTACTAACAACCGCGGCACTCCTCCATCCAATGGTCTCGATGGTCACTCCTTCATCCAATGGTCCTAAACTATGTTGACATTACCACATAATAGACACTACTCCACAAGCACCCCTATCTACATGCCATTATATTGTTCTTTGACTATATGGTGTCTCCATCTTTGTACAATGTCTCACATTACTTGTATAGCGTTTTACCATATGGTGAACAACCACCATACAATATGTGCTCATCATTCTCAATAATCTCCCACTTGACGAGGAGCATACTGAATCTACAAAGTTTCTTAACAAGTCTAATAAGTGTCAAGATATTTAAGCACCACCATGTATGCACACCATTTGAATTTAATTGTGTTCTTTTTTATACCTCCAAGGTAAGCTACATGAATTCAAAATCAATTAACATATACAACCTGAAACATATAGTCTCAAGGCTCAGAGCAATATCTTCCACATATAAACTAAGAAGCTCCCACTACACAACTAATGTCAATCTGACATGAACCAATTCAACAACATCACATAGAAGTGCAACAACAAACTCGTAGCATCAAGAACATCCAAAGTACACCACTGACTTACAAGCATAAATATTCTCAAACAAGCATCTATGATTCTCTCATGTTCTTAATCACCAACACAAGAATGAGATAAAGAAATCATAATGCCATCTCCCACATTATGTGTATGATCACAAAATAGTGATCAGAAAGCTCTAGAAAATCCAAAACCAATGTAAGCAAAATTGAAAACCTAGAAACTAGATTAAGGCCAAAGAGATAAACACTTCAAATCAACCATGTACCATGTGTTTCTATGTACACTTCAAAATGCCAACAATATCAGTACAATCTATTTTGTAGAATCTCACAAGAAACCATGGAAACATCCAAATCTCATAATAAATGGCTCATAGATGCAAGTTTCTAACAATAATATCAAAGTGATATTATTCCCAATAATTCATCTCTCAATGTCAACAATCGTGAATGTATTAGGAAATAACTAATGCCTAAATCTGTCAAATAAATCTTTTAGAACTGGCTAACACAATAGCTCAAGATCCATGTTCATGAACGATAAACATAATACACCTAAAAGGAAAATTGAGCAATACATCTCAAGTAGAAAACCATCGATATGAGAAGACCAAGAGCGGGGAATGAAAATGCTCATCAATATATCGAAGTCTCCAACCAAGACTCAACTAAGAACACTCTCCTCTCAAGTCCATATCAAGTGATGCATCTTGGACTTCCTACTGAAACCATCAACTCCCAACAAGCACATCTCTAGTCACAAGAAAGAAAATCACCACCATAACCTTTAAGTATCCATGAGCACCTATAATTGATCAATCCATGCCAACTCCAATTGCAACGTAGCAATATCCCAAAGTATCTAGAAAGTGATCAATATACTCAATACAAAACAAATCAAGATTAATGTCAAAGTTCCAACCATAGCCTCAGGAACATAAACATGACAACATAATCTAAACTATCTCAACCAAAGAGACAACATGCTCCATATGAACTTACAATAGCATGTCAAATGAAAACATAATCCACACCATTATCAAAGACCATGTTGAGCCCTCAAGATAACATCTTCAGTCTCAAGAAGATAAAAATCTCCACATATTAATTAAACAAATGTGTAGAGATCCTTATTATGATCTAAGACACCTTCCAGAATCTACAATACTAATCAAGATCATTTGCTAACAAAAAAACTATATCACTACCAAAAACTCCCACTGAAATGTGGTGTCAATTCCCACATGGCATCATGAAAAAAATCTTCCACATGAAGCTGTAATTAATCTAACCAGTCATCATCACCATGATCGATTAGCCAAAGAAACATTGTTAGCATCTTCATCATCACTCTAACAAGACTCTAAATTAGTAAAACTCTTCACTTTCTTCTTCTTCTTCTTCCTTTTTAAATCCTTTCGGATATGGCCAATCTACTTGTAGTTTCAACATTGCACTTTGGATCTCTTTCCAAAATATTCAAATTTCATGTCCTTGCTTTTGTTCTTCAATCTTTCTCGAACAATGAGAGACTCTCTAACCACCTCAAAATATTACCTCTACATCTCCTCTTGCAAAAGTGCAACAACTACTTCAACCATTTTAAATAGGGTGGTAGTACTTCTGATGGTCATAAGAAGGTGGTCATTCCATGAATTAGGCAAAGAATTCAAGAACATACAATACTCCTCTTGACTAATGGACACAAAAAAAAAATGTTAGTTGTGTGATCACTATATTGAATGTATTAAGATTAACTTTCATTTTCGTTCCTTCATTCATCTTGAGAGAGTACAACTTTCTCATGAAAATCTTGTTTACCAAGGATTTTTCTTGATAAATATCTCCCAACTTCTTCAACTAAGAACACACGACTTTCTCTTCATGGACAACATAACAAAATCTTCAAGGCTTAATCTTATACCTCTGACCTTTTGATCTAATAGATCCCAATCTTCCTACTTCACACCTAAAGATATCCAGACACACCAATCCACAAATCTCGATCAAGTAGCATATCTTCAACTTTAAGTTTCTACAACATAAAGCTTGTGCCATTGAACTTTGTAATGTCCACTCTTCTTGGCATGCTAGTCATCTCAATTTATAGATGAACACTTTGCAAACTCCCGATGAAACCAAATTGGCACAAATGACCAACCCTTCCCAACAAGGATAACGAAAAATTTGGTTTGGCTCTAATACCACTTGTAGGGAAAGCTACGATATGGAAACACTTTCTTAATGAAAAATTAACATAAAAATAAGAAAAATTAATTTGAATACAAAGATGTGCAAGAAAAATGACAAAATGGAAAATACCTAGCATACAAGATATATAGAGAAACACCAAATTTCATATGGGAAACCCTTTCAAAAAAAACCAACCACACAAAAAAAGAGTGTCTTCTTTGTATTAAAGTAATCAATGTTATATACAAACAATGACGACCTCTTCTTCTTTTTTCTTTGTAACTCAGATTGCATTACAACTAACCTTACCTTTTACACCACTACTCCAATTGAAACATGAACACCTTATACACATTGCAATTTGTTATGAAATCTAGTACATTTACCATTACTTCACAAAATGGTTACTGACAACCTTAACACTCTATTTGACAATCCATAACTATGTGTGGACATTACCACATGATAAATACTACTCCACAAGGACCATTTTTTGCATGCCATGATACTTTCATTGGACCATATAGTGTCTCCCCATATGATGCTTCAAATTACCTACATGGTAAACAACCACTATACCGTATGTGCTCATCATTCTCAGCTCTTTGGACATCCAACCTACAAAATGGGGAATTGGATGAATGATGCAAGATGACATAGATAGTTATCAAATCTAGGGAATTTTTTCCCCTAAAGTATGCATCAAAAGCCAATGAACTCAAGTTATAGTGTTAACACTCTTGAAGACAATGGAATGTTGAATAAAATGTAAGGATCACCAGTTGAATATCATATCAAGAGAGGATGGTCCATCAATGGTGTTGGGAAGATGAATTAGTTACATGGTTGTGTCAGAAAAGAAACAGATCAAAAGAAGGAGAGTTTGGGTTTGAAGAAAGACGAGAAGCCATGAAAAACCAAAAAATAGATGAGGTTCAAAGAGTATAAGCACAATCTTAAAATGGTAGATAAAAAAGAGGCACTACTTTTGTATTGGCACAACAAGAATAAAAAACCAATGAGGATAGCAATGCTAAGGGTATAGAGCAAGGAAAACCATGTTTATGTATTCATTGTGGAGATGTTAGAAATATTAACTTTCTAGTCCAATCCATCATTAAATGTTTCTAGAAGTTTAGATTTAGGTTGTGTCAACTGTAGTAGTTTCTAGAATTCTGTAGATAATTGTCTTGTTAGCAAATGTTAGAAATTTCTAGAGACTGTAAACTTGCCTATAAAAGGGAGTGTTGTGTATCCATTTGGTTAACAAAAAAAGAGTAATCAAATACAATTGAATTTTATTGTGCCCCAACACATTGTGTTTCATATTTTATTCTTGTGTTCCTCTGCCCACCCATCAAAGTGGTATCAGAGCCAAGTTTAGAAGAGGAGTTTGAAGGATTGTGCATAATGAGGATTGTAGCAGAGAAAGGGGATATAAAGTTATTGTGAGATTTGTGAGTTTTTTTATTGCCCTATTTAGGGTTTGTTATATTTGTGAATTTTTTTTATAAGTTTCTATCAGGCATGGCTTTAGGGAGTTTTCATGCTTCAATTCCGATGTTTTCTGGAAAGAATTATGATGATTGGGATTTTAGAATGAAGCTTATATTTGATTCCTATGAGTTATTAGATATAATCTTAATTGGTTATGCTAAACCTATAGATGAGTCTACCTTAAATGCTAATCAAAAGAAAAATCTTGATGAAAATAGGCAGAATAGTAAAAAAGCATTGTAGATTATTGGAAAAGCTCTGTATGACTCAGTTCTTGGAAAAATTAAGCTAGCTATTACAGCCAAGCAAGCTTGGGACATTCTTGAGACTGCATATCAAGGTACAAGTAAGGTAAAGATTGTTAAATTGCAAGCACTTAGAAGAGAATTTGAGAATTTACAAATGAAGGATTATGACTCTGTAGAGCAATTTTCAAATCGTGTTATGAATGTGGTTAATCAAGTAAGGATGAATGGTGATGAGCTTTCTAACCAAAAATTTGTAGAAAATATTTTAAGAAGTTTGCCTCCTAAATTTGATAATGTTGTGGTTGCAATTGAAGAATCTAAGGATTTAACAACATTGTCTATAGATGAGGTGTTTGGATCCTTGTATAATCATGAAGACAGGTTGAACAAGCGTAATGGTAATTCACTAGAGAATGCATTCAAAACACAAATGACATTTGGTAGAGGTAGAAGAAGAGGAAATGTTGGATTTAGAGGAAGAGGAAGAGATAGAAATAATTTTCAAAAAGAAGAAAAGAGTCCAGATTTGGGAGGAAGAAGAAATCAATACTCTTATTCAAAGGGAAGCTAAAACAACCAAAGATCACAAAGGTATGATAAATCAAATATTCAATGTTATTACTGCAAGAAGTTTGGACATTTATGCAAATGAGTGTCGAAAAAACAAGCTGATATGAGTAAGAAAAATGTAATTTTTTCTGAGAGTAATTCTGAGACATTGTTTATTGCTTGTAATGTAGCTCAAGAGAGCACAAATGATTTTTGGTTTTTAGATAGTGGTTGCAACAATCATATAATAGGCAATAAAGAGTTTTTTGAAAGTTTGGATGGATCAGTTAAATCAAAAGTGAAGTTGGGAAATAATGAGATAGTGGAAGTAAGTGGAAAATGCACAATCAATGTTATAACAAAGCATGGCAAGAAATATATTTCTAATGTATACTTTGTACCTGGTTTGAAACATAATCTTATAAGTGTGGGGCAACTTAGTCAAAAAGGTTATAGAGTTATTTTTGAGAAAAATTTGTGCACTATATTTGATATGCCTCCTAGTAACTTGGTGATTGCAAGGGTAGAAATGACAAATAATAGAATGTTTCCACTTCGAATGAAGAGAAATATGATTGATGAATTTGTAGAAAGTTTCAAGGCAGCAAGTTAAGATCAAACATGGATATGGCACTTGAGGTATGGTCATCTAAATCTCAAAGGATTATCTTTATTGCAAAGAAAGGAAATTGTAAGAGGCTTACCCCCAATTGAAGCATCATTAATTCCATGTGAAAGTTCTATTTTGGCTAAACATCATAGAGAGAGTTTCCCAAAAGGGATGTCATATAGAGCAAGGGTACCTTTAGAAATTGTGCATTCAGATATATGTGGTCCAATGAAAATGCCATCATTAGGGGGGAGCATTTATTTCTTAACATTTATTGATGACTTTAGTAGAAAGACATGAGTTTACTTTCTTAAATACAAATCTGAAACTTTTAGCAAATTTAAAGAATTCAAGGCTTTTTTTGAGAAACAAAGTGGTTTACCTATCAAGGTATCAAGATCTGATAGAGGAGGAGAGTATCAGTCAAATGATTTTTTAGATTATTGCAGGGATCATGGAATTAAAAAGCAATTTACTACTAGTTACACACCACAACAAAATGGTGTTGCAGAGAGAAAGAATAGGACAATAATGAAGATGGCAAGAAGCATGCTGAAAGGTAAGAATTTTCTTAATGAGTATTGGGTTGAGGCAGTTTCTTGTGCTATTTATATTTTGAATAGGAGTCCAACAAAGATTGTAAGGGACATGGTTCCACAACAAGCATGGAGTGGTAAGATTCATAGTGTTTCTCATCTCAAAGTATTTGGTTGTATTGTATATGCACATGTTCCTAAAGACACTAGAAGTAAGTTAGATGATAAGGGTGAGAAATGCACTTTTGTTGGCTATGATGAGCAATCTAAGGCATATAGGTTGTTTAATCCTATCACCAAAAAAGTCATTGTGAGTAGGGATGTTGTATTTAAAGAGAATGAATCTTGGGATGGAAATATAGATATAAATGTTATATGTGCTGCAACAATACCATATGATGAGAAGGATAAAAAGGATCATGAAGATCAAGAGGATCAACCAAGTGATCAAGAAGGAACTCCACTATGAAGTCCACAAGGAGATCACTTAGAAAATGAAGTTGAGTATGGAGAATCTTCGAATTCACAAGTAAGTAATAATTCAAACCCTATACTTGCACAATTGAGATCAAGCAAGAAAACTAGAAAGTTGAGTGAGATTTATGATCAAGGAAGTAAATTAGATTTGCAATCAAATTTTGCTTTATTTACTCAAGATCCTATATATTTTGAAGATGCAATTAAGCAAGAACATTGGATTAATGCAATGAATGATGAAATAGAATCAATTGAGAGAAATGATACATGGGAATTAGTTGATTTGCCTAAGAACAAAGATTGCAGTGGTATAAAATGGGTTTATAAGACTAAGTTTAAAGCTAATGGAGATGTAGAAAAATATAAAGCAAGGTTAGTTGCTAAGGGATTTCATAAGAATATGGGGTTGACTATAATGAGACATTTGCACCTATAGCAAAACTTGATATTGTCAGAATAGTATTAGCTATTGCAACTCAAAACAAATGGATAGTTCACCAAATGGATGTCAAATCAGCATTTTTGAATGGATATTTGGATGAAAAAGTCTATGTGCAGCAACCACCAGGATATGAAATAAGAGGACATGAAGACAAAGTTTATAAGTTGAAGAAGGCACTCTATGGATTGAAGCAAGCTCCAAGAGCCAGGTACAGTAGAATAGATTCATACATGATGGAGAATGGATTCAAGAGAAGCACCAGTGAACCTACATTATATACCAAGATCAATGAACAAGGTCAGATTTTGATTGTTTATTTATATGTTGATGATTTGATCTTCACAAGTAATTTATCTATTGACATGTCTAAATCAGCAATGAAAAGGGAATTTGAAATGACTAATCTAGGACTGATGAAATATTTTCTTGGCATTGAAGTTACTCAAAATGATAAAGTAATTTTCATTTGCCAAAGTAAATATGCAAAAGATATTTTGAAAAGATTTAGATTGATAAATTGCAGTCCAGTTTCTACACCTGTGGTAGTAGGCACCAAACTAAATAGAGAAGATACTAAAAAAGGTTTTGACTCAACTATATTCAGAAGACTGGTTGGTAGTTTGATGTATCTCACTACTACAAGACCAGATATTATGTATGGAGTGAGTTTAATCTCTAGATTCATGGAATCACCTTAGAACTCACATTGGCAGGTAGGGAAAAAGATCTTGAGATATATTGCAAGAACTATGAATCATGACATTTTGTATTCTACTTCAGATGATTTTCAATTAGTTGGATGTACAGATAGTGATTTTGCAAGGAATACTGAAGATAGAAGGAGCACATCTAGATATGTGTTTCATCTTGGGACAGGTGTTATAGCCTGGGCATCAAAGAAGCAACTTGTAGTAACTCTCTCATCAGCTAAAGCAGAGTATGTAGCAGGAACAACAGCAACATGTCAAGCAATATGAAGAAAGATTTTGAAAGACTTATCACAATTCTGCTATTGCACTTTCAAAGAACCATGTGTAGAACAAGATTTAGTGTGCAAAGAACATTAACAATAAGAGAAGCATTCACAAACTAAAACTAAATTCACATATATGCTTAGACAAAGAAAGCAAACAAGAAATGCAAACCTCAAAAGAGAAAACACTCCATGCTTCCTTGATTTTGTAGATGTGTCCTTTGATGTGGATGTATGCTCAAGATGCTCAAAGCTGCTTCAATGGAGATGGGTAATGAAAAATTGGTAGCTTTGTGAGCTCTCAATTTGGCATTATAAGGGTACGGGCATGGATTTCGGCTCTCAAAAGGGCATGGTAACTTTAGCTCAAAGATTGTTGATTGAAATGGCTTGGGATGGGATTCAATTTATAGGCTAAGGGCTTGAGGGATGGAGGGCTAAGATGCAAGGAGAGATGAAGGCTTAAGGAGGGCTAGGATGCACTCAAAGGAGAGCACATGGATTGTGCTTGTTTAGCACCAATGAGAAGGTGACACTTGTCACAAAGAGGATGAGTGTGAGAGGGTAGGGTAAAGGGTTGGTTAAAGGCATGATGAGTGGGGTTGAGTATGTAAGAGAGATGTAAGAGGAATGAGTGTGGAAGAGGGAAGAGTGTGGAAGATGGATGTAAGAATCATGAGTGGGCTTGTAAGAGTCTTTTATGGTTTGTAAGAGCACTCATGACTTGGTGGTTGGAATTTTTGAGGGGAGACTTTGATTTGGTTTAAGAAAGTCTTAAACTTGTTTAGGGAATGTGACAACATTAGGAGGTGGATTAGGCTTGGGTTTAGGATTAGATTAAGGATGTTAGAGATGTGCAAGTGGATGGCATTAATGAGGGTGGGTGAGTTAGTGGCTAAGCTAGGTTAGCATGGCTGGATGGGGTGGATTAGGCTAAATGAAGGATTAGGGATAAGTTAGGGGTTTTTGGATTTGAGGATTTTATTTATCAAATAGATTTATTTAATAAATGGGGATTTTTGGAATTAGATAGAAGAATAGGATTTAATTGATAAATAATAGGTTATTTGATTTATCAATTAGGACTATAGATGATTAATTAAATTAATCAACTAGAGATGGCAAAGGATTAATTAAATAAAAATTTAATTAGTGATGCTTTTAGAGATGGCTAAATTAGATTACCAAAGCGGTATAATCAAATTTAGGTGTCTACACCATGTGTTTCACATGAGGACAAAGCACATTGACACAAGGTATCACTTCATTAGAGAGTTGCTTAATAGTAGAGAAATTAATCTACAGCATTGCAGATCAGAGGAGCAACTTGCAGATATCTTCACCAAGGCCTTACCACAAGTATAGTTTGAAATTTTGAAGGAGGCTCTAAGAGTTGTAAATATTAAACAAGATTTGTAATAGTTGATAGTAGAAATTAAGGGGGAGTGTTAGAAATATTAATTTCTACTCCAATCCATCATTAAATGTTTTTAGAAGTTTAGGTTTAGGTTGTGTCAGTTGTAGTAGTTTTCAGAATTCTGTAGATAATTGTCTTGTCAGCAAATGTCAGAAATTTCTAGAGATTGTAAACTTGCCTATAAAAGAGAGTGTTGTGTATCCATTTGGTCAATAAAAAAAGAGTAATCAAATACAATTGAATTTTATTGTGCCGCAGCACATTAAGTTCCATATTTTATTCTTGTGTGCCTTTGCCAACCCATCGGGGAGAGACTGAATCAGTAAAGAACTGTTTTTTGTTCAATTTTCTAACATCCAAGTGGGATTGATTGTTGATTTCCCATGTCTTGTCTATTCTTGGATTGGATAAATAAATAAATGTTTTATGTTCATTGTCTGACATCCAAGTGGGACTGGTTTTTTATTTCCCATGTCTTGTCTATTCTTTTGATTCTCTGCAATTCCTATTTACGTATATCTGATTGTGTTGGTTATTTGTAGACTGCCATTTTTCTAGGAAAGTCCTCGTCACTATTTGACATTGAATCTGTGCTAATCAGTTAAACATTTGAAGTCTTGCCATATATATACAAACGTGTGCGCCCCTTGTGGTTTTAGGGTACAGAAGGGAAAGGATTGTTGTCATAAATATATAGAAGTTTTCAGCTCGATATGTTTTGATACTTTCCACACAATGTCCCCACTCAGATCTAACTCGGTTTTTACAGTGTTCTAATCTTGGAAGCATAGTGAACATATGTTCATGAAGATAGCAATTTAGACTGTCACGTGGTGTTTTTGTTTGGTTCTACAGAATAACATATTGGGTAGATCAAATGTTTGATGCTTTTATTTTTTTGCGAGCCAGGGACCACTGGAGTTACCAAGAATACATTCTTTTGTCCCCTTTACTATTTTCTATAAACAATACTACTTTTGTACCCTGATATTTTAGATTTTTATGGAACTGTAATATTTGAACAAGGCAATCACACTAAGAAATTCCTAGAGCTGTACCCACCTCGAAAACATTGTGTAACATGTCAATTTTACAAAAAAAAAATATAAATTTGATATGGCTCAAATGTTGTGTCTTTTGACAATAACACAAAGAAAGCATAAAGGAAATTTAAATTCTCTTTTGCCGAACAAAACTAGGAAAAAATCAAAAAACTTATCTAGCAGAATTACGAATTACATCATTACCGTCACCAAGAAAAAGTATTTAGGTATCACCAATGAAAATATGTAGAACCTCCAACTACATCAACAATAGACATGAGTCAATTACACATCGTTAATTTAGCAATCTGGATTCTCAACAAAAGAGATAAATCAGAAAATAGTTGCTCATAATTCCAGTTCATCTACTACAATGAACACAATGATACTTATAACCCTCATTTAACATTTGAGTTGGGTACTATAATGCAATTAGAAATCCAAATAAAAGACAAAAAAAAAAAACTAATCCAATATTTTTGTGCAACACAATAGCAAAGACCTGTTTGACTTTTGACCTTTGTTGGAACACTTAAAGCTGTAAAAATAATGCAATGTATAGTTACAATCAAGATAAACAGTAAGCAAAATTACATAATAGTACAAAGGATGCACATATTCCATACAAACTTTTTAATGTCCCCGTTCAAGAATTTGCCTTAATTTAGTACTAAAATATAATTAAAACTTGGGATAAAAATTGTAATATATTTATTAATAAAAATGTGGACATTTCAATATAGTATTTAGCTTAAATTCTGAGAATACTTTAGAAGAAATGACATATCTTGATTTAGAACCATGTAATTAAATGATCCTCAAAACATAAACACAATTAGGTCAGGAGGAAGAGCTAATCATAGAAATGTAAATAGCCTTGATTCTCGTACCTTTAGGAGCTAGGCGCAATTGATCACAATGATTCCGTCAATGTAATCCTTCTAGTTCATATTGCAATTGTCGTTGTTGGAGGATCCAAAGTTTTAATTCCAACTTGGAGATGAAGAGGCATTTCTTGCAGCAGTCAAGGCATTGATAGCATGTCTTTAGTGAGGTATAAGAAGGGTAACGGAGCACGAAAGAGGAATGCAAGGTCCAATGAAAGATCTTACAATCTTCATCATATCATTTGTTCATGAGGTGCTCACACTTGGACTTGGGCAGCAAAAGCTGAGCCGTGGCAAAATGAGGGAAGGAAAGCAAAGAGACCTCCCAAATGGTTGTGGACAGACAAGAGAACATGGTGGTCACACACTTCAGGGACAAATAGTTGAGGAGAAGAAGTTGTTTGAGATGGTCAACAAAAAAGTCAGGGTTGCCCTCGTCGAAACACACTGAGGTATGGAAATGGGGGAGGAGAATATCCCCAACTGTGGAAAAATAGGTAATGTTGTCATATAGATCATAAAAGGGATCCCCATCAAGACCATTATGAATATATGAGGAGCACCTTCGGAGAACTAACAAACACCAAAGAAGATATCTCCGACACAGGAGGCAATGTGACACAGGCAGATGAATCTGGCAGAGGTGTCACAAAAGGCAATTGAAACCAAACCACAAAGTCTGTCACTGGCAAGATAAGCAACCCACCAAAACCTTAACCACACCAAAACTCCTAGTTTCACTCTTTAACATTGAGAGTCAATGGAAGCCCGTAATGGTAGGACAAGGGCACACGAGGCTCTCGAGAGTCTCAATGAGAGAGAGCAAATCAGAACAGTGTGTTTGCTTGTATTTCCATTGATGGGAGCAACCATGATGGAGCCACCCTTTGCGAGTAGCCATGGTGGACATAACTCTCTAACTCCATATCAGAGTAGATACTCCTTTGCTAAGAGGGAGTGTTGAAAGATAGCATTAGAGTATCTAAATAATAGAGCAATAATATTTAAGTGTGACCTAAATCATGTGTTTAACGAATAACAAATATAATTAAATGAAAAAGCATGAGTCTGCAAGGTATGGTGAATGGTTGCAATCCATTCATCGTGCAAGTATAAGACAATAAGAATATTGTTTTCCAAATCATCAAAAAATATAGCATGAGAAACGAAGAGATTTATATTGTGGCTGAATAATATATTACACTCTGGGGAACTATAATCAAGACCGCAACATTCTATCGCAAAGGATAGTATTCAAATTTTAGCTTCTATCTATAGTTGAATACATATGGTATTATCTCAAAAGATAATATATTGAAGTATATATATCAAAGAGGATATTTCATGTACACACAATTATAGTAGAGGTAAGTGTATCCTATGCAACACAACAGTCAAAATAATATACATACTTAGAGCCCCGTGTGATTATAGTCACTTGAAACAGAGATAAATATATATTGTATTTGGTAGTAGATTAGTGAATAATCTTAAGTAAGATCACAGAGTACTCAACTACTTCTACACATACGGTAGAGATTGTTAGCTGGGTTTTTCACCTTAAGGTTGAAGATTTTCCCAATATTCTTTTGTACATTGTGTAAGAATTTATTTTAAAATTTACTTTCTTTATTAATTTGATTGAAAAACAACAGAAGCTTTCCAAGTTCTTCATTTCCAAGGGTTTCGTCTTGGTAAAGTTGTGATCTTGTGGCAAAAGGAAACATAAAACAAAAGATATGAAAAGAGGCCCAGAAAACCTTCAACATTATCGCACAACCTTGTTTAGTTGCCAGGATTGCAGTGTGCTAGAATTCTGCAATACTAGAATTAGGCAATTCTGGAATTTCTAATCCGAAAAATCATTTTTGGAATATGGCTGGAACTGATTGGTTCATCTAGAAGATGCATTTACTGTGTTTGATTCCCAAGATAAGAATTAAAATAGGACCTTTTTTTCTATTTTTTACTTTTAAACTTTTTTTCATTTTTTTTAATATAACTATTATTTTTTATACTTTTTTTTAATATGGTTAATTTTTTTAATTATTCTATAAAAAATCTTAAACTTAAAAAAAAAACTCCAAAATAGTCATGTTATTACTATAAATTTGTCCAATGTATGCATACAAAATTGTAAGCAAGTTACAACAAAGAAGTCCAAACTTGACACTTTTATGCATATGGTCCAATTATGGTCCAAACAAAGATGTCTTGGGAAGTTCTTCATTTCCAAGGGTTTTGTCTTGGTAAAGTTGTGATCTTCTTGCAAAAGGAAACATAAAACAAAAGATATGAAAAGAGGCCCAGAAAACCTTCAACATTATCACACAACTCTATTTAGTTGCCAAGATTGCAGTGTGCTAGAATTCTGCAATACTAGAATTAGCCAATTATGGAATTTCTAATCCAGAAAATTGTTTTTGGAATATGGCTGGAACTGACTGGTTCATCTAGAAGATGCATTTACTGTGTTTGCTTCCCAAGATAAGAATTAAAATAGGACCTTTTTTTCTACTTTTTACTTTTTGACTTTTGGTTTTTTTTTTTAATATAACTATTATTTTTTATACTTTTTTTGAATATGGTTAATTTTTTAAATTATTGTATAAAAAATCTTAAAAGTTAAAAACTCCAAAATAGTCATGATATTACTATAAATTTGTCCAATGTATGCATACAAAATTGTAAGCAAGTTACAACAAAGAAGTCCAAACTTGACACTTTTATGCATATGGTTCAATTATGGTCCAAACAAAGATGTTCAATCTCTACACAAAATATAAATTTTAAGCACTTTTACGTATATGCTCCCAACAAAGAAGTCCAACTAGAACACAAACAAGGCATCGTAGAAAGATAATTTCAACTTTTTCCATTAAAGCAATCTCAGCCCTAACCACCTCTTGAGTCTTGCACAACCTACACCCAATTCTTTCATCACGTAGTATAGTTGTGGATGGGGCATCATTGGCCCAACTAAAGTATCCACATCCAGTACTCCCCTACAATATCAAATCTTCGTTAGTTCTTACTATAATCATCAGTTCCTACACTATTTTTAAACAACAAAAAAATATTTTCATTAATAACCTTTTTCCTATCTAGGCAACACCAAAATTGGCATCTAGAATCAGTCTGTGTGCATAAGGTCCTCAACAAGCAGAGACCAGCACCACATTGACACATCGGTGCATTGACCAAAGCCATCAAGTCTATATCAATAATGCAACATCAATACTACATTTGTTGCATGAATGTTATAATAAACCCTATATTCCAAATGAAGTTTACATAGTGAAAAATGATTAATTTAATATAGTCTTTAATTCACATCCTTATACAAATTCACTTTCTAGTCATTATTTATATAAAATCCTTGACCAACTTAATCTTTCTTATACAATAAAATTATTTCTTGTAATGAAATTTGTTAATGATAATATAGTCACTCAAAAACTTAGACAAATGAAAGATAAAGTTGCTTACACATATTTTCATAATTTTGATAAATTTGAAATCATATATAGCCACTCAAAAGCTTTGAGACAAGTGCAAGCAAAAAATTGTGCAAGCTTTGAGACCTTAACAAGAATTTTTGTGAACCCCTAAAAGATAAAATACACAAGAACAGCAAGATGCTTCAAGTAAATTATGACATGAGAGTGACAATAATAGGCCAGTGCTAGAAAACCCAACAGAAAATCAAATAAGACAACAACCCCAAACTGGTAGAAATATGAATCCATTTATGACTGAACTGTACTAATGAATAGTATTTAAAGCATGCAATGAATATATGTAACAAAATCTATTATCTCACTCTTCATTAGTAAAATACTAAAAAAGCATCCACAAATCCTTCATGCCCACATGATCATGCAGTAAACTTAAAATTGAACAAAGACCAAACAGTTGAAACCTTTCCTAATCAATATCATTGAAAGCATACTATGAATACAAGTGACAAAATCTATTATCTTACTCTTCATTAGTATGCATCTAAGTTGTCGATACGGATATGGGTACAGATATGGGAACATTAGTACGATACACTGGTACGACAATTTTTGGGGGGCAGTTTGGGTACGTTTGGGTATGTCTATGAAGAAAAACATTAAAAATTATAAATATATAAATATTTGCAGGCTTAAAAGTAAAAATAAGATTAAAATTCAAAATACCACAGATCATACATGCTAAACAAACTCAAAACTGCCATTAATATTAAAAATTCAAAATATTTCAAAACATGGAATTTATGATAGTATTCAATTCAAGGTTCATTGGTTCAACATTAAAATAATGCACCTAGTAATTACTAACTATGTATTAATGATATAGGCATCATAAAAGATCATCAACACCAACATCAACATCAAAATACCATAGATAATTCATGCTAAACAAACTTAGAACTGCCATTAATATTAAAAACCCAAAATATGTCAAAACATAAATTTTATGCCAAATTATTCAATTCATTGTTTATCAGTGGGTATATGCATTGAGTTGTGGTGCCAAAAAGGTGACAACTCTTTTTTTTTTCTATTTTCAATACGTGCTATAGTGCGTACGTGCTTTTAAAAAGTGAATTTTTATAGATGGGTTGCATACCCGCAGCCCATCATTTTCATCTCTATTTTTTCGCATTCCTACACCAGCAGCATGTACGCGGGTTCAAGAAACAAAGGCTTTCGCCATCCCAGTTGCCAATATGCCTCCTCGACGATAAAATTTGAGATCACAAGCATGCCCACACTGACGCCATATGTGATCGTAACTTCATTTTGCATTGTTTGATATGTTTTTCATATTGTTTTGTAGGTTTTTTATATTGTTTTGTAGGGTTTTTACAATTTTTATTTAAATTTGTTTATTTATTTGGATTTCAATTGATTTTTTATCAAGAAATGTCCATAATCAACCGGCAAATCCACAAGAACCTCAAAACCAAAACCCTCCCCAAGAAGAACAACAAATTTCACAACCTGAACTAATTGCAAGACCTCTGCCAGGCACACAAGAAAATATAATAAATGAAATAGAGAGAGGCAAAATTGAATTAGAAGGACTCATTGCTCGGTTGAAAGAATCTGGACAAACCAATCCAATGAGGGCTCAATTGGCATCATCCCTCGAATCCATTAAGACCTAGATAGCCTCAGTTAGTGGTCAGTTAGATATTTGGTTGGTTAAGAGGGATGAACAAAAAAGATTTTATGCAAATAAATTTTCATATGAAGATGTTAAAAAAAAAGAAATACCAAAAGGTAGAATATGTGCATTATTTAGAAAACCCGGTGAGCAAAATACTGTCAGAGAGGGTACTAAACGGTTCCCCATTCATTGGTGCATACATGATGCTATTAGAAATAATTTTTGGGATAGATGTGGATGGTTTTTGATGCCCCTCCTTGCAACAATCACGAAGTCCCCATGTATTTTTTGAAGAAGTTATATTTTGAGTTTGTCCTTGGGGAGATCCCCAATTATTTTGATATATTAGACTCCCAGGGTAGAGGTGGGGGGTCATCATTTGAGAGGTCAGGAGCACGTCGTGACCCTAATGTAGTTAGGGCACCTATGGTCAAGCCACAGCACGAGCATGTGACTATTCCTTCACTTGTGAAGGAACATGTAGAGGTCAACGCTCTAGGGACCATTAATGCTTTGACGTAGACCCTCATCCATTCCACGAACCTATTAGTTGAGGGGGAGCCTTCTGTGCATCATGGTCACATGTGCACTTCATGCGGATCCCTATGCACATTTGGCACTCACGCTAGAGATGGTGTGGATGATGGGCCAATCACTACTCAGTTCCTGAACGACACATTTGGCATTGACATACAGGTAAATTACAATTATAATTTACTAATTTGATCACATTTCATATGTATAGTGAATGATTAATTAATTAGCATCTATTGACATTGTTCAAAATTCAAGGCTAGATTGTTGTCGAGCCTAGCAGCGATCCTCCAGGCCCATTTTTTGTCCCCTCCATGAGTCCAGAGGTATGTATCAATTTAATCATTTTAATTAATACATATATTTATTAAGTATGCATATTAAGGATTGACAAAAAAATTATGCATGTGCATCAGTTCTCTACAGGACCTCAACCTTTACTATGGACTCGGAGCATAGACATCATACGAGCTTCGTATAGGTACAGTTGTTTCATGTTAATTTAATTCATTTGATTATATTTGTTTCATGTTTCTTGTTACATGTAACGTGTATTGTATGACATGCAGCTCATGACGTCGAACACCCCTCCTCATCTGTGACAGTCTGTTGATCGTGGAGTGGCCGCAGCTATGGCTAGCTCACAACCATTGACTGAGGTATGAAAGAATTTTCTTCATTTTAGTTGTTTTTTATAATAGTTAGTCTCAAAATTTCTAATGTAATTTATAAGTGATTATATTTATTGAATTGTTGTAGGGTCTCGTCATGCCTGATCGTCCACGAGCCTTCGAGGTGGACTTACAAAGTGACTATTTGATGGCGGTAAAAAAATAATTGATTTTGTGTGTACATATATTTGATTTCAATATATAATAAATATTGATTCATATCTACTTTGTTTGTATTAGCTCAAGTTAGAGAAGAGCCTCAACAAGAAGATGAGCGAGCGTGTCAGGAGGACCTCGTCATCTCCACCGTCTCCCTCCACACGACGACAGAAGACGTTGAGAGATTTGTTTCCTTCCCCTTGTGGGAAGGAAAAGATATAGTTGATCTAGACATGTATATATATAGGCATCAGTGGACATATTCGATATACGTTTGATGTATATGACATTTTATATTTGATGTATGACATTATTTGATGTATGACATTATTCGACTTATGACATTATTGGTTAATATATGATATGTTTGTTCATATACAACATTATTGGTTATAATAATATATTATGTGTTTGTTAATGTACATGACATTATTGGTTATCATTTTATATTATATGTTTGTTCATGTATGACATTAAATTAGATACATGTTCGTGTATGACATTAAATTAGATATGTCCATGTATGACATTAAATTAGATATGTTTATGTATGACATTCAATTCAATACCTAATTTGTTCGAAACTTTGATAGAATATTGATTAACAATAAACTTTATCACTATTTAAGCATAAGTTAATCATTTTCAATATGTCATCGTCATATGATTTATGATCGTGTTCATGTTTAAAGTTTTCCTTCTCTATCATTTTTTTATCAAGTTTAATTCAATACCTAATTAGTTTGAATTTTTCATACAATATTAATTGGCAATAAACTTTATCAATCAAGATCGATTAGGACCTCCTAGCAATAAACTTTATCAGGCAATATTCATGGTCCTCCTGGCAATTGGTCACCTAAATGAGAACCTTGAGATTTATTAGTAACTCCATGAAAGAAATTAGTAGCTTGAGAAGCTCTCCATTTGTTAGCTGAATTAAAACCTTGGATTGTAGACGGTTGGCCTTCATTGTACAGATCAATTTTAAAGATATATAATCAAATAAATAGTGTATTCATCTAAGCATAGAAATATTGTTACATAAGAAGAAGATCAAGTTTTACAATTGCTAATAATCATTAATGTATGCACATACACTTAAACCTAAAAAGGATTACCTAAAGAAGACAAATTAAGTATGAAGTTGATACAAAATCAATAAGAGAGTTCTAGCATGATATCTTCAATATTTTTTGAATTAGAGAAAACTAAGTATTAATATGATGATCTCTATGAATCTATATCACCATCTAGATGTCTCTCTGCATCTCCCTAACCCTCTCTATTTTATCTCACATTCATCCTCTTCCTATATCTCTATTCATTTATCACTATGTTTTTATTTCCTTTAATCTTCATGTCTACCTACAACTTCTTTTGTTTCCCTCTATCTCTATGCATCTTCTCCATGTTCAGCAAGTGTTGGAGTTATAAGGATAGTGTTAAGAAACATGCTTATGTTGCAAAGAGAGGTTGTCCAAGGTAGATCTCATTGCAATCTTATTCTATATGACAATCCATATGCAAATGCTATTTTGAATAAGTCTATTTTTGTCCCTTGATTGCAATCTTGGCTCCATGATGTTTTGATTTGGGAGGTGGTTAGATGGAACTATGAATATCTTTAAGTAATAAATTGTATTGATTTTGATTTAATTTATTATTAAACATTTTATCGGATACAACTTTTCTCTAAATATTTCTTCATTATAGGCTTAGTTATACCATTTTTACAATATGAATCTTCATGGTCACTTGTGGCTCTTCTCTAGTACTTATTTTTATAATCTTTATAAATAATAAATAATTTAGTTATAATAGAGTTTTAGTCTTTTATGAAAATAATTTTTTGATGGAAGATTTTTCATTTAAAATTTTGTCTTACATTTAGTAAAATTGATATTTGTTGGACGCTTAAAGAGATTTCAACTTCATCAATAGATCAATGGCCTATTGACATTTTTCTTTGTTTGAAATTACTCTATCCAACAAAATTAGATCAAAAGTTCTCTAAACATTTATGTTTGAAATAAGATAAAAAATTGATCACAAGTGGTCACAAAGTTTGTGTAGAAGAAAAAATCATTGTTACAAAAAGAATATAGACAAGAAGAAAAAACACAATTAGCTTGTTGAGCTTCAATACATAACCACCATTCTTTATCATCAATTAAAAAATGTCAAAGATAGTAGAGAAAAGATGGATTATTTGCAAAAAAATTCATTTTAAAAATTATAAATGTAACATAATCACTGATAGTTTTATGTTTTTTCATGCATTAATGATTGTAACATAATCACCAGTTGATTGGAATGTGTTGTTATTATTCTATAGTAACTAGATTAAGGTAAAAATAAAAGTTTAATAAATAGTTGTGATGTATAGGAAAGAGAGATATCTCACATGAGAGGAGGATGAATCTAAGATGACACATAAGATACTTGTAAGAGGGAGCTATACTTGTTAATGAATTTACAATGCATGTTATGGAAAATCATAGAGCATCTTTAAAAGCAAATAAAAGAGTTGTAGACTCGTATTCAAATTTGGGTGTCGATTTTCTAATGAAGGATTCAAGCACTGCAATTTGGTAGTTTTGGCTCATGTTATCCTTGTATCTCACTCTCTCTTATTCCCCCCCTCTTTATATTTCTATTTTTTCCATATCTATGTAGCCATCTATCCTCATTATCTCCCTCTCACTAATGCAGAGATGTTGAGCAAGAAGTGAGGTTTATGCACTTTCTTCTTCCTAATCTACCAAACTAAACTTGTGGCCTTCCTAATATCTTACTCCTTTAGGATATCATTTATGTGGCCTATCCAAAGTAATAGGGTCATTTGTGAACTCCTCCAAGGTGAGTACTTCTCCAATCAAGATCTTGCACCTTTTTGTTTTAGGGACACTAGCCCTATTCCAAGCCAATAACTGTAACTCTTCACCAATGGCTTCACCAACCCCAAGTTTCTATTGCGACACCTTCCTTATGTTGAACTGATTAAGAATTAACTCTTGGTTTAACCCTGCAATTTTCATATAGTACAAAATGTTGACTATCATAGAATTCCTTGTAGGTCTCCTACTCTGATTTTATAGACTTAAATTCCTCTTAGGTTGAAATCTAACTATTCTATCGGTAGATTCAAACACCCTTTTGGAATTTACTCGACCACCTAGAGCTAACAGAGTAGACAATTCGATCCCACGATGAAAGGAGAGAGAGATTTGGAAGTTGGCAGCTTTGTATTGGCCAACACTACAAGTTTTAGCATCACCCGAGATGGCATCATAAAATGAAAATGGAGTGTGATCTCCAAAAAGTGAGAGAGGTTATTGTAGGCCTCTGTAACATGGTCTTGTAGGAACTAGAATCGCATCCATACCTCACACGAGCTCTGAGATATGCCCTGTCAAAGATCACAGCCCTGGCATTTAGTGACCCTTAGGAACATTCCAGTTCGGCGTGCCCGAGAACGTTTGAGTGTTGAAGGGAATAGGACGAGGTTGGGGATAGGGTTTACCCGGCCACCCAGAGCTAGCAAAGTAGACAATTCAATCCCATGACAAAAGGTGAGAGAGATTTGGCAGTTGGCAACTTTGTATTGGCCAACACTGCAAGTTTCAGCATCACCCGAGATGGCATCATAAAATGAAAATGGAGCCTGATCTCCAAAAAATGAGAGAGGTTATTGTAGGCCTCCACAAAATAGTCCTATTAAAACTAGAATCGCATCCATACCTCACACGAGCTCCGAGATATGCCCCGTCAAAGATCGCAGCCCTATAGCATTTAGTGACCCTTAAGGAGGTTCCGGTTCGGTGTGCCCGAAAATGTTCAAGCACTGAAGGGGATAGGACAAGGTTGGTGATAGGCTTTACCCAGCCACCTGAAGCTAATAGAGTAGACAGTTTGATCCCACAATGAAAGGTGAGAGAGATTTGGTAGTTGGCAACTTTGTACTGGCCAATACTGCAAGTTTTAGCATCACCTGAGATGGCATTGTAAAATGAAAATAGACTGTGATCTCCAAAAAGAGAGAGAGGTTATTGTAAGCCTCCGCAACATAGTCCTATAGGAACTAGAATCGCATCCATATCTCACACAAGCTCCGAGATATGCCTCGTCAAAGATTGCATCCCTATAGCATTTAGTGACCCTTAGGGACGTTCTGGTTCAGTGTGCTTGAGAACATTCGAGCGCTGAAGGGTACAGGACAAGGTTGGGGATAGGGTTTACCCAACCACCTAGAGCTAACGGAGCAGACATTTCGATCCCACGATGAAAGGTGAGAGAGATTTGGTAGTTGGCAACTTTGTACTGGCCAACACTATAAGTTTCAACATCACCTGAGATGGTGTCGTAAAATAAAAATGGAGTGTGATCTCCAAAAAGTGAGAGAGGTTATTGTAGGTCTCTGCAACATGGTCCTGTAGGAATTGGAATTGCATCCATGCCTTGCATGAACTCTGAGATATACCCCATCAAAGATCGCAGCCCTATGGCATTTAGTGACCCTTAGGGATGTTTTGATTCGATGTGCCCAAGAATGTTTGAGCATTGAAGGGGATAGGATGAGGTTAGGGATAAGGTTTACCCGACCACCCAGAGCTAACGGAATAGACAGTTTGATCCCACGATGAAAGGTGAGAGAGATTTGGTATTTGGCAACTTTGTGCTAGAACAAAGTTGGAGTTTGATCTTTTGGAATCTCTAAGAAGTGAAAAAGAATCTTTTCTAATGAGTGACACTAGATTTGAGGTTGTTCTTGATCTAATACAAAGGGAATACCAGGGAAGGAATCAAAAGAGATTGAAATATTCCTTATAATATATAGTAGAATGGAGTTGTTGAGATTGAAATATTCCTTATAATATATATATAAAGTAGAAAGTGTTATATGCTACATGACCAGAACATGCCTTGTTACCTATGGGAAGAGACATGTAGTACAATAGTAAACACATAACACAAATCTCCACACAAGATGCTAGGGAAGATGACACCAGAGGAAGCTTTCATAGGAAAGAAGCTAGATGTTAGTTGCTTCAATATATTTGGAAGTTTGATATATTTTCATATTCCAAGTGATACACATGTACTAAGTAAGATCTGGCTATAGATACGGGGTACTTTGTTTGGTATAGACATTTTCATTCAAGACTAAATACCAACTACTTCCCCCTTGTACCAACCAAAATCTCATTCACTCAACCTTAACACAATGTAACATTAGCAACTGCAACCTCCCCTACATCAATAGAGACCTAAAACCATCCAACACAATCCAAACTATAAAACAGTGGTCAAATTTATTGTTATTATTCACAGACCAGTAATGCAGCAATTGGCATTGTTCTTCACACAAAGTGACAAGAATGAGACTTTGGAACTTCAAGATTCCCCACACACTTAAAGATGGTTTAAAGAAACTTTAAAATGACCAAAACAAGGTGTATCAATGGTTGGAACCTCAGTATGCAGCATCTAATGAAAACTGACACCACAGTTTCAAAACTCCACTCCACTCCAGCATACACTAACCCTACCTTGCACACAGGCCTAATTAGCAAGTTTAGGCATGGTTTACAAAGAAAAGACCAAGAAATGGGTTCATGGACTTCATTCTTCAACTCCAAAGCATTCGTCTAGGTTAGATGAGGGTGTTTTCCTTATTTGACAAGTCTTCAATTCCTATTCTTTTCATTACTTAACCAAAACATCAAATCTAGGTCTAATACATGGGTCTTATTAGACCTGGGGCTTGCTCCCATTTATTCCCAATTCAACCCCCTATTCCAAAACCATCAAAATATGAAAATACATAGCCCTAGCCTACCCCATGCAAGTTTCAAAGAAATTCCAACTGTGGGAACTCAAGCTAGGGCCATTTCTTTGGCCAAACCCTAGGTTCAAGGGTTTCACAAGCAGTGAGGAAGGAAAAATGTATAACTTGCAAATAAAACTTGATCTCTCCTTCAAACCACCTCCAAAAGTCTTCAAATTAGATACACTAACTACTCAATGCAAAACATCACCCTCTCAATCTAAAAAATCCATACTATACAGCCAAAAACAGTCATAAAATGCTGGAACAGTGGGTTTTTTTATTAGATTCTTGGAAGCAAAACATATCAAACTCTTTCTATGCCTCTCATTCAAGTGCAAAGGGCCTATAAAGGCATTTAAAAATAGTTTCAACCATCCAAAGACAGTTTTATGGTTATTTCCTAAAAGTTGCTAAATTGTTGCAAAAGTTGCTAATGCAACTTTGCAATTTTTGCACTTTTTGGAATTTCAACTAACCACCAACTGAAATTAATCCTAATCATTCTAAATAATTATTATAGGACTGAAAACCACTAAACCAACCTTAAAAAGTGCAAAAAATTGCAAAATGCAAAATGTTGCTAAAGAGCAATTTTCGCAAATAATAGTTGTCAAACTGAAAATGAGGTTGTATGGTGTTCCAACCATCCAAATGGAAGTTATAACTATTCCAAGGCATGTACTTAAGATCCCCACATATGGGAAAGGTCATTGTATGGATGGTGGATAGCATTGGTGAATAAAAAACTTAGATTTTATGCCCTTTTTTACTATTTTTTCAATTCTATACGGCCTGTACAGATTGGTGGTGGTACAAGTCTTATATGGTTGGATAGAGAGTTGAGTCAATATTCCATTTCAATTGGGTTGTGGTCTTTATCTTCTATACAGAAAAAGTTATATCAGTTTTAGTGCAGATAGGTCAGATTTACTCCAAATTTGAGAGTTTCAGCAAGATGGAATCCTAACTTGCAAACCCACCATGGTATTTCAATGCTGCTTTGTGGAATACAAGTTAGAAAAGGGTTCTTTGAGATGGCAGATATTTAGGGTTATAGGAGCATGGCATCTATTTTTACCAGCAAGCCCTAGACTGAACATAATCTTATGTCTAGTCTAGATTTGAAGGGAAAAGAAGGATCAAGCTCCCAAACTGATTAATCTGGCCCAGGTGAAGGGTGTAGAAGGACAAGTTTGATGTAGACCAAGTCTGTGAACCCATTTGTTTATGTTTTCCTTGTAACCCAGCCTAAATTGGCCATTTAAGACTGTGACACAAAGTGGGCATAACTTGATGCTGGAGCCGAGTTGGTGATTAATCTTTTGGAATCTCTTAGGAGATGTTGAAGAGTGTTTAAAAATGCAAAAACAGTGGGAGGTCCTTTGTATGGCTTGGGAGTTTGACTGTTAAAACTAGAAATTTTCCTAGTAGGAAGTGTGGGAAATAGTTTTGAAATTTGATTGTTAAGTGTTGAGAAACCTCAAGTTTGGGATTTTTCTTGTTGGTTTGAGTCTATAATAACCATTTCCATCTGAAAAGTCAAGTGTTGAAACCATTTAAGAAGTACTTTCCTTTGTAGGCCTATTGGTGGCAGGGAGTTCCTAGGTGTTGATCCAAATAGTTTGAGTACCCTAAGTTTGAGGGTTGGGCTTGTGAAGTGGAGTCCACTTGCAGGGTAGAGTCTCCCTATATTAGAATTCCATTGGATCCTTAGTCCTTGGTGTCTGTAATGAATGTATCTTCATAGAATGACCTTGGTGCCCCTACACCATTAAGCGATGATGATGAACATGAGTAAAATTATGAGATCTCTACCTACATGTTACAATGAAAAATTCATATCTATTTTGGAATTAAGAACTATAAAACAAGTTTAAAAATAAGCATAGGCTAAAAGACTCTTTTTCCATGAGATGACTACTCTTGGTAATAAGCTACCAAATATTGAAACTACACTCAAATCCAATATTTATAAGGATAAGGAAGAATTTTTGAAATATAGTAGCTATGCTAAGTGTAAGAATTTTCTCAAGGAAAAAAAGTGAAAAATGACAAGATCTAGTAGCTCAATTGATAACACAAATTTTCCAATTGCTGGCCAACATTGGTGCAGGAGCACCAAGGTCACAAGCAGGAGGCAAGATGAGAAATCCTTAGGTGGATTAGAAGACAAATGGCCTCCTAAGATAATTAAAACTTGTAATGAGTTTAATCATGGACATGTGATCTTTTTTTTATCATAGATTGATCATATTGTAATCAAAGCTTTAATGTAAGCCTTAATCGCATTATTCAGCCTACAAGGTACCTAGGGGTCACTAGGAATGGATTTGGATTGATCCTAGGTTAGGGGTGGATAGAAAAGACCTATAAAGGTCTTGAATAATGTAATAAGGCTATCAAAGCCTCTAAAAGATCTAAAAGGCACTAAAAGTGCAATATTTTGTAAAATTGCCAACATTGGCAATATAAGCCAAAATGGGCTTAATCAAGTCATGTAAGGGGTCCAAAGGGTAGATATGATTTTTGTTTTATTTTATTTTTTTAATAAGGTCTCAAATGACCATATTAATGTAATAGGATAGTCATGTAGCAAGGAATATCAAAAACTTGTCAATTGACAACTAAAAGTGTCAATTTGACAACAAAATAAGGTGATTAATGCACAAAGGTGGTTAGAGGGGTAGTTAGGGAGGTTTCATTTGGTTTTGAGAGTCTAAATGAGTTTAAAACTTCATTACCATGTGTAGGAGACAAGTTTGTATGGTTGAAATTGATTGGTAATGTAAAAATTTTGAAGTTTGAGCAATGAATGCGTATTTTTCCCTAAAATTTTGATCAAAAATCTAAACTTGTAGCTATTGTAATTTCATTTTCACATTACCTTTTGATCTGATTCTTTTTGGAGGTGATAGGGAAATTTTTTAACTTTCATTTAGAATTGGTATGAAGGTTTAGTCAATCATTTTGTATTTTTCATATTGACTGTCCTAAAATCTGCTATAGGTGACAATTTAAGAGGGGTTTGAGAGTCATTTTGTGAATCTGACCCATTCTACTTTATGTGGTTACTGGGGCTTTTGGAATGGGTCAATAATATTTTAAAATATTTTCTTTAATCATTCATGTGAAAGGAAGAACCTGGAGTTGATTTTTTGATGCCCAAGGGTATGGGATTGAGTGAGAAAGAGTGCATAAAAAGGGGTATGTGACTGCTCCAAAGGTAGATTTAGTGTTTTCTCCAAAAAAGAGTTGTATTTTATGTTTGAATTCATCTAATATAACCAAATTGAATGTTTTTGAACCATTTTGGGGTTCTAGAGATGTTGCAAAGTAAGATTTCTAGAAAACCCTAGGGTAAAGGGGCTAGAAAGGAGGGTTTTGTAAAAACCATTGTAAATTTGATCATGAGACCAAAAAAATAGAAGAATCCTTGCATTTGAGTCATTTCTTAAGACTATTTTTGGTCATGGGAGTTCCAAGATTCAAGGGATTGTGAGTTTCTTTGTAAATGGCCTCAAACTAGGCCTAGTTGGCAGACTGAAATAGCCAGTTTTGAGTGATGTTTTACAAAAAAAGTGTAGTTGGTTTTGGATTATATTTTAGAGTGAGGAAAAGGGTATTTTAATTACCCAATAGTTTAAGAATTTCTGTGGGAAAGTTTGGAGAAAACAGCAAATTAGTGACTGGCAAGGGCTAGTTGGAACAAGCCTAGAAGAGGCAAAATTGAGAAAGTGTAAGAGATGAGTTGCTGAGAGTGTGCAAGGAGTTGGAACATGTTAGATGGGATGTTTTGAGATGATCCAATTTGTTTGGGTCATGGTATGAATCCAAGGATGAGTTTTGGTATGTTGGAGGCACCATGGTACACTAGGTGCATGGTGAACAATGTGAGTGTTTAGAAGACAAATTGAAGATTTGGGTTATAACCTCTTAGAAATGGTTGTAAGAAGATGTTACCAAGTTAGAGACCTCCTCTTCAACCCTAGTAGAGTCTAATTCCTTGGGTAGATTCCAAGAATACAAGAGAATCCCAGAGTTGAGTTGTGGTTCCTAGGGGAATATAGGAGGGCTTTGCATCAAACACACACACTTGTATAGTCACGGATATTGTGATCATTCATGAACTTGAACAACTAACACCATGTTAGAAATAGTTTTGTGAAAAAGGACTACAAAATAGAGGGAAATGGCCATCAAATATGCATGATTTAAATAGCTACATTAAATAGCCCTTTACTTCATAAATCACTTCAACTCAATCATTACGTTGCATAGACAACCTCATCATATGTCACTTGAAAAAACCTATCATGTACAAAATGAGGGAAAAATCCACAAAATTAAATCTTAAAATGTTAGAATATTAAAAACCTCATGGAACACACATGGGATGAATATACATAATCAAGTATTAACCCTTTCCAACATTCCAACTTTATGATAATAATGAGTCAAAGTCCAACAAATTGGAATTCAATGATTGCAAGTATTCTTGGGTATCTGTTACAAGCAACCATGGTTTGGAAGAAAATTAAGAGTATTAGTCTTGTTGCCAAGAAAATGAGCTCAATAAACACTTTTGAGATGTTCATCTCGTGATGATCATGGATAAATCATTCAAAGCATATGCTGAACCTACCCAATATATACCCGCATCACTTAAATCACATTAAATGCTGAAACAAAATCAATAAATATAGTAAAAGTTGTTAATATAAGAACCATTTTATGGAAGACTAAATTGATTGTCTGTATACTTTTAATTCTTGTCAAATCCATCAATATACATTTTGTATCCTAAAATATCAAAAGTTTCATTTCTTTTCAGTAGGCCTAAATAGTCTTTTGGTTCTCTCAACATATACATCGGCTGATCAACATTATCCTTAGAGAGAACTATATCTGTAACTGCCCCATTATCATCAGATCAAGACCTATTTTCCTTCTTACTTTTTGATGATTGTGATCCTCTGCAATTCTAGGCATAAGATGATTAACACACAATGGTACTTGAACAAAGAACACTAATAAATATTGAGGATGTGAATTGATAATACCATTTTACAAATGATTTTTGCATCTCACCCTTTATCACCGGTGCTTCGACTTTATTAGCCCTCTTCTTTGGTGACCTGCAAATGAAGAATTAGCATAGTAAAAAATCTAAGATAAGATTAATCCACTAAAATTAGAGAATGAAAAAAATTGAATTTGGCTTGTCATTAAGAATTATCCATTTGTAGAAATCCTTTCTTTTTGAGTTATATGGTAACCCTTTCTTGATGAGTATTGAAAACTTCTCCCATTGTATCCTTGCTTTCACCAATTTGAAGTTTCTAGTTACATGCACACAATCATGACTTTACATCACAAAGCATTCGCATTCTAACAATTTTCATGTTCTTTCATTACATTTTGATCTTAACAACAAATTCTAAACTTTCACTTATTCAAACGACTAATCTAAAAATGGGTCATATTAAAGAATCTAACATAAATTCAAATAATGTATCTAGATTCTAAAAAAATCAAAACATAAAATCTATGATTTAAATTAAATCTCATCACTTACACATCATAACAATATGGCCCACCTTAGTCATGTGGACAATCTTGGGGAAGAGGTTGCAACATTGTATTTGGATCCAATTGATCACTCTTTCTCTCTCTCCCTCCCTATTCAATCTAATGAGCCAACTGGATCTACTCGACATTTTAATGTCTCAAGTATTGCCTCATGGTCTGACTCGCAAAATTTCCAAAGAATCTTATTATGTGGTTTTCCACCATATTTTATCAATTGGACATTTGATGTGACAACAAGGTTTGAATAATGAAGAATCGTCCTCTTTGTTTGCCAATCCTCGAATAACCACAAGTTAGGGTTCTTTATAGAATATCGTCTAAGCCATGTGGCGATTACAACCACCACACCGATATGGTACTCTAAGCCTTCACCATCTATAACCGAGTGATCCAATTTTTGTTTGGCTTCAACAGAACAACACAAATCATAGCATGTCCCTTCTTCATTGTCTGCAGGTGCAATAATAGAAAAAACATGGCCTACAGTGACAAATGTACAAAATGTGTTCATTAATTCAAAAAATACTTGGGTAAAAGTTATATAGTTACATATTGAAATTAAAAAGATATATAAATATATATATTACCAGGTTGCACTAGATCTAACAAGCGGTCAAAGTCAATAGATGAATCCATCTCTACCATTTCTAGTGTTTGTGGGGGACGATAGGTGTCAATTGGGTCCAAAACCCATATATCTCATTTGTCCACCCATTCAGTTGACTCACAGTCATCCCAATTTTCCTCTACACATGATGGAAAATAACATGCCATTTTTCATGTGTGGATACTCCATGAACCTACATCAGAGCTTCTAAAAGAGTGTAACTCACTAGATCCTGTTAGTGTGCAACAATCCTGATATGGTGCAATGCTAGTATTATCTATCAATCATAGACTCACCTTCCTTACCTAGACCCATTGTAGGGTTACGCCATTGGACGATGGATTTTGCATCTATCAATATTGCTCCATCTTTGTACTTTCATTCTTCATGAGCCAAGGCTCTTTTAATGCATGCTCCTGCACCATTGTGCTCTCCCTTACCATGACCAGCCTCTGTGAAATTCCACATATATTGAATTCTACACAACCTTTGCATCCTGCTCAACCAATAGAACATCTGTGCATTCTTGAATTGAGATGCACAATTGTCTGACCAAATAATGTGTTGATGATATGGTATGCCCCTGTTAGCCAAATCTCCATAAAATAGTTGAAAACAACCATGTACGAACTTCGTAGAATGTGATCGATCATTGTTGATTTAAAAATGGTACTCCCTCAAAATCTTCCTGTCATCCTCTGTACTTGTAGGTGAATGCATGAATGTTATGTGAACAAATATTAAAACCTATTGAGAAGTATAATAATTTGCTTGCACCTCATTTTGTGATTGTAGTGTGTAATTCTCTGCAAAATCTACAACCAAAACAATGGTATCTAATGGAAATGTATCCTTGCACAACTTGAATTGAAAATCCAACCATCGAGCTCTATGGGCATGCCTTGCATACTCGTAAATAATCTTTTCACAAAAAATCTTCATTAACTCATACACTGGAATATTTTCAATGACTAAATCACATCTTTTACCATGTTTCCCATCTTTTAGAGCATATGTCACTATCTTAAATTTTACATAATCTACTATTTCATTTCCAATTGCATGTGTACTATGCATATGTTGACAAGTTGATAAAAGTTGCAAAGAACCAAAAAATAAGCACATACCATCCAAGCATGATGTCTTGTAAAATTGTTGGCCGTCCCTTATTTCACATAAAATGTTGGATATGAATTCCCTTGAAGATCTTGGTGTCTCATTTATGTCACAATCCTGCAAAATAAACTAAGAATGCAAAATTATGCATATATGCCTAAAAACATCAAAATGGTTAGAAAATTCAATATGTATCCTACAACAACAAGTTGTGCGTGTGTGATTTATCTTCACATAAAAAGGTTTACCCATCTCAAAAAATCTTTGACTTATTCGAATTTGAGGATACATAAAAATAAATTTTGCAAAAAATTGTGTCTGAGTTGTGTCCAAAAAATGTTTTGCACGTGGCTCGCAATTTTGGCTACCAATCCTCCTTGTTACAACATCTCTTTGATTAGAGAAAACACGTGTGTTATTTTTCCAAAAATCTTCGATCAATGATTTCAAGGCTTCACTAATTTCTTTATCCTTTCGCGGTAGTCTACCGCTAAATGTCCATAACTCATTTTTTGTTGGATCTTCCAATCTTTCACGCCTTAGCATGGCTCTCCTTAGAGTACCTCTACCAATTTTTAATGTTTTGCTTTTCTTTCTCATGAATCGAGCTTTCTTCATTTGGATACTTACTATTGTCGATGTAAGTACTCATCTTGTGATATTACTATCTTTGGTGCATGATTTAGAACCCACTTTGTCATAAGCATTCATTAGATTCTTTACAATATTTTTTTCATTTGAATCATCCATCGTTCTTATCCCAAGAATCTTCATGATAGGCCTAAATTTTAAATTCCTCATCATTTCAACAAATAATTGGCATTGACCTGTAATATTTAATTCATCAAAAAATAATCTCCACATACGATTAACTTTTCTTTGAAAAGTACGCTTGCTAATCTTGTCAGGCATTGATTTCAAAATGTTACTATCAATATCAATCAAATATTTTGGTCTTCTAAAACAAATTCTAGAAGGTGTTATAATCTTTTCAATTCTCTCAACATTTTGAACATCAATATAAGGTTGAGTGTATTGCGTACCTTGAACCGAAGATGATGTGCCTTGGCAATAAGATGCAAAAGATGGAATATCACCTACTTGATGTGTTGATGTTCTACCTTCAACATGACATGATGGAGTGTGTATATCATCGGATCTACAAATCGGTGTCTCTTCAATATGAGAGGACGATATGACTTCAACATTGGAAGATGGTGTAGCGGATGATATGATTCCAACATTAGAAGATGGTGTAGCTTCACAATTCAATTGTCTTCTTGAGCGTAACAATCTCATTCGTTCTCTTTGTCTTTCCAATTCTTCCTCTTTGTTTCTTGGTACCAGTGGTTCTTGATCCTCTTCGAAAGTCAATTCTTCATTATTGTTTTGCAATTTTCTTTGCTCACGTAGTAATTTTATTTTATCTCTTTCATTTCCAATTGCATGTGTACTATCCATATGTTGACAAGTTGATAAAAGTTGCAAAGAACCACAAAATAAGCATGTACCATCCAAGCATGATGTCTTGTAAAATTGTTAGTCATCCTCTATTTCACATAAAATGTTGAATATGAATTCCCTTGAAGATCTTGGTGGCTCATTCATGTCACAATCTTACAAAACAAACTGAGAATGCAAAACTACGCAAATATGCCTAAAAACATCAAAATGGTTAAAAAATTCAATATGTATCCTATAACAACAAGTTGTGCGTGTGTGATTTATCTTCACATAAAAAGGTTTACCCATCTCAAAAAATCTTTGACTTATTCAAATTTGAGGATACATACCAATAAATTTTGTAAAAAAAAATTTCTAAGTTGAGTCCAAAATAATGTTTCGCATGTAGGTTGTGATTTTGGCTACCAATCCTCCTTCTTACAACATCTCTTCGATTAGGGCAAACACGTGTGTTATTTTTCCAAAAATATTCGATCAATGATTTCAAGGATTCACTAATTAATTTATCCTTTCACAGTAGTCTACCACTAAATGTCCATAACTCATTTTTTGTTGGATCTTCCAATCTCTCATGCCTTAGCATGGCTCTCCTTAGAGTACCTCTACCAATTTTTAATGTTTTGCTTGTCTTTCTCATGAGTCGAGCTTTCTTCATTTGGCTACTTACTATTGTCGACGTAAGTACTCGTCTTGTGATATTACTATCATTGGTGCGTGATTTAGAACCCACTTTTTCATAAGCACTCATTAGATTCTTTACAATGCTTTTTTCATTTGAATCGTTCATCATTCTTAGCCCAAGAATCTTCATGATAGGCCTAAATTTCAAATTCCTCATCATTTCAACAAATAATTGGCATTGACCTATAATATTTAATTCTTCAAAAAATAATCTCCACATATGATTAACTTTTATTTGACAAGTACATTGGCTAATCTTGTCAAGCATTGATTTCAAAATGTTAATATCAATATCAATCAAATATTTTGGTCTTCTAAAACGAATTCTAGAAGGTGTTCTAATCTCTTAAATTCTCTCAACATTTTCAACATCAATATAAGGTTGAGTGTATTGCGTACCTTGAACCAAAGATGATGTGCCTTGGCAATAAGATGTAAAAGATGTAATATCACCTACTTGATGTGTTGATGTTGTGCTTTCAACATGACATGATGCAGCGTGTATATCGTGGGATCTACAAATTAGTGTCTCTTCAACATGAGAGGATGATATGACTTCAACATTGGAAGATGGTGTAGCGGACAATATGAATCCAACATTGGAAGATGGTGTAGCTTCACAATTCAATTGTCTTCTTGAGCATAATAGTCTCATTCATTCTCTTTGTCTTTCTAATTTTTCCTCTTTGTTTCTTTGTACTAGTGGTTCTTGATCCTCTTCAAAAGTAAATTCTTCATTATTGCTTTGCAATTTTTTTTGTTCACATAGTAATTTCATTTTATCTCTTTTAATTGCCAAATCTCTCTCCTTATCTTCATTTGTTTGAGTTTTTGGTTTCTTTCTTGGCATGATGATGATTTCTATATGTCAAATTATTCAAACATCTGAATTACTTAAAATGTGTAAATTATAAATTATTCAAATACATATAAAAATTATAATTATTTGAATGAATACACAATATATATCAAATGACTTGTCAAATTTCTAACTATTTCGAAATAACATTTCATTCAAACATACAATTTTCAATGAATTCACTATATATTAAACAACATGTCAAATTATAATCAAATTTGTATCTATATATCGACAAACAATATTTAAAATGGATTGCACTAACCTTTTCTATACAAGGAATATTCAAAAAGTCTTCAAATTGTGTATCCAATGATTGAATTTGGTGTTTGCTAGCTTGAAAAAGTGTTGAAATAGTGTTTGCTATGTTGAAACCCGTAATTTCTGTCGGAATAACAAAGTGCACAACAAACCAAAAGCAGAGAATGGATGAAATGGGCCTCAAAGTTGCTTTTTGACCATTTTTAGGTGATTTCATATAGTGTGTACGCACTATAGCGCGTATGCACTATAAAGCATGTACGCACTATGTGAAAACACATCACTCCCCATCCTCCCTACTCTCTCTCTCTCCCTCCCTACTCTCTCTCCCCTCTCCTATCCCCTACTCTCTCTCTCCTTACTCTCTCTCCCATCCCCTACACTCTCTCTCCCCCCTCTCCCATCCCCTACTCTCTCTCTCGCTCTTCCTCTCCCACCACCTACTCTCTCTACCTCTCTCACCCTCTCTCCTCTCCCATCCCCTACTCTTTAGATATCTCACACACACTCCCATCCTCCCTCTCTCACTTCCTACTATCTCTCTCTCCCCCCATCCCCCTACTCTCTCCCATCCCCTACTCTCTCACACTCTCTCACATCTACTACTCTCTCTCTCTCTCCCCCCCCTCTCCCATCCCCTAAACTCTCTCTTTTACAGATACACACTCCCATCCCCCCTCTCTCTCCCTCTCTCCCACTCCCTCTCCCATCACCTACTATCTCCCTCTCAAGTTCTCTCTCTCCCTCTCTACTCTCTCTCTCCACCATCCCCTACTCTTACTCTCTCTCTCCAATCCCCAACTCTCTCTCACACTCTCTCTCATCCCCTACTCTCTCACACTCTCTCTCATCCTTTCACTCTGTCTCTCTCATCCCATACTCTCTCTCTCTGCCACCTCCTACTCTCTCTCACACTCTTTCCCATCTGTTTACTCTATCTCTCCCATCCCATACTCTCTCTCTGCCACCCCCTACTCTCTCTCTCACTCTCACACTCTCTCCCATCCCCTACTCTCTCTCTTTCATAGACACGCACACACACACACTCCCCTCCCCCCTCTCTCTTCTCTCACATCCCCTACTCTCTAGATTTTTCACACACACTCACATCCCCCTCTCTCTATCTCCCTCTCCCTACTCTCTCTCACACTCTCTCCCAACCCCTACTCTCTCTTACACACACTCCCATCTACCCTTCTCTCCCTCTCCCACCACCTACTCTCTCTCTCTCTCTCGATACTCTCTCTCGATACTCTCTCTCTCCCCTCTCCCATCCCCTAAACTCTCTTTTTTAGATACACACTCCCATCCACCCCTCTCTCTCCCCTCTCCCATCCCTTACTCTCTAGATCTCTCACACACACTCCCATCCCTCTCTCTCCTCCTCTCCCACTCCCTCTCCCACCACCTACTATCCATCTCTCTCAAGTTTTCTCTCTCCCGCTCTACTCTCTCTCTCTCTCCCATCCCCTACTCTTACTCTCTCTCTCCCATTCCCAACTCTCTCTCACACTCTCTCCCATCCCCTACTCTCTCTCACACTCTCTCCCATCCTGTATTCTCTCTCTACCACCCCCTACTCTCTCTCTCACTCTCTCCCATCCTTTCACTCTGTCTCTTCCATTTCGTACTCTCTCTCTGTCACCCCCTACTCTCTCTCACACTGTCACACTCTCTCTCTTTCACTAACACACACAAACTCTTATCCCCCTTTCTCTCTCTCTTCTCTCTCATCCCCTACTCTCTAGATTTTTCACACACCCTCCCATCCCCCTCTCTCTATCTCCCTCTCCCTACTCTCTCTCACACTCTCTCCCATCCCCTACTCTCTCTCACACACTCTTCCATCCTTTACTCTCACTGTCTCCCTCTCCCACTGCCTACTCTCTTTCCTCCATCCCCTACTCTCTCTCTTTCATAGACACACACACACTCTTATCCCCCCACTCTCTTCTCTCCCATCCCCTATTCTCTATATCTGTCACACACACTCCCATCCCCCCTATCTCTCTCCCTCTCCCTCTCCCACTCCCTCTCCTACCACCTACTATCTCTCTCTCTCAAGTTCTCTCTCTCCCTCTCTACTCTTTCTCTCACTCTCTCATCCCTTACTCTCACTCTCTCTCTCCCATCCCCTACTCTCTCTCACACTCTCCCATCCCCTAATCTCACTCTCTCTCTCCCATCCCATATGAGCTCTCTTTGTCACCACATACTCTCTCTCTCTCACTCTAACACTCTCTCCCATCCCCTACTCTGTCTCTCTTACACACATTCTCATTCCCTCCTCTCTCTCTCCCTCTCCCACTCCCTCTCCCACCACCTACTCTCTCTCCCCTCTCACATCCCCTACTCTCTCTTTCATAGACACACACACTCCCATCCCCCCCTCTCTCTCTCCTCTCCCATCCCCGACTCTCTAGATTTGTCACACACACTCCCATCTCCCCTCTCTCCCTCCCCCACTCCCTCTTGCACCACCTACTATCTCTCTCTCAAGTACTCTCTCTCTCTCTATTTTGTCTCTCCCATCCCCTACTCTTACTCTCTCTCTTCCATCCCCTAATCTCTCTCTCACTCTCTCCCATCCCCTTCTCTCTCTCTCTCTCTCTCTCTCTCTCTCTCTCTCTCTCTCTCTCTCTCTCTCTCTCTCTCACGCATGCGTGTGCCCCTATCCCATACAAGCTCTCTCTACCACCCCCTACTCTCTCTCAAACTCTCACACTCTCTCCCATCCCCTACTCTATCTCTCTTATACACATTACCATTCCCTCCTCTCTCGCACTCACTCTCCCACTGCCTACTCTCTCACATCCCTTACTCTATCTCTCTTACACACTTCCATTCCCCCTCTCTCTCCCTTCCACTCCCTCTCCCACCACCTACTCTCTCTCTCTCTCTCTCTCTCTCTCTCTCTCTCTCTCTCTCTCTCTCTCTCACTCACTCTCTCTCTGCCACCCCTACTCTCTCACACACTCTCTCCCATCCCCTACTTTCTCTCTTACACACACTCCCATCCTCCCTCTCTCTCCCTCTCCCACTCCCTCTGCCATTGCCTACTCTCTTTCTCTCCCATCCCCTACTCTCTCTATCTCTCTCTCCCCTCTCTCATTCCCTACTCTCTCTCTTTCACACACACACCCATCCTCCCTCTCTCCTCTCCCATCCCCTACTGTGTCTCTCACTCTCTCTCTCCCATTGCTTTCTCTCTCTCTCTCTCTCTCTCTCTCTCTCTCTCTCACACACACACACACTCTCACTCTCACTCTCACTCTCACACTCTTTCACTCTCACTCTCTCCCTCTCTACTCTCTCTCTGCTACCCCCTACTCTCTCTCACATTTTCACACTCTCTCTCTCTCTTTCTCTCACACGCATTTCCATCCCCCCTCTCTCTCCCTCTCCCATCACCTACTCTCTCTTCCATATCCTACTCTCTCTTCCATCTCCTACTCTCTCTCGAGCTACTCTATCTTCCCCCTTTCCCATTCCCTACTCTCTCTCTTTCACACACATGCACTCCCATCCTCCTCTCTCTCGCTCTTCCTCTCCCACTCTGTCTCCCACTGCCTACTCTCTCTCTCCCCCATCCCTTACTCTTAATCTCTCTCTCCTAACCTATACTCTCTCTCACACTTCCTCTCTATCCTATCCCCTACTTTCAATCTCTCTTCCCCATCCTATACTCTCTCTTTGCCACCCCTACTCTCTCTCACACTTCCTCTCTCTCACATCTTGTACTCTCTCTACCACCCCTACTCTCCCATCCTGTACTCTCTCTACCACCCCTACTCTTTCTCACTTCCTCTCTCCCATCTTGTACTCTCTCCCCTCTCCCATACCCTACTTTCTCATTTCCTCTCTCCCATCATGTACTCTCTCCCCTCTCCCATCCCCTACTTTCTCTCTATCTCTTTCTCTCTCACACACACACATAGCCATTCCCTTGCCCCCTCCCCCCAGCCCACCCCCCACCTAGCTCTCTCTTGCTCTTGGGTTGTAATTTAGGTCTCAATAGTGTGTTCACACTATTGAGAATTTAAATGCTTCTAATAGCGCGTGTGAGCTATAGGGTGCACACGCTATTGAAAGCTTTGTATTAAAACCAAGCCTAAGGCTTGATTTTGCCTTGGAGATCCAACCCAAAGGTTTGGGGTTTATAAATAGGTCTAAGACGTGTTTTCTAGCAAACATACCAAAAATGATTGATTTTTTTTCTATGCTCCCCTTCAAGATTCCTTGTGGTTCGGTATCGATAAGATCAGGTTACATAGCATTATAGGTCTCTATGTTAGCTATCTAATCATATAATTTAATTTTAATTTGAACTATTTCAAGACTTTCATCTATAATTTCTTTTGAATGTATGTTCATTTTTTGTCAAAAACCACCATGTACTAATTGGGCTATAGATTTTTGCTCGTTCATCGAATTTTGCAACAACTTAGTTTTTGAGAAACTAGACTCCATTCTACACACTTTTTTAAAAAAAAGTTTTGATTTTAGATCAGTTTTCAATTATTTCTAGAGGGAGCACACAGATATTTCACATTTTTGGGATGTGTCTAGTTAAAAAATTCATTAAAAAAAATACACATTATAAAATTACCTGAAAAATCTTGGAGAAACTACATAGTGTTAAGTAATTTTTGACCAGAGTGATTAAAGAATTTCAAAAAAAAAAAGTTAAAATTTTAGGGGGTCAACACTTTCTACTGTGTTATGGTTTTTTGGAATAAATAGTACCACTTTTTGTGGGCCCCTTTTCAGAGGACCTAAAACTAAACCATTTTGAAAAAAAAATTAGTAGTTTAGAAACTAGATTCAAAGGACTACGACTTTTGTTTTTGTCATATTTTAAAATTTTGAGCATAAATTTCTTCAAATTCTTGTTGAAGTTCAAAATTTTTAGGTTTCAAGAAAAAGGTTTCCACTTATACCCCCCTTTTGGCACCACAACTTAGTGCACTTACCCCAGTTCAACATTAAAAAAATACACTAGGTAATTACTTATTATGCATCAATGATATAGGCATCATATAAGATCATCAACATCAACATCAGTAGTGACATTAGATGATGTAAGTAGATTAGAATTACGTGCAACTCCACTACTACTTGCATTAGGAGGACAATGGCTACCCCGTTGCACATCCAGTAAAGAATGTGTGGCAGCTGAAAAATCCAAATCAGTTCGCTCTGGATCTACGTCCCAAAACTTTATGCCTCCTTCCTTGTACTCATTTTGACTGAGTAAGAAGGCGCAAGTTGGAATGCACAAAAAACCAGTTCTTCTGCCTTGCTTGCAGCCAATCGATTGCATTTCAGTGAGTGAATAAAGGAGTATGTACTCTAGTTTCACTCAGATGAGGAGGAACTGGCAACCTATTGAGACAAAGTGAGGAGCATAAAGAAATTCATTCAACTTTTAAAGTTAGTAAGTTTTGTTATTTTAACAAAATGTAAACAATATAAATTTACAGAGTGCAATAGAAATTTAAAAACTTTGCAATAGAAATAAAAAAAACTTACTTGTGATAAAAATTTAATTGGAAGATTTTGGAGGTGTGGTGACATATGAGCATTAAGGTACCACAAAGCATGAGCATCCTTTGTAGACTTGTCATGGAGAGAAGAAGCACTTTGACCATTGGAAGCTACAAAATCAGCAAACTCACTAGTAACTATATTCTCCATTTCACATTCACGGAAGAGTTTTGTAAGTGCTTTCCTGCACCCTCTACTAACTTCTACATCTCTATATGGTGGTACCTTTGATGGCATAGCAAGAATTTCATCACTATAAAATTTAGGAGTCAATGCAAATGCAAGAAGATTAAGTGGGGTCATCATTTTATTCCACCGCTCAACACAAATTGTTTGCACCTCTTTGAAGAAAGTTTCTTCAGGATCTTGCTCCTTTTCACTAATGACATGTTTCATTTTCTCAAGCATTGAATCAATTCCATCATATACCTCTCCCAAGCATGGATGATCCATGTTGATAAAACGGATCATACTCATGATGGGCTCAGTGAAACTAAGAAGATATAGCACTCGTTCCCACCAAGTGTCATCTAAGATCATTTATTTTACATTTGTAGCCCTTTCAGTACTAGATTGCCTCCACAATGACCAGCTTTGACTAATAACCATACTAGCAAGTGACTCTCGCACCTTCACAAGTCTCCTCAACACAATTGTGTTGGATGCAAATCGAGCCTCAGCAACCTATTCAAAAATAAAAAAATTAAGAATTAAAATTTGAAATACAAGCTAAAGATGTGCTAAGTTTAAAAAATAAATTCATAATTATCGAAGTGAAATAAAAAAATAAAAATTTAAGAACTATACTTAATGAAATAAAAAAATAAAAAGTTAAGAACTATACTTAAAGTATTTCAATTACCTTTAGCAACTCCAACTGTGAAGATGATCTAAAAATGGCCTGTGACATGTGATGGTTTGTGATGAACATTTGGATCTCTTCAGCTTCTGCATAGGTTTCTTTGATCCAATTTATTTTCCTACCCAACTTTTGTAGCATAATATTGAGAGAGTGCATTGCACAAGGTGTCCAAAATATGTATTCAAACCATGTCTCAATCAACATGCCTACAACTTTACAATTCTTTGCATTGTCTGTTATTACTTGGACAACATTTTGAGGGCCCACATCTTGAATGCATTGTATAAGGATGTTAGCAGTAAATTGTGCATCCTTAACCTATCCTTCACAATCTATAGCTTTAAGAAACATTGCCCCTTTACGGCACACTGCAATCACGTTGATTAATGGATGATTTTTGGCATCCTTCCACCCATCAAAAATAATTGACACCCCTGTTTGTTTCCATGAATTCTTAATAGAAGTCAATGCAGTGTCTATACTTTTTACCTCCTTTTCTAGTAAGGTGCTATGCACCTTCTCATATCCTAGCCCCATGTACCCTTTTGGAGCCTCATTTACTTTTCTCAACATATCTTGCCAATATGGTGATCGCACAACATTAAATGACAAACCATTTGCATATAAAAATCTTGCAACACTTTGATCTGTAATCTCCCTAGCATCATTCTTAAATGCACTCTCTAATGGCCCCTTGCTTCTCTTCACACTAATAGGTTCTTTAGTTCTACCCAAAAATAGGTGGCTCTATACTACAACATCAGGAAAGTCATTATGAGATGGAGGCTTACTTGATCTCTTCCCTTTTTTAAAGGATGGTTTGTGCCATGAGAAACTCTTGCATCTGCTTCCTCTTGCTCTCTAATATAGCTCGCTATTTGTTGAGGCGATAATCGATTACCATCCTCTCATGGACATGATTTGATAGCATGTTGGGGAATTGCACAAAGATGGGCTTTCACACAACTATATGAACTTTTGTACCGCACATTACAAAAATTGCATATCCAAACAAATGTTCCACACCTTTTACTTGTTCTATCATTTGGACATATTTCCATAAAGGTGAATTTGGATCGGTTTTGACGGTGGGAAATGAAGAGCTAACATTAACATTAGTTGTCATTATCTTGTTAACAAAAAATTAAAATTTGAAAACTAACATTAGATTTAGATGGAGAGGTCAAATATTTGATGAACTATAAAAAAATGAATTAGTATAATTATAAATGTGTATTTAGAAGTTATATTTTAATAACAAGTTTATATTATTTTAATATTATTTATTTAATACTTCTATTATTGATTATTTAATTTTTATTTATTTAATTAATTAATACATTAATATACAATATACTAGTTTAAATTTTAAATTTTATTTTTAAACTAAATATTATAATTAATATATATTCCTATTACTATATATTATATTTTTTATAACATTTTTATTAATTTAATAATATTTGATTCAATCAACATAGTTTTTCTTATATTCTTATATAAACGCAAGAATTTTAAAATACATTAATGCCAACCATAAAACTATTAAATATTTAATACATTTTTGTACACTTTCAAAATAAAAACAAAAATAACATAAATCAATCTTTATAGACCATTTGTAACGAAATATTAAATTTATAAAAGTGAAATTTAATAAACTATCATATTAATAAAAATACTGAATAAACATATTAATAATATATGAATTACAAACTATAGTGTAATCTTTAGAAAAATTAATATTGAATAAATATATTACAAACAAACTATAGTTGAATCTTCAAGAAGGGAAAATTTTTCATGACTACTATTATTTGTGACCTTCGCTCGTGTTCGTCCTCTGCAATCGAACATAGGTATTTGTTCCTCTGCCTCCTACCTATGCTTGCCAGTCTTGTCTGTGCTAAAACTCCTCCTACCTATGCTCGTCCATATATTATGCAAAAACAAATTGTCTCTGCCAAAATGAAAAAAATTCTGGAGTGTTTTTTGTTGTCATGTGCCCTATTTATTCTTGAAATCATGTGTTTAGAAAACAGGGTTTCCAGTTTTGCATTTAGAAAAAACATTCCCAAAACTATGCAAATGAAAAAAAATTCTAAAAACATCATATTCGTTTTAGAAATTTTCCACAACAACTGGATTCAACGAGATTCAGTGGGAGATTAATAAACACGTTTTAGGAAAACAAAATACGTATCATTTGTGAATCTCAATAGTAATTTAGGTATTTCAGTTTCCAACATGTTTCGTACCCGAAAATGATGAGGTATAGGTGACGTACGCACAACTTAGGTATGCATCCATTCACAAATCCTTTCCTGCCCATATTATCATGCAGAAAACTTCAATTATAACAAAAACCAAAAAAAATTAACAATTAATAGTTTTATGATATGTTCTACAGAAATCAATCACACAGAGATTTCAAGTAATGGCTTATGATAAAAAGGAAAAATTACTCCAAATCTCAAATAATGGGTTTGTGATAAATGAAAAATTACTCAAAATTCAAACAATGGGTCATGATAAGTGAAAAATACTCCAGAATCCAGTGCAAGGAAATATTATTTGGGCAATAAATATACTCTTCAAACTAAAAACATATCCAATGTTCCTAAGAACATATCAAGTCTTCAAACTAAGATCTCTACCCTATATTCACAAGCTTCGACGTATCTAGAGTCATCAAAACTTCATTTGTAGGTATTCGACTCTCTGCTCTTCACTTATTCTCAAGAACCCTTTGGCTAGTGTGACACTCTTCCCTCCCCTGTTAAGGCAATATATCCTGACACTAACCCACATATGAAGAAATACACCTGCCTCTTGAGTGCATCATCCAAGTGTTGGTCCAATGCTAACTATTTGTGCCTCAAAATTGGCTCTACTCCAAATCCAACTAGTGCCTACATAGCCTACCCATGTGTCGCCTCTACTACAATAATCTTTGAACCCCAAGACAGAAGCCAGAAAATCTGGTAAACATCCTCCAAAGTAGTTTTCATCTCCCTTGTCAAGAGATGGAATATGGCTTTCTCCGAGAGCCACTGCTTGCACATGCACTGTGTTTTAACTTTTAACCATGGCCATGTATGTGCTTTGATGAGGCATCCAGGCAAGATACCTCAAGCAAATCACATTGACTAGTGACCAATTCACAAGTGTAAATTGTTGTGCTTCCCTTAGCATTGTCAACTATCTCTCCCATAAAATCAGTCGGTCTACATGTCATTACACCCAAGTTTAACCAAATCATGGTAGCCTTAGGTCAATTACCCAAAAACCTGCAATAGTGTCAGCCAGCCATGGTGATCTCATAACTAACCCCAATGCCTGCATTCCATCCCATGCAAGAACACGAAACACAATCCCACCCATTTTGGTTGTGGGAACACATAGAAAATACTAAAAAATTAGATTTTGATAATTTCCCATTTTTGCTTGTGCCAACATCCTCTGCATTATCCTAAACTCTGTTTT
Organism: Cupressus sempervirens; assembly: GCA_028749045.1. Lineage (NCBI taxonomy): Eukaryota > Viridiplantae > Streptophyta > Pinopsida > Cupressales > Cupressaceae > Cupressus > Cupressus sempervirens. The sequence continues at coordinate 850,840,867 of CM053793.1, read as the reverse complement.
GATCAATCCTTCCCCCTTGAGAGGAAATGGGCCCCATTTCATCCACACTTTGTAGAAAATGTGGAAAATGAAGTTGAATTTGTTCACACACAAGCCACTTGTTTTGATGAATAAATTGTCCCACTTTCACCACACAGTACAAATAGATAGTTTGGTTCCTTAGATTCTTCACAATAAACTCCACAACTTGACACTTTGGAGTGAATTACCAATTTGTGGATTCAACTTTGCATGTCTAATTCCTCATCAACATTTGCAATGTCTAATAAAAGAGGGAAACAAGGCTTTAACAACTCTACCTTGAAGACTAGATGAATACCCAAAAATGGAGGCAGGTTGAGTTCAAATTTATTTTCAAAAACTTTCTTGATGATCTTATACAAACCATAGCAAATACGACAAAGCTTCCTATGAGGGCCTTGCCATCGTTCCTTCTGAAAATGCAACCATACCTTATCCCCAACCTAAAAAGTATGAGGTTGATGCTCGGTATGCCTTTGTTTATACTTCTTATTGGTCTGATCCAAAATTTCATGAACATGTTGTTGCAAATGATGAATTTTAATATTTATTAATGAACTTCGTTGCTTTTTTTTCCTTGTCCAAGCATGGTACCAAGTCAAGTTGCAAAATAGGTACAAAAGCATTTATTGGTGCAAAAGGATAATATCCAAGACAAACTTCAAATGGGATAGAGCTAGCTAGTGTAACACTAGCACTAGGGTATGTCAAGACGGTGGGACGTCGAGACGAGTTTTCAAGTAGGGCAACAATGGGCCTCGATTTTGAGATGACAGGGGATGGCCAAGGAATGATGGGGCATGCAAGGGTGTCATATACTATACATATATAACTTGAAATGCTAGTTATGAAATGATGCTTGTAAGGTATAATAAAGCATTAACGTGATTAAAGATAGTTTTGGGTTTGGGTAGTTAGGTGGCAAGGAGATGTGTCAGTTGGTCCCCCTAACCAACTGACCTCTATTTAAGAACATTGGAATGTGCATGATGTACTTGTTGTCTTTTTGGAATCAATAAAGAATAGTGGTTTCCCTTGCCAATATCTATATGCTTGTTATTGGTAATGAATATTTATGTTGATAATACTACAATGGAATACATGCTATATTATTCTCTCTAGTAACCATTCTACATTTTGGCATCATTGCCTAAGTTCAATCTTGGAGGTCATATATTGAACAGGATAGAGTAATGGGAAGACCATTCCTACCACAAGTACAAGTCACAAATAGTGATAGAGAAGAGGAGGAAATAACTAAGGAAGATCAAGAGATACGAGATCTAATGGTAGCCTAGTAAGTCTTTGTCGACCAATACATGCACGGTATGGGATGAACATTTGGTTTCACCAGTAGTGTACAACCTTCTTGGAAAAATACCTCAGTCACTAGAAACTTGGTACAAGTGAAGGAGAAAGAGTCGAAGTACAAAGTAAGCAGAGAAGGCAATAGGTACTCCAAAAATTTGCCAAAAGTATAGGAGAACTTGAGGAGAGAGAAAATCCAAGGAAGACAACTAGGCAATGAAATAATTCATGCCCCTAATTGCAAATAAGGACCAGAGGCGAGTAAAAGAAGAAGATAACGAGGGGAAAATTGCCTCGTAGATATTCTAGGAATATGAAGAAAGACATTGGCACTTAAGAGATCTTGTTAAACAATCCCAAGGTCCAAGCCAAATTGAAGAGAATTTAATTGAAAACACAATAAAGGGCATAGCCAATTTGGCAATCTCAGGAGGATAGGGAAGGAAGGAGGGTTGGATGGACCCTGAGACCCCAGCGCGAAGTGAGCATCAATCCCCACAAGAACTAAGCTCTAATTAGGCAGAGGAGGAACTGGGGGGAAGTCACCAAACCAAGCATCCAAGAAACCATCCCAGTAGGAGGGAACAACCAAAGTAGGAATGGGAGAAGGATGTGTTATGAAGTTTTCACACCATCACCCCAAAACTTTGGGGACCCCCTTTTTTTTTTATTGCCTTGGCAATAATTTTTAAAGTTGTCCAAAAATTTCCAGTCTTAAAAAATTTTACTTCTTGGACTCCTTCAAGTCAAGAGGGAGGAGATTAAATTTATTTTTCACCTAGTTCTAAACTTGATTTTCTAGAATGACTAATTTTATCCTTAGGCCAAACAAGTTTCAAAGAACAACACTTGGCAAGATAAAATTGTAAATTTTGTACTTAGACGATTTTTTTTTTGAAAATTTGGATATAATTGTATAAACTTGAGTAATTTTCAAAATATAATTTTTTTTGTTAGATTTAAGTTTTTTTGGAGAATCTTGAATTTTTTCAGTGAAAAAAAAAATTATTTTGTGATGGTGAAATCAAATTGCAAAATCAATTTTAGACTCTAAAGAAATGGCTTTATTTTTGTTAAAATTAAAATTTAAAATTGCATAGCAAAATCAATTTTGGATTTAAATTGCAAAAATTGGAATTAAATGGGCTTAATTTGCCTTGAAGATTTTAGAGTCTTTAAAGAAATTGGTAATTACGCCGAGAGGCATAACATTACAATGGCAGCAAACCCCACTATAGAAGCCAAGCAAGCGTAACCATGTAAGAAAAAGAATTACACTAGCTATCATACAAACACTCCACACCAGTTGTCACTTGAAAAATCATAGTTGTACAATAACGGACAATCTGACACCTGGTTCGTATAAAGAGAAATCCAATGCAAATTGTTGTATGAAGCGGCAATGACGAAGAAACATGACTACTTTTTCAGCCATACATGCGGAGTTTGACATCAATGTCATTGTCTTTCTTTCTTTTTATTATTAAATCAAAGAATGACATTGGAAGCTTAAAAGATTGTTCACATTGGAATGTAATGTAGACCCATTGATTGATATACATCAACAGTGTTGGGCTGCGATTTCAACCATGTCTACTGTTTGAAATTGAAGTTTTTTTTGGTCTATAGAATATTATCTTGGAGACTGTGTACATGCGTGCATACAACATTTTTAACAAGAAATGCAAAGTATCATGGTTGCCCTCAATAATATAATAGTTTAGAATTAAAATTTTAAAACTGAACTTATTTTTAAAAAATTAGAAATTCTAAATAACTAAATTCTTATGAAAAAAATATTTGGTATTTTAAAATCATTTGACTACAAGAAGAAAGTACTTATTGGAAAGCTTAAAGTAAGATTTTAAAATAACTAAGGGCCCGTTTGGTTGCTGGAATACAACCGGAATAGGAATAGGAAATTAGAATATAATTTATATTCTTTGTTTGGTGTGTGGAATAGGAATTGAGAATAGGTTTCTGTATTCCTATTTTAGGCCCAAAATGAGCTTTTGTCCATTCCAAAATATACTTGTAATTGGAATGGGCCATTTCCATTCCCAATTCAATTAATCCCAAATTTATAATTGGTCGGGTCCGGCATGAAAAAAACTCCCGCTCATTAAAAAAATCTTTTCCATTTTACCCCTTTGTCGATGGAAAACTGGTGACTCCCATGCAAAGTTTTTCCTGCATATCATTGTTGTGTGAGAAGCTTAAACTTCGTCTTCAAAAGATTTCAAGAGAAGCTTGAACTGGTGACTCCCGCATGAAGTTTTCAAGAGATTTCGGTTGTTTCTTGTTCCTACTCTGCCTCTTGTCAACTCATCTAAGAGGTATGGCAAAGCTAAGGTTTTATATAAACTGATTTCTGCTTCCTTTCGATGGGAATTTTTGTTGATGTTTTATTGAAATATTTGATGCATTCACACTTTACATTAAATTATATTGAGTGGTTTAAGATTTTATCCACGATTGAGTGTGTGAGGTCATTTTTAGGCAGCTTGAAGAAATTATATATGTATTTGTGGCATTACCGCTGGTCAAAGCTAAATTTTCTGGAAATTTACAGTGTGTTTGAGCATTTCGTCTCTTTCCCTACCTCCCACTTTCTCTGTTATTTCTTGAAGAAAAATAAATGTCGATGCTATTCACCAAAAATTTTCGTGAATTTATGGTTTGTCTTTTGCATCTTATTTTGTTTATTTTGTGTTGAGTATTTTTCCTGAAAAACTCCGGATTAAAATTTCCCCATCAATCTAGTTGTTAAAATTATGGATTCCAGTCTAGTTTTTAAAGTTATGGATTCCAAAAGATTAAGGTTTGTTTTGTATGTAGCGCCTATTTTCTTTTTGTAGCCTTTTTTCCTTTTCTACCCGAGAATTACTTGTCTGTTCGTTTCAGTTATGTGAACTCTCAATTTTACGAGAATATGAACAAATTACTTGTTTATGTGCTATAGCTTGTCAAAGCCCAATTTTCCTAGAACTTTCGGGCGGTTCATGCATTTACTCTTTGTATTATTTCTGAAAAATATTGCATTTGACCTGTTCGCATGGAGATGTGAATAAATCTCATTTTTTTGTCCACACTGCTAAGAAAAAATACGTACATCTGAACAAATTTCACAATTTAGATATGCTTTAATTGTAGATCAATAGATATTAGGTTCAAATTGTCAAAAAAAAATTCTATAGAATTTTTCAAAATTATGGGAGTTTGAATTTGTCTGAACTGTGAATGAGTCAATGAATGTAATTAAAATTTTACTTTCCTAAATCTCTATTTTATCGTAAATGAATTTGAAATGGTAACAATTTCAAATGGAATTCTATGTTGAATCTACCTCAGTTTTAATTGTAAAAATTGTGAATGAGTCAATGAATATGATTCAAAAATTACTTTGTTGAATCTCTGTTTTAATCATTAATAAATTTGAAATGGTAACAATTTCAAATGGAATTCTATGTTGAATCTACCTTAGTTTTAATTGTAAATGAATTTGAAATGGCAACTAATTTCAAATGGTAAATATTTTGCTGAATCTATCTATATTTTGGTGATAAATGAATTTGAAATGGTAACTAACTTCAAATAGAAATCCTAAAGAATGAGTCATTATTCGATCATTTCTTCCAAATCTTGAACGATAGACTTGTGCTTATCAAGAAATTTGACTAAAAATATATGCGGTTGAATCTTAAGTCAAATAGAAATGGTAAGCAGTTTCAAATTGAATTCTTTGTAAACATTTTTATCAAAATCCTCTAGATAAATTAGAGACAACTTACAGTGAATTAGTGCATGTAGACTAGAAAAGTCATATTGGGGAAAAAATATATTTTTTCTAGATACTATCCATGAAAAAATATTTTTTTTCTTTCTCAACAGTTTGGAAGAGTCTGGAAATTTAGTAGAGATGTTGTAAGACTTATTTTCGTTCAACCTGCACAAATATTTTGAACAGTGAATACTTGAACTTGGAACGCCTCGTCTGCTTTGAATTTATGCCTTTATCTGATAGTTTTGGTTTTTGGATTCTTTTATTTAATGAAAAGTGGACACTTCATTTCTGACTGAGAATTTTTAAAAAATGGAATTGACCCTTTAATAATGAAGTTTTGTGTTAGCTTTTCTGTTTTCTTACCTGCAAAGCAATATCTCCCGACTCTAGGTGAGAGCTTGTGTCATTATTTTTGGCTTGACTTGCAGGATCTTGTAAATAAATAATCTGCTAGTATCTCATAGGAATATGCTAATAATTTTGATCTAGGTATCTTCATGCTTTTCTTCAAAAATATGAATTGTTTCAGTGTTAACTTAACGACAATGAGCTTAGTAGAGTCTATTAGCAATAGAGGTGTGATGCAATTGTTTGGTACCCCCTTTGATGTGCCCAGCTTAGCTCTAATTGCATCTTGTTGCATATACACGTAGAATAGGTGCCAGAGTTGGTTGTGCACTTTCAAAATTGCTCAAGCTTCTCCAAGCCAATGCAAATTGCTATACATTGTTGCTAAAAAATTTGATTGATGACCACAACAATGACCAAAAAAATTTTAAATGTCTAAAAGGAGAGTGCTCAAACTTCTAGCGTATGCATTTTGCTCAACTTTTAGATTCCACTATCATAACCCTGATCAAAACTGATTATCATGAAACTTCACAATCTCTGCACCTTCAAAGTTTGTTTGCCCTCACACGCGTCAAAAGTCTAAATTTGATAGTTGCAATGTGTCCAATATAGAATCACTGTTCTTCAAGCTTTTGGCACATTAAAAAAGCCTCATCAATGGAGGAAATGAAGTTGCAAAGTTGATAACAAGATCAGATATGTATTATCAGAGATTTTTTTATTAATCAATAAGTCAAAAACAAGGGATCCATAATAGATCAGCAAGAAAACTACCATGATAGTAATGAAGATGCATTCTAGGAATTTTATGAAGTGGACTTTTGTTCTTGCATAAAGATTACTTGGGTTCGCATTGAGCACATCATATTTCATCAATTTCTTTACTGATATCTTTGTTTGCATTTCAATTTTTCATTAATTAGAGAATTTCCCCTTAGCTTGTATCATCCTCAATTCATTGTAATGATATTCACAATGTAATGATATTTGAAAAATTAAAACATTTGGAAGCATATCTAAATGGCATAGAACTCAAACATATCTAAATGGCATAGAACACAACAATAATGCATCTATGTGTCTACGTACCTTTATACAACATTTTAGTGGTTTTAAGTGATCAATGTTTATATATTTTTTATATATCTCTTAACAATAATATGATTCATGTGACCTAATAGATCGATTTGTTTCCATTCTAGGTCATTCGATGGATCTTATTGATGATATAGAAGTCCAAGGACATATAGTTAGGAAGATCAAGGTCATGTGCTTACTTGTTGTTTTGCTTGCCAGTATTGTAGTAGTAATAGTAGCATCTTCCCAAGAGGCTAGAAGAGATAGGCATAAGCGAAGAAGAGTTGCATGTCCTTTTTATAAGCGCATTATCCATTCTAGTAACATAGATTTCCATGACCAAATACGCATGAGTAGAGTAGCCTTCTTTCGCTTGGCCAATATTCTAAGACAAAAAGGGAGCATTGAAGATATGACAAACATATCACTGGAAGAACAACTAGTGATGTTCCTCCACACCCTTGGCCACAATCTAAGGAATCAAAAGATTGGCCATAACTTTGGTCACTCAGGAGAGACAGTGAGTCGACACTTCCACAAGGTCTTAAAAGCTATAATAGCACTTCATAACAATTATGTTTTACCCCCTATTGCAACCACTCCAAAAATTGTTGGAAAGGACCATTTTGATCCATATTTCAAGGTAACTATGCTATTGGCATGTATTTCATTACTAGAGACTACATATAATAATTTGTATTTGATACTAATATTGATTATTATAGGATTGTATTGGTGCACTTGATGGAACTCATATGCCAGTTACTGTTGATGTGGACATGCAAGCAAAATATCGCAATAGAAAGGGTAATTTGTCACAGAATGTTTTGGGCATATGTTCATTTGACCACAAGTTTCAATACCTTCTTGTTGGTTGGAAAGGGTCTGCTACAGATAGTCGGGTGCTTGCTTCAGCTCTCTCTAGAGCAAATCCACTTGTGGTTCCCCTTTGTATATTATATTTAATATGATTATATTCAGATTAAACTAAACCAAAACATTAATGCTGTATTTTAAGTATAACTTTAATTCTATTTGTGTAGGAAAATTCTATTTAGTTGATGTTGGGTACCCAAAATGTACCAGGATTTCTTGCTCCTTATCGGTGTACACGTTACCACCTAAAAGAGTTTTGCAGAGAAAACCCAATCAAAAATCCCCAAGAGTTATTTAACCACCAACACTCCTCTCTTAAGAATGTGATAGAACAGACATTTGGTATTTTCAAGCAACGTTTTCCTATCCTGAAGCATGCAACATCCTATAGTATATCTACCAAAAAAAAGATTGTTTTGGCATGTGGCATATTACACAAATTCATTACGATGGAGGATGGTCTTCCATCCATAGTGGAAATTGAAGAGGATGATGATCGTGGTGGGATAAATGTGCTAATTCTTGAAACTTATGGGATGAATCAATGAGATAGTGATAATTGGGGGAGATTTAGAGATGATATAGCCCAAAGGATGTGGGAAGATTACAACTCTCAAATTTAGTTGTATCACAAAATATGAACATTTATTTGCACTTTGTATTTTGAAGGATCATTTTACACTTCACTATTCTAGACTGTTTAAGACAGAAATGCATGATGAAGAATATATAGCTGAGAAAGTAATGCCATTAACTATATTAATTTTGATCGTTAAGTGATGGTTCAAAGCTATTCAAGGTGTACGAATTGGATAGTTAATATAATGATAATAGGTACATGTATGACAGCAGACACATAGACCCATTTTGATGTGATGATATAATGAAAGATTATGAAGGTTCTCTTTATATCTTTTGTGGATGAATCTTGATTTTTTTGTGTTTTTTTTGGTTCTGTAAAGTCACTAGTACAAATATTTATCTCTTATAGCGTTCTTTGGAGTATAAATTGACTACATAAAAACATCTTGGAGTATAGCTCCATTACTCTTCTTAGTTAAATCTATGGTATGTGGGTATTATGGATAGAAGATAATGGTTGAATCTTTTTATAGATTTTTTTAATATGAAATGAGATAAATGTTGTGATGTTGAATTATTGTTGAAGAATGTCATGTGGCAGCAATAGAAAAATAATGTGTGGATTTATTTAAGCATTGAGACTCTATACCAAATAGTGATTAGAAAACACTGGAAAACCTAAATCGCTGACCGCAGAGCACCAGTGCAACACCTACTATTGAACCATTTGCTCATATCACACTGGAAAGATTTGATATATTTTAAGGTGCCGCCTATGAACCATGTTCCAAACCTTGTAAGTCTTTCAAAGCTTGGCAAGGACTCTTCTTGTAAAACCTACAAGTTCAACCACCCAACTTGTGAACCTCATTATAATACAGAACTGGTAGTTGACAAACATGGAGCTTCAACCATGTTTTGCATGATATTCTTCACACTCATGGCTATCCACAATCACATGTAGCTGTGGAACCAATATTCATGGATCATAGCTCTCACAATATCCTTGTTATCATCAGATCATCAAATTGTCAGCATCATGCCATCTTGCCCTATTAAAGTTTAGTACTATATAATTTTCAAATAGCTAATCCATTTGTATAATTGAATCAGATTATAGTCTTTCCTAATCTGTTCAATTTTTAGATAATTCCTGATATGAAATCAGAAAACAAGCATACTTATGATTTATTTTAGCAAATACAATATGGAAAATAGATTCAGAAATATTTTAAGTATACATACGCTCACAATGAATTGCTCCAATTAGGGAGTATTGTAGAGCTCTATAATTCTCTTTCCCATCTTAAATTTGCCATTGTTTCATTAGTCATTCTAAGAACACTATTAAATGCAACCAATAAAAAAAAATGCTTTCTAGGTAAACAACAGGCGTACAAATAAGAGTCTTTGTAGTTTTATGTGAGGAAACAAGAGAAAAGAAGTAGATAAAAAGTAAAAAATTTCATGATAATGTCCATGATCACAGTGTCAATGAAGAAATTGTGAGCATTGTAGTTAAGTTATTTTACCTCAGTATCTAAATCTGATGAAGAGTAGGAAGACAAACTTGGAGAGGCTACAATCATGGCGTCTATAAGACTCAGCTCTGCAACTCTTTCATTCTCCATTATTTTCAACCACACTGGAATGCTCAAGTGGATCTAGTTGTTTGCATACAATGGATCTCAATATGTCATGCAGACATATAGGATCCCTCTACTTTTTGGTTGGTGTTAAATATGTCTATGACAACAGTAAGGCCTCTAATTATCACTCTATATCATGTGTATTTGTATGCCTCAGACTAATTAAAGAATTCATAAGGATAGGAAGACTGTGACTTAAGAACTGATATGGGGAGTCTTAGGAAGTATTAGGAGAAATTTTGAGGGTTTTGTTGATTTGAAATTTGACTGTGTTAGTTAAAAGGGGATTTTGATGAACTGCACCTAATATTTGACCTGTTGCATGTAGAAAATTGTGTGGTGACAAAATGCTTATATCCTAATCAAACATTCAACCACCATCACCAAGAAGATCATTTCCTATCTGATGAGACATTACATGTGGAATTTGTCTTTGTTTTTGGTTTTTGGTTTTCCTGTCTGATGACACATTACATGTGGAATCAGTACTATGCCATGGAGAGTTTATTTGAATGGTTATTTGATTAAAGGAAACAGCACTATCAACATTCAAAGCATTCAGGCCTGCGTTATTTGTTTTTTTCAAGTTTTGTTTATGACATGCTGATGGTTTTTTTTCAAGTTTTGTAGTTGAAATGTCATTTACCAATCATTTAACAAGCATGGATGAGGAGGTGCATGTAAGTATGGTTGCTACTTCGGCAAAAAATGTGAAAGTGGTGTGGTCTAAAGAGATGGAACACAAGTTGATAGATTTGCTCCTTGAACAAATTTAGTTAGGAAGAAAAGGTGAAGGGGGCTTCAAAAAAGAAGCATGGACGGCAATACAAAGGAAGTTCAATGAAGAAATGAAAATGAATCTTGGAAAGGATAACTTTAAGAATAAGTACAAAACATGGAAACAAGGTTATAGAATGATGAAAGAGTTACGAAACATAAGTGGTTTCACATGGAATGAGAGTACTCAATGTGTGGATGTAGATGATAGTGTATGGGAAGAGCTGTTGAAGGTAATGTTCTCTAAACTATATCTTTATCTAAGTATATCTTAATCAATTGAAATGAAAGTCCTCAACTTCTAAATTTTTTCATCTTGCAGAGAAAAGATTTCAAAAATGCTAGATTCTACAAGAGGCAACCCTTTACCTATTTCAATGACTTAGCGGTCATTTTTGGAAATGACATAGCTGATGGAAATAGAGCAGCAATAGGTCCAAAAGCTGAAGATAGACATCTCTTTGAAGATGCTACTGATCTTGATGATGATGCAGACTTTAATACACACATGGGAGATACTCCTCAATTTGATGATGAAATCCATCATTCAAACAATTCCAATGCATCTGTTAGACAAGATCCATCTCCGCCATCAGCAAGAAGGCCAAAGAGGAGGAAGCCAAGCATGGCTTCTTCTTTGGAGGTTATATGCAAAAGTATTCAAAATATAGACCAGGGCATGACTAAAGCTCATAATGTCAATGTGGATAACAGGGAAGTCAAGCATGATATATCAAGTGCATTTACTACCCTCAAGGCCATGCTTGAAGTTAATAGGGAGACATTGATTGTTGCATATGACTCTTTTAGTTTAGAACCTACAAAAGCCTGGATGTTTGTAGAGGTGACTGCAGAGGAGAGGGAAGAATACGTTAGATATAAGTTTGGCAGATTTTTATGAACTTATAATCCTTTTTTAGACTATGTTTGAACTTACAGTCTTTTTGAAGCAATGGACAACCCATTCATGCTTGTCACACTTGGTTGGATTTAAAACATTCTTAGCTCCATTGGTTCCATTTTTTCTTGAAATGGATAAACAATACATGTTTTTTGAAGTTCATTTTGTTCAACATAATGATTTATAGTTCTAATGGATTTTTTGGATTACTTGCAATAGCTGTTTGTAGTTCAATATATGATCACTAGCTATTTGTATTTCAATTATTTGTAGTTCAATATATGATGACTAGCTATTTGTAGTTCGATATATGAAATAGTTGTTTGTAGTTCAATATATAATCACTAGCTGTTTGTAGTTCAAATAGAAGTTAACTATTTTTTTAAGCGCTCATACCTTGGATATTTCAAAATGCCTATTTATCTTTATGCTAGGCTTAAGTAGAAACTATATAACTTAACTTTGAAGTTGTAGTTGTATTCTCTGCATAAAGAATGGCTATGATTGATCATGCTGATTGTATTTGATAACAACCTACACATTTTAAGTATGCCAAGCCATACCTGAAGTGCTTTAGAAAGGATCGATAAGCAGTCAAAATGACTTCAGCCACTGCTAGTCTCAAGGACTCTATGATGTTTAAATATAATTTTTTTTTTCCTTAACTGCATGGTTTACCTAGAATTTGATGCTGAATTCACAGACTCAGCCTCATGTTACTAAACGTGCCCTTATAAACTACCTCGATTTCAAGTTTTTACGCAGATTAATATTTTAAGAGGAGGTGTTATTGCAATTGCTAATGCAATCATTAATGCATCAACGGGCCTACATTGAGCAACTGGAAAATGCAGACTGTTGACATTAATGCATCAATTTTATGGCTTTATCATTGATGTCTTCTACTGCGTGCCTGTGACAACTGACAATCTATGATGTCTGGATGCCCATCTAGATTCCATGGTCGTTGCTTTTATTAATAAATTAATAGTGAAGGTATTCCTTCAAATCATAAGTTGTCCTTTTTGGGTAAGGATCTGCATGAATGAGTGCATTGTTCTTCTCATAAGAGGACCTCTAATGGTGCAGGTTTCAATTCTTCAAGTGCAACTTTAGATCCTCTATTATCTTCTTTTGTTTATAGTATGCCAATTTGTGAGGCATAATTTAGTAGGTCAAACATATTGCCTAATTTGAGTAAAGAATTATCATCAGGATTGCCTAAACATATAGATAGATAAGTGTTCTTAAAGAGAAATATAGAGTCACCCATACGTATAGCATGTTTTTAAGCAATAATATTTATGCTTCACACATAAAACTCAAATTATTGGATTTTGGCTAAATTGTAATAACAGCAGTGATATTTTGAGTTGCTTGTAATTTGATCTGTTATAGAGAAATTGCTTCCCTTGGTGCTTCGCAGAAAATAGGCAAGAATGTGAATTTTTCCTTTCTTGTAGAATATGTCATACTGTGATGTATTTTGTCATTTAATAGTCCAATTGCAGGAAGCAATAGTTAGGGAAAGCTTACTACCTAGAATAGAACAGGACATGAGAATAAACTTTTAAGACATGAAGACAGAGTAGGGAACGTGAAGCATTTACAAACATGCTTATAATTAGTTTTTTTTTGTTGCATGCTTTTAACATGATTTTTAGAGTTATGTTTACATTGATCAGTAGGAATATTTTGTTTATAATTAGTTCATTATTTATTTTTTCTCATTATATTTGTTCATTATTTGTATAGGGTTGATGGCTTCGAATGTTATGTCATTGTGTGACTGCGGCACTGGCACTGCAATAATGAGGATGTCATGCACAGACCGTAACCCTGGGCGTAAATTTTTTTGTTGTCCAAATAGTCGAAAGGTTGTCACTATTTTTTTGAATGTTTATTTTTTATGTTTATTGTGGAGAGGACTTATGTAGTTTTGGAATGCAAGGGGATAATGGTTGCAATTTCTTTCAGTGGGTGAATGATGAGCCATCTACGTCAACTGCGTCTAACTATATAGAAGATGATAGGAATGATTGCAAATTGTGCAACGTTCGAGACTCTGCTGCTAAGGAGATTGCTTCTATGGCAAAAGTTGAAATCATGTTTCAACAATGTATTATTTGTGTTCTAATTGCTATAATTGTAGTATTGGTTATTGGTGGTTTTAGACCAAATGCGTAAATGTGGTTCAAAGACAGATATTGGAAATGTAATTGGACATGTAAACTATATTATGACTATGTATACTTGATGGTGGACAAATTAAAGAATGATGTATCCATTTTGTTGTTTCCAACTTAATTATGATCGTGGCTACTATTTTATTTATTATTTTGTATATAAATGACCAATATATGGGTGACATTATATATTTATTAGTTCTTGGCCAAGCATGACACTAGTATTCATGTGAATGCTCATTTGTTTTGTCTTCTAACCAAAGAACTTTTGAAATATCTTTGCATCTATAATATTTTCTAGTTTTTAATTTTAAATTATTTTTTTAATAATTTTCATGTCCAAATCCAACCATCTCAACTTTTTTTGGTTTACTCTTTTTATTTAAAAATTAAAATGGTAATGTGTATTACAAACAAAATATTACAAATCATTAATAAATTCAAACATTATTGCATTCGGGGTGTCCTTTTTTTAAAAAGTTGAAATAATTGAAATTCATCATTAACTTCAACAATTCGACCGAAAATAAATATACATTATTTGAAAAAAGTAATCAAAACAATATTAAACTAAAATAAACTTCAACAATTCAACCAAAAATAAATATACATTATTTGAAAAAATTAATCAAAACAATATTAAACTAAAATAAATAAGGGAAAAAAAATATAAACTTAACCTCATTCCAATTCTGATTTTGTACAACCAAACAAGGCATTCACATATTCTCAAACAAATTCCAGGTGAACCAAACGAGACAGGAATACATATTTTCCATTCCCATTCCTCATTTCTATACCCATTCAAATTTTCTATTCTAATTCTCAATTTCTACGCTTGCAACCAAATAGGCCCTAATATATAATACTTTTTAGTATGTAATTGTAGTAAAGGTATTTTTTCATTTGTATTTGGTTTTGTCATTTCTATTGTTTGTTAATTTTTTTATAATAATCTCTATATGGTAAACAATATATCGTGTATATGCATGATTAGGGATTTATAGGGATTAATCTAGACTTTATTTTAAAAGTATTTGTGACTAGAATATAAATATTTGTTAAATATGTATAAAACATAGAAACTTTTTAATATATATACAAATATAGAAACATCTTATTAAAATCTAGATTTTTTCCTAACTCAATCTATTTTCTTAAACAAGCTACATCACGATTATTATTATTTAGACATGCGTAAAACTATTAATATTTCTATTTTCTATTTAGTAATTGTAATTTTCAAATATATAAAAACATATTTAAAAAATCTACTACAATCAAGATTTTACTTTAAAAGTCACTAAAAATGAAAAAGAAAAGTTCATAAACTTTAAATTGATTTGAATGCAACCAAAATATTGTTTAAATATGTTTAAAAAAATAAAGATCATAGTAACATATAAAAGTTAGTATTAAAGTTGGTAACAATATAATAAGTGCTTCATTAACTTCTAATATATTAGGGTTGTTTAGTAGATCTTAAGTAAATCTTAATCCTATTTTTTTTATCCTACATAAAAAAGGGTCACTTATAAATTAAATCCTAAATATAACCCTAAAATTGAGCCGAACTATAACCTTTGCATTAAAACCCTATTTCAAAACCTAATTGAAGCTTAATTTACATAAAATTAAAATAATTTGGCCTTAATCCTACATTATAATATTAAATTTTAGATACATGCATATATAAACACATGCACATACTTGAAACATGACCCTACTTTTAAATGATATGTAACCCAACTTGAAACCTAAACCTCAACTTAAACCTAAAAGTAATATAATTAATTTATTACCCTAATTGAACTCTAATTTTCTCCCTAAATATAATAAAACCCTAATAATAAATTAAATCTAACCATAAAAAAACACTTACTTTAAATTAATCTTCAACCCTAACTATAAATCAAATATTTTCCCTCTAATTTGCACCTAACCTTAAGCTAACCTTAACTCTAGCCTTAATTTTCCTTAGATCATAACATTAACTAGACTAATATATTTGTATTTTAACCCTAACTATAATTTAATATAAAGCATAACCATAGGCTTTAACCCAAACCTAACATTCATGATAACCAGACCCTAATTTGAATCCTAACAAAATTTCCATTTGAATCATAACCAAAGCACAGTTAGAATAATACCCTTAGTCCTAACCTTCATCATAATTCTTACACTAACCATAATTATAACCCTCATCCTAACTCTAACCCTATTTCAAAAACTAACATGAAACCCTTTACCTAACCATAATCCTACAATTGATAAATCTTAATCCTAACCATATTTATAAACTCAAATCCCTAATATTAATCCTAATCATAATTGCAATTATAATACTAACCATTCATTGTAAACACATATACAAACCTTAACCTTGACCATAAGCATGGATCCTAAAGATAAACTTTGATCTTAAAATTTAATTCCTAAACTCTTATTATAAATGATAAACCCTAAATCATAATCTTCAACCAAATCATAAACTTATAAGCTAAACCCTTATCCTAAATTCTAAATGATGGACCTTAATATTAAGCCTTAAATAATGCTAAATTATACTCGTATAAACCCTAACAATGTCATAACCCTAAATCTTACCCTAAATTGAGCCTAATTATAACCCTTACACTAAAACCCTATTTCAAAACCTAATTGAGGCCTAACTTACATAAAATTAAAACAAGTTGACCCTAATCTTAAATTATAATATTACATTTGAGATACATGCATACATAAACACATGTACATACATGAAGCATGACCCAAGTTTTAAATGATATGTAACCCAACTTGAAACCTAAACCTTAACATTATCCTAAGAGTAATATAAATAATTTATTACCCTAATTGAACTCTATTAATACCCCCTAAATTATAATAAAATCCTAACAATAAATCAACTCTAACCATAACCAAACTCTCAACTTTAAAGTTATCTTCAACCCTAACTATAAATCATAGATTTTCCCTCTTATTTGCACCTTATCCTAAGCTAACCTTAACTCTAACCTTAATTTTCCTTAAATCATAACATTAATTAAACCAATATATCCCTATTTCAACCCTAACTATAATTTAATCTAAACTATAACCATATCCTTTAACCCAACCCTAACATTCATGATAACCATACCCTAATTTGAATCCTAACAAAAGCTCAATTTGAATCATAACCAAAGCATAGTTAGAAACTACCCTTACTCCTAACACTCATCATAATTCTTATACTAACCATAATTATAACCTTCAACCTAATAATACCACTAACCCTAACCCTTATGATAACCCTATCCCTGTCCCTAACCATGATGTATACACTAACTCTAAACTTATTTCAAAAACTAACCCTAAAACCATTTACCTAACTATAATTCTAAAATTGATAAATTCAAATCCTAACTATATTTATAAATTTTAATCCCTAATATTAACTACAACCATAATACTAAAACATTATTATAAATGCATACACAAACCTTAACCCTAACCATAACCATGGATCCTAAAGATAAAACTTGATCTTAAAATTTATTTATAAGTCCTGATTATAAATTTTAAACCCTAAACCCTAATCTTGAGCTAAATCATAAACCTATATGATAAACCCTCATCCTAAATCCTTAACTATTGACCTAACTATTAACCCTTAAATTATACTAAATTATAATCCTTAATACAACATTGACGCTAACAATTCCATAAACTTAAAACCTTTATCCTAATTCTAACACTAATACTAAAAATAGTGTAAACCCTAACCCTAATGAAAATCCTTTAATTCTAAGCCCTAATCTTACTCTAATTGAAACCTAAATCTTAACCATAATACCAACCATGATGTAAATCCTAACCTTTAAGATAATCCTAATCCTAAGCTATAATCTCAAACCTAATCAAGATTTCAATCCTAACCATGATACAAACCATGATCTAAACAGACACTAGCCATAATCCCAAGCCTAACTCTAGGCCTAAATGTTAAACTTTAATCGTAACACCAACTCTAGATATAGTCATAACATTAACCATTCTATTAACATAATCTTTTATCCTAAACCTAGCTGCTAATATTGATCATGACATTAACTATAGCCGTAATGATAATATAAGTTCAGTCCCTGACCCTAATACTATCCCTAACTTTAATATTAACACTAAGCACATTTCCACTCATAAATACATTAACACTAAAACTTATTCCTAATTATTATAATAATAAATATATAGTACTAGTAATCCTAATACTAAACCTAACAATGATATAAATTTTAAAGTTATATTTTAAACATAATCAAATTAATTATTCGATGTGTTATGCACACCGCAACTGCTACTAGCTAATATATACTCTATATGTAAAATACGGTGAGATGCATCGAGGCATTGAATTTTTTTAATGCATATTAAAAGTGAATAATGAAAAAATTCAATGCCTCAATGCATGTCAGCGTATTTTACATATAGAGTATATATTAGCTAGTTTAAAATTGAAAAAATTTCTTTGGCTTGCCAAATCCAATTTTTAATGATATATAAATTACTAAATTGTCATCATTAAATGGAAACATTTAGCATCTCCAAGGCTTTATTTACCTTTTTTTTCCAATTTTTGGTCTAACAGGCAATTTAATAATGCAAATTTCATTGTGGCAAAATTAATTTTTAACTAAACATTTAATTGGGGCCAGATTTGTGTTCTAATTAATGTCTTTTGCTCCTAGGGTGGAAGTCAGCCAGCTAACGAGAGCAAGCAAATTAGGTATAAGAGGAAGCTCTCTCCACTTATCTCCTCATTCCTCATTCTTCCTCTTCATGGTGTTTGGCGATTTAGACTAAGGAGCAGATTTCTTCTTCCTTAGATGATTTTTGCAAGGGCGGATTGGTATTTTCCTTGGATATTTTTTTTTGCAAGAGCAGATCTGCACTCTTCTTGCTTGGCAAATTTTGTAGGAGCTGAATTTTGAGGGAGTTGAATTTTGTGGCAGCCAAAATTTGTGGAAGACAAAATTATGATTTTCAAAAGGGGCTGCAATTTTCTCCTAGAGATAGGACGATTTTGTATGTGAAGAAAACAAGTGATAAAGTCTAATTATTTGGCACATGCATGGGCAATTTCAAGTGGATGGAATTCTGATTTCTTCAGGTAGGGCATCAATATTTGCGAGGGGTTTGAAATTCTTAGGTCTGATCCAAAATTCAACAAAAGACCCAGCCATTGGTAAACATAAGATCAATTCATTTAGAGTTGAAAGGGCTCCTTAAGCGAATTTCATTCTTTTGTTCTTATCTAGATTTGTTTCCCCTGGTTCTTCTTGCATTCATCATCCACCACTTCATCATCCCATCCTAGGTTGAAGATTGAAGATTGAAGATTGATAAGCATAGAATCCATAATAGGACATTTGGAGAGGTAGAAATAAGCTAGACCACCCTAGATTGACGTTGGGAGATATAAGTGTAGTCCATCCTAAGGCAATGGCAAGGCAAAAATAAGTGTAGAATCCAGTGATAGAAAGAAGGTTGGAGATTGATAAGGGTAGTCCATATCACTTAGAATGAAGGGGAAGAAATAAGTGTTTAGGATGGTAGATGTTAGTGCAAGCAAGAACCCTAAGGGAACAAATACTAAGAAAGACAAAGAGGATATGATGCCCAAAACAACTTTCTTCTCGAAAATGAGGTGAATAATCGATAATAATGTCGGTACAGTAAATATGATACAGGTAAAGGACAAACTAAAGGAAGGACGATTTTCCATGGCAAAGATCTATAAAAGCAGAATTGGTTTCACGAGGGAAAAAAAGGAGTAACCAAATCATCAAGGCTCGCAGTGGCAAATTTCAAATCAGAATATGGCGATCTCATTGTGCTCCATAGCTAGATCATGGGCCTAGCTCCAGGTATGCAATTTGAAAACTGGATGTACTTCTTTATTCATGAAACTAAAAAAGGAAAAAGAAGATTTGATTGTGCTAGGGTCATAAGTGAAAATCTAGAATTGTAACTTAGAACTGTACAAAACCAAAAGCAATTCTACATGGAATCCTATTTATTTTACCTAATTTCTAGATTGTATAAAAGTCTGGGACTTAGGGCCTTAGGAGAATTTGGCAATGGGTCGGGGCAATATTTGGTGCATGAATGCTATCCACAACTTCATTTTGCACAACAACAAGGATTACAAGATATTTTGTGATGCCTTTGCCATGAAGATAGTAAGGGTATTACAAGGGACACCTACTAGGAGACTCTCATCAAAAGTAGAAGCAAAGATAAAGAAGTATGGGAGTTGGTTTATTCAATTTATGCAATTCACCTACATTAGAGTAGTAGAAAACATAGTTTGTCCCAAGAGGCTTCCAAGATACCCACCCGACAAGGTAGTTTTTATGGAATTGGCTAGGAAACTTGAGTATTATGACAGAACAATGAGACTCGAAGGTAAGACAAGGATTACCTTCCCATTTAGAATTGGCAATGATAGTTGCCCCAATCATGTCATCTTTGCAACTGCAGAGAAGGAATTGGAATGGTATCATCTAGGATGGTACAAAGCAAGGCAAGGATTCAATCCTAATCATCTTATCAAGGTATCTCATGAAAATACGTTTAAACATGTTCCCACTATAGAGGACTTTTGGGCCAATTCCAAGGATGACTTTCATGTGAGAAAGCTAGCTTTCTCAAGATTGTCAGTGAACATGATGAGAGATATCAAATGGAGGCCTTGATATTCTTGATCAACTGGAAGATGATAGAAATGTGTTGAGAGAAGATTATGATATAGTAGAAGGAACAGAGTTGAATCCAGTAGATTGGGATGATCATCAGGATCCTTCCTTTGGAGGCAATTACAAGAGCAGTTGATTTGCATACCAAGTCGTGGTATAATGAAAAGTTAAGGAAGGTGCAAAATCAAAGGATTCCCCTTACTTATGAGAAGATGAAACCAAAAGAAGGTCCAGCAGAATCAGTCAGATAGAAGGCTGAAGGAAGTAGCCAGCAACAGGAAATAGTTAGAAGCAAGAAAAGGGCTTTGGAGGTCAAGAAGAGCAAAGAACATCTAGAACCTCCACCCAAGAGACAGCATGTGGTACCATCAAGGAAAAGCATAATTGAGGCTAGAAGCTAAGAGGTTAATTCAAGTGATAAAGGGGCTATAGTAGAGGTGAGATCTGATTTAGAATCAAGTGGTTATAGTGAGAGCATTGAGTACTTTCCTCTCTCAAAAAACCAACAAGGAGATGATATGGCAGTAACTAGTGAAGAAGAAGATGGGCCTATTGATATTGAGGCAACAAGTCAAGCACCCAAAGTTTTTGGTGATGATTTGTTAGTCGAACCAAATCTAGATTTGGTGAGATGCACCGCACCACTGTGGTTAAGGCAAATGCTTATGCCAAGAGGTGAGGTAGTAACTGCCTGAACAGTTGAAGACATCCAAGGACTAATAGAAAAGGTTGATAGCAAGAACCAAAAGCAAATGGAAAAAATGGTGGCAAAGGTAATTAGGAATGACAGTGATGGTCACCGAAAGGTTTAGATTGCTATACCAATAGTCAACAAGGCAATGGATGAGATTGCGGCCCAGGAATACAAGATAGTGGAACACAACTTGGGAAGGAACACAGATGATATGGAATGTGAAGAAATTTAGGAAGGTATAGCTTCAATCAGAGAAAGGTTGAGGAAGGAAAATGAAAGGATCACAAAGTTGGAGGCCAAGAACAAATATTGGAGAGCTTGCCAGCCTATCTAATAGTTGCACCAGGCAACCCTTCCTCAAGACAACGGGAGCAACCTAGAAGAAATATTAGCTCAACTACATGAAGTAAGGGATTGGATCCATGATAAAATCCAAGATGGGAAAAAAATCTTGCCTTCCTTCATCTCGACATTTTGATCATTAATAACCATTAGAAACAAATTCATAATATTTGAAGAGGAGCGAAAGGATTTCCTTCCAGTCAAGGATTTAGCTATTCCCAGGCTATAGGCGTTCATTGGGCTACCAAAGGCATATTTGGAAAGGGCCAAGTCACTTGATGAAAGAGGATTGAGTATGGTTGAGTCTTGGTTTTTTGTCTTGACTACCAGATTGAGAACACTCAAGGAGATATAGAAGATAGTTGCACATCACAACCCAAGCGTCAACACTTCCATTTCAACCATGATGAGCAACTTTGGGGCGGCACTTGATTTTGAGGACATCAGAGAAGAAGAAATCGATGAGACAAGACTTGGATCAAGATTAGATGAGTTAGGAAAGCTTGTTATCAAGAAGAAACATTTGGGCACCCTTTCCTCCCTCAATGCCTTTATTGGATATTGAAAAGAGTATGAGGACCATGAGAAGACACTACAAGCAGCAAGCGGCATGATGAAATCAGCTGAGCTCAAGATAAAGCATACACCTTGCCCTCCCATGGAGGAATTCAACAAAAGGCTAGCTAGGTTCATTGCCTTAGCTAAAAGAATGAAAGAAAAAGGGAGGTTTATATTAGAGCATCATTTGATGTAAGCCCAAGTGGCCATTTCTCTTCTTTCTAGGGTAGGACAAGTGTCTAATTTTGATTGGCCACCATTTTGGTGTCTTCTCATTGGTCCATTGGTGAGGTGGCATCTTCTCATTGGCCGATGGGGTGGCAACCCTAATTAGGGTTTTTAGGATTCAATCTAGATCATTAGTTTTGCCTCTTTATCTCTACTATCAATTGTACATGTTGGCCTCTATGTAAGACCATTTGCTCTCATTTGTAATGGTCGGAGAAAATTGTTGCAAAGGTAATGCCAAATTTTGCTATTTCTTTCTCATTTTTGTGACTTGCATGGTGATTAATTATTGCATGGTTTCTACTTCCAAATAGTTAGAGTAAATTTCTTTTAAAGTTGTTAAAGTGGATTGCATTTGAACTTGTTAAGTAAAGAGTAAAGTAGATGGATAGTTGCATGGTAGCATTAGTAGATGTTTGATAGGGATCAATACTAGGCCACTATCATCCTAGTAGCTTGTTGGGAAGCCTTGTGTGGTAAACTAGTTTATTTTCCTTTGAATCATTGCATTGAATAAAGAGAGATGAAAAAAAGATGCATGGATGGATGGAGTACTCAAGACCTCCAAAAAATTACATACATCATGTATATACAAAGAATGATCCCCCAATAGGAAGGAAATAAGGAGACATGATATCCCCCCAATAATGAAGAAGCTCTAATGTAGATGAAGAGTGCCTACAAGAAAAATATAATCCAATGCCTACAAGAAACATGTCTCTCCTTAGGAAGAGATATATACATCAAAAGATGAAGAAGCCACTCCATGTAAAAAGTGAGGAAGGAGGAAGAAGTTCTCCATGTATGCATCTCTGAAGACTAAATAGGTGTCTCCAAGCTCAAAGATTTTGTGACACCATCAAGTTGACCTATCAGATGTGAAAAACCAAGAGAACATGAAGAGTCAATAAATTCAATCTTCAAAGAAGGTGAAGAAGTATCTTAAAGAGAAACCCCCTCAAATGTATTAACCAAATCTGCATTATGAGACTCATCCGAAAGAACATCCAGGAATTCATCCCACACTACAAGATTTGAAGCATAAATATCATCCTATTGAATTATAGAGCTCATGTCTAAAGAAGCAGGAGGTAGAGGAGTAGGAAGTTCAACACTTGTCTCAAGAAAAAAATAATTCAAGTGTCCCATGTTCTCCTCACATGAATTATTCACCCTTGATAAAGGGTTAGGTACATCATGAATATCATCATCATTATCAACAAAATGTGCAAAAGAATACAAGCATGATGTATGATCAACAACTCCCATAGCTATGACATCTCTAGTCTCCATGTCCCTAATATATACATTATCAGGAGTGAACTCAACAATTTTACCTTGTGCCCCATGAGTAATTTGGTAAATCAAAAGGATATTAGTGGTCAAGGATGGTATACAAAGAACATCATTAAATGTACCATGTCCCATAGGAATAGAACCTTTCCCACAAATCTTCATGTATGTATTATTACCCATCAATATAGGTGGAGAAGTACAAGGCTCAATAGAAGAAAACATATCCATAAAAGATACCATATGATGTGATGCACCTGAATCAAGAAGCCATTTACCTTGCTCAAAATCTGTGGAAGCAATAAGTGCTTGTCCTTTACCTCTAGATGATGATGTAGATGTAGAAGCTAGCTAATATTAAGAAGAAGGAGAATACATTGATGAGGGCAACTGGACATTGTTCTTTTGAAGAATGTGAGTGAGCTCATCAATCTTCTTATGGGAACATTTATGCTCATCACGTCCTAGCTTTTTGCAATAAGCACATTTACCTCTCTTTCTTCTAGATGTTTCCTCTCTTGAAGAGGACTTGGATTCAATATTATTTTGTGAAGGAGAGTCATCACCTTTTTCATGTTGCTTAGGATCCTTGTGTCATTTTTTTCCCTTTTCTTTGGGAGCCTTTGGAGAGGAGTCATTTGCAGCCAACGCTTGATACTTGGAAGCCTTTAATTGACCCATGTGTGCTAACTTTTCTTGTTCCCTTGTGAGTTGAGCTGAAAATTCATCAAGAGAAGGCATTTTGTATGCACTACCAAGAGCATCCATAGTAGCATAGAATGTGGAAACAAATATTGAATATTCAGGACCTAGCTTGGAAAGAATAGATAATATCAATTGCTCATCATCTTTAATAATGCTACAATTAGAAAGCTCCAATATAATGGAATTGAACTTAGAGTAAAATTATTGAATGTTGTCAAAATCACATGGACTTAGACCTATAAGCTCATTCTCCAATTTGAATTTTCTTATTCTATCAAGTTTACCAAAGATTCCTTCCAATGTAGTCCAAGCATCATGAGGATGTATGCAGGATGCAATATGATATAACAAATCATTGGAGATGGTATATCTAAGAGAGCCAAGTGCTTTATCCCTTCTATCAAACCATTTTCTTCTTTCTGCAACACTTGTAGGTGGTTCTAGATCCTATCCAAGAATCATTCTAAGCAATCCAATACTCATCAACTGATTAGAAATTGCTTGTTTCCATTCATGATAGTTATATGGAGTGAGTAATGGATCTTTTGAAAAATCCATAGTGAACCAAATAATGATTGAAATCAACTGATAACTGTTGAGCTGTCATTATGTACGATGCTAAATGGAAAGAATTCTTTCGAACTACTCTCTTGAAAAGTCAATCTTGTAAATCAACTCCAAGGTTCTGGGTGACCTTGTGACCTACTGGAATCCACTCAGTTGAAGATAAATATTTTTATTCATGAGGAGGCATTTTTTAGTTCAAATGATCTCAGATAAGATATAGAATCTACTCACTACTTCAAAATAAACATGCAAAAGAACTATGTTTTTTGTATTTATTTATTTTTTGTTTTTTATATGAATGCAATCTAACAATGCAGCTAGTATGAATTCCTATTTTAACAAGGGGTTAGTAAAGAAAATAATAAGAAATTTAAAGCAAATAGCATGAAAATAAAATCCTAATGGACATAAGCTACAGAAACAACACATCTGTCAGTTAAGCTTTCAAAGAAATTAGTGGGTAACCAATGAAAGTAGGAGCAGCGCTTCCTTGATTCCATTGATGCAATCGTTGATGGGAAATGTAGTAATCGTATGATATTTCACTCTTCAACAAATCACAAGGCCATGGAAAGTGCACTCACATGAGACAAAAAGTTATGCAGGCACAATTTGGTGATTTCTTCTCGACCTAGATATGTCAGTGAAAGTTGTCAAACCCTAGCAAACACCAAAATTAAAAGATCACACAACCAAAAATAATGCAATAAACTTTTGGCTCAATCATAATTCCATGAACATACATTCACAAAAATATGACACATTTAGGCAAGAAATACTATACTCGAAATATGAACACCAAAAGCATATATTATTACAAAATAATGGTAGGCTTGATTACATATTACAATCCTGTATTTATAAGAAATCATCTCCTCAATTTGTGTTGAGAGTGAGAGATATCTTCATGCAATCATATGCTTCTAATTTAATAAAATAAACTAATTATACACAAACTCACTATCTAATTGGTGCTTAGCAGGACTCCATCCATTTTTATTTTATTAATTGGATGCATGAGCCTTTACATGTCATAAAAAAAAATTTTAAAAAAAAAAAAAGAAGAAGAGAGCCTTCAGTCCATGTGGAAGTGTCTCGAAGTGTCAAAAATAGAAGCCAGTCCTTCACTAGGAGTCTATCAGAGTTAAACTACTGTCAGAATGCATTTTTGATGCATGGAAAGCTCTAATTTTGGAACTACCAGTTAACTGTTGGTGCATATCTGAAAAAGTGCACCTCGGAAGAAGCACATCAATGCACCTGTGAACCTCTGACTTCT
This sequence comes from Cupressus sempervirens, assembly GCA_028749045.1. Classification (NCBI taxonomy): domain Eukaryota; kingdom Viridiplantae; phylum Streptophyta; class Pinopsida; order Cupressales; family Cupressaceae; genus Cupressus; species Cupressus sempervirens. The sequence continues at coordinate 850,814,946 of CM053793.1, read as the reverse complement.
TCAAAATTCTTCCAACACTTTGTGAGAAAAAGTGCACTAATGCACCTAGCACACCAACGCACCTCAAAGGCCTAAAATTGCAAAATTTTACTGAGTGTCAAAAAATGAAATTCTAGCTTCTGGGTTTTGTCCCCCTTCATACTAGAGCTATGTCTAGATGCTTGCCCTTGAATTTCTCAATAATCTCGGTGATTTTTGCCACATCTTTTAAATCTAAAGCATTATACTTATCCTTTACCTTCTACCTGTAGTTGTCTACCTCAATATGAGTCTTAGCAAAATCCTTGAGTTTAGTATCCAACTCTAGCAAGGCATCTTCTATCCTGAATGTCTGCCAGATATCTTCATTGCTAGAAACCTCATCAAAAATATTTATAAATTTCTACACTACTACCTCAATCAATATAAATTTCTCTCATTCATTGTCTTCAAAAATGTCCAGACATGCATCGCTATAACATTTCTCTACTTCCAAAATTTGCTCTCGAGCTTGGTCCTTGAGCTAGTGAATCTTTGCATGTAACAAGTCCATTAATTTATTGCTATTCACTATCTTTCTATCCAATCATCAATTAAATCTAATTCTTCTATAGTATATACATCCATGAGCATTCTATATCTTTGGCCTTTTATCGCTTGTAGCACCTATAAATCCTTTCCCCATGCATGTACCTCATCCATAATACTAAAATCTTGTATCAAAATTGCTATCATTTTATCCACATTTTCCTGCATAGCATGAAGTAGCTTCAAATTTCCTTGGATGATCAAAAAACCTTTTCCTCCAAACTTTCCCACCATTGCTGACAGGCATTCAAAAATGGATCTAATTGTACAGCCCCCCTATCTCTTCTTTCAAGTGTAGCATTCAATGTCTCCTCGAGGTGTTCAGGATCCAAGGGACCAACAACTTCAGCTAAATATCCCTTTAGGATTTCATTTTGCCTTTGAAGTGTTATTAATCTGCCCCTTCTTGTTCCAAACTCCTAAATACCTCCTTCATCCACATTGTGACCATTAATTTTGCAGTGTCTAATGTGTGCTTCCCAAGCATAACTTCTCTGATTTGGTAATCTTATGGATCCAAATCTTCTATTTTTGAATCAAGGGGAGGGATAGCCACTTGTGCAAATAAATCCTAGTTCCAATCACTATTAATAGACATTAATTATCTTGCCTCTTTTGATGGGGACTTAGATTTCCTTAAAACCTCAATCAATTCTATCATATCTTCGTCATCAGCATTAAATTGTTGCTTTTTACTCCTTATCATTTCTTTTTGCAACCATCTTGGAATGTGTTCTATTAAAGGCCTGACTTTTGATGATGAAGGAGTTATCTCAACTATCCCTTTTCCCTTATCACTCCTCTATGGGGTTTTCTCTCTCTATGATGGCTCTCCCTCTATAGCCTCAATTTTAATAGAGCCTGTAGTTTTGACCTCTGTGTCCTGGGAGGCTTGCTAAGGATATTTGACCATTTTTCCTTCTCCAAACACTTCATCGATGGATACTTGTTGTGGCTCTTCCTCTTGTTCCTTTTGGACTTGTTCTTCTCTAGTACCTAGTGGCAGAGGAGTAGCAGAGCCTTTATCAATTGTGACTTGTACTGGGGAAGAAGGAGTAACCTCTGAACCTTGTGACTATGGTGGCATTTGGGTCCAATCCTCTTGTTGGGGTTCATTAGTTCATGTATCGCATATCTTGTCCCCAACTAATTCAATTCCCATGAGCATGAAATCAAAATCTGACATCTTAAAGGCATTAGTTCCCTCTACATCTTGGTCATCAATCCATTTTTGCATTTCATCCTCTGATGTAGTTGTTTGCAGAGGTTCTTCTAAGATGGGTGGTGGTGCAGTAGTAGAACTTCTTCTCCTTTCCTGTTTTGTGGCTCTTGATAGCTAGGTTCTTCTATTCAAAGGTACATCGTCCTCATCATCCTCTTCTTCATCTTCCTCATGAATAGGTTCTGGGATTGATGGGACATGGAATACTTTTTGGGTCACCCTTTTCCTCTTCTTGATCGGAGTCTTGATCCTTCTTCCCTTTTTAGGCATAGAAGGGGATGCTTGTTCTGTTTGCTAAGGTGGAGAGACCTCTTCAATCCCAAATTTTGTCTTTGTTTGGATAGGTGAAGCAACTAGTGGCAATTGCTGGTCACCCTGAACTTGTGATGCCCTCGTATCCTCTAACCCTTGTACATTTACTTCTCCTTGTTGTGGAGGTGTCAGGATTTCACCCTCTTCTGGCTCGACTCTCTGGGGAGAATTCTTCTTTCTTTTGTCCTTTCCTCTTCTCCCCTAAGGGTGATAGTATCCAACTGGTCTGTCAAGTTGGTACACTATTTCAAGTCTTATTGGTGACTGAGCTATAAAGGTAGGGATGTTGACTTTCTTCCCTCTCCCTTTGGTCGAACAGGCTTGTGCATGAAAAATTATTGTTTCAGGTATTGGATCAAGCTTAAAGGGTTTCCTGATCTAATGTTGTGTTATTTAAATGATGTGCCTCACCCTATGGTTAATGTTAAAATTCTCTTCTTTGTCAACCTCAACATTCACTATGGGTCGTTCCCCAATTTTATCTGCGTTGAACAAAGGATCAAGTAGCTCCCCTGAGTCTTGTTGCAATATCTTCAATGGAATCTTTATTTTTAAGGCCTTTTCCATCAAGTACAAAGTCATTCTACAATAATCCCTTATTCGAATATCATAGTCATTTGTAGCATTCATCTAGTGATCCTCGATGGCTTCTTCATGCTGGAATGTCTTGCCTACTAGATATTGTACTCTCTCAATATTATCAAAACATGGTCGTGGAGAAATGCACTCTTTTAAGGGATATTGATCCCATTCACATTCAAAAGATGAAATATCTTATTTCTGAAGCACCCAAAAAGGTCCTATGGTCAAAGGCCACGTCCAACAATGTTTATGTTGTTTTCTAACTTTGCCATAGGTAGACACAATTTGTCGAGAAATATCCAAGAGGAAAATTCTATCACAAGGGTACCTCGAAAGCTTCTTCAGGTTGACAGTGATACTAGCTACCCTTAGATATGTAAATGTTTTGAATTAAATATAGTATGTTCCAAGTACTATTATATGTGCCACTACATCATCCGATAATCTCTTCACATAATCTCCTTCTATGAATCTAATTATGATGAATATGAAAGCATCATTAACAATTCTATACTCCTTGCTTTGCTCCAAGAGTCTCTTCTTTACCAATTGAGGGTAGATGATATATGGCCATGCATTAGGATCTTGCATGCTACCCCTCTTGTACAACCCTTAATAGTTTGTTGCCCTTGTGGTTAACAAGTACACCAAACATGATGTCATATAGAACTTCCTTTTGTTCTTTACTAGCTCCAACTATTAGCATAAATTTTCACTCAAAGTAGAGGCCCAATCAAGTGGCATCTTTGTTGTCTTGATGGTCTCAATAAAATGCACCATAAAGATGTTCAAATGTATGGCTGCTAGCATAATTGAGTATCCAATGTCTTCTTTCATAAATCCTCTGGTCATGTCAACTTTACCAATCTTCTTTCCCAAAGGAGTCTTCTCCATAAGGTAGGATGATTGAATGATCTCAGAGGTTTCCTCAATATGCTTCCGGTACCACCTTTCTACTTTTTCATAGGTAAGCTTGATAAATTGATCTACACGTGGGAGATGGAATACCTTCTCAATGTTGTCAAGTTAGAGATCAAGGAGAATTATTGCAATTATGCTCTTCACAACCCTCTCCTTAGGGAAAAAGTGTTCCACAAGTGTTATTATAAGCTCTAAAGATATAATTTCATTCCAACATTTTATGAATAGTCATATCAAAGATATTCAAGAATCAAATTCAAATATGTTTCCTACAATGTAACCACCTCGAGAGGTATGTTGTCAGTTAGTTGCTTCCTTCTACAAGCTACAAACTACGGGCTGTTGTTTGTGGCATTTAAAAAACCAATGACTAGATGATAGTTCACAAGATTAAACCAAAGTAAAAGTCTAAATAATATAAATAAATTTAAATGTTTTAATAAAATCTAACAACCTAACATTGGTGATTCAAAAAATACTTTCAAGGATTTTATAATGCAGAGGCATCTCAGGTTTACAACAATCCTACTTGGTAGATGTGCTCGCCTATCATTGTGGTTATGCTTGATAGCTATTTGAAAATTCTCTTGGTGGAGAGTTCCTATCTTTGTTTACCAAGTTGGGTTAGTTTAAAAGTGATGTGTTGTGTTCACCAAGTGACTTCAATGGTTTTTGTTGTACTTGTTCACTGATGCCTTGTTCTTGTATTACTCTATTCTCAGTGTTAACTATTTCTTGGTTTCACTGGGGATTTTATCTGTATGACTGGCTTGTGCATTTAATTCATGATCATGCATTTAACAATGGGATAAGTCATTAGGAAGTGTGTGGACCTAAAGTTGGGTCATTATATTCTCCTATGTTAGATCTAGAAGGTTCCTTGAGGCAAGTTGTTTAGTATAAATAGGAAGATATATTCTAGTTTTTGTGTGATATTATTGGTAGGAGTTAGAACATTAAAGATCAAGTATCTCACATACATGTATGAGCACTGCTCTATTGTGATATAGATTCTTTATATTCATCACAACCAGGAAGGTCTCACAACCTAGCATGTACAAATTTTTGCTAAATAAAATATAGATATGATGTTCTTTCTCCTTCTCTCTGGTGTAGCTATCTTATGTATTATTCTGCAACATGGTCTAATGATTATGTGATCCACTGGCCTTAATTATTTGACCTACTCCTTATTGTAAACCCTAGTTGGTTGATTTATTGTGGGATAGTAGATTGTGATATGACCTACAATTATAAAAGATTTTGTTGGCTATTTTTTCCTTCATTCAACCCATCATAAATAAATATTCTAAGAAATTTTTAATAGGTCTAAATATATCATAGGTGGATTAATATACCAAATGTGCGGTTAACATTTGATGTTAACCCTTCTCGCATTATTGCCACACATCATCGTTTCAGTGAAGCAATGGTAATTCAGCATTCTTTTATGCTCAAATGTCTATGTTGTTTCCATGTGTCCTAATTTTCATGTCCTACATCTTTTTGGTGGTTAAAAGAGTTGGGCCCACATGGCAGGATTTAACTTTTTATGCTCCCACATTTTTCCTGTCATGTGTCTCCATTCTGTTCATGTGACGGTGTTGCACTGTATTCCCTAGATTGTGTTAGAATATATAGTCCACTAATATAACTAAGAGGGGGGGGGTATGAATAAGTTATCCAACTATTATCACAATTATCAACTTTAAACAAACTTAACCATATGAGTAATATAATTTGAAACCACAACAAGATACTCACACACAATAACACCAGATATGTTAACTATGGAAACCCTTGATCAGAGGGAAAACCCTGGTGGGGATGGTACCCACAAGATAATGTACTAATATAAATATTCCTTGTTAGGATGGACCCTATTAGGAGTCTATGAATACATTCAATACATATGAGTCCCTATTAGGAGATTCCAACCCTATTAGGAGTTGTGCCAACCTTGTTAGGAGTTGTGGAAGATAGTTGAACCCACTACCTAAACAGCTTCAAGGGAAAGACCAATGAACCCACTATCCAAATGATCTTTGTATTATTCCTTGCCGAACAATAGAATTGTATTATATTGTTCCTTCATCTTTGATTGTCCTATCAACTGGACCTCCACTCCTTGTGATCTTGTAACCAAATCACAAATCTCACATCCAATAATCCCTTGGATTTCTAAAATGCATTCCTTAAGCACTCTGCTCCTTTTTTGTACTTTTCACTTCATACAACAATGGATACTCTTTACAATCAAGGAAAACATCTTTCCTTTATACCATATCTTCATAATAATTACTAAAGTCAGCCTTGAGGCTTTCTCAATTAATTATAATAAGATAATTAATTAATTATAATTATAATAGCATTGTCGGCTCACAGTCTATACAAAACTTCACAAGTGTGATACTAAGGCTTGTGCACTCACTAACATTTTCTGACTACGCATCTCTTCATTACATCTCGAATGTAAGATAACGAACAACCATCGAGAACTTCTTTCCGAATACCATGTCTCTAAACTGCTCTCTATAAATTAGGTACAACTTCTATACATCTTTGACTCAGACTCTACACACTCAACCATGTCATCAAGATACAATGTCAAACATGTCCATGACTGAGCATCACCAAACAATCAAACCATTGTTCATACTATCAAGATCTATGTCTCCTACTCAACCAATCTTTACAAAAAAATGTTATGTTTGTTGGAAATGATTGAAAAGATCATGAGGAAAATTGTTGGAATGATCATATGGAACTGGTAAAGAATGTTCTCAATTATTATTTTGTCATTGATGTCAAACTTGGTACTTGCAGGAATGACAATTGCTTTAGTGATCCAAATACTATCAAGTGGTTGATTGACAAGGAGGAGGCAATCAATAAGATGTAACTAGAACACCTAGAGAAAGGTTGAAGTTATGATGTTGGAATGAAGTAGAAGGATCAGCTAAGCCATTGATGAAAAAGTGTATTGATGACATACTCTGAGACATAGAGAATAGGCACACTGAAACATATCAAAGATGTAAGGTTTTAGCTAAGACATCTGTAAAGCCTAACTAAAGTTCATTAGAGAGAGGGAGTCGAGCAAGCTAGTAGGTGTCGAACAGATTCCTAGTTGAAGCCGAGCAAGTTCAACTTCAAGCGCTGAGTGAACTTCAAGTGCCAAGTGAACTTCAGATGCCGAGTGAACTTCAAGTGCCAAGTGAACTTTAAGTGCCGAGTGAACTTCAAATGTCGAGGAAAATCAAGTGCTGAGAAAATACAAGTGCCAAGTAGAAATAGATGCCAAGCATCTGAAAACCAATAGTGTTGAGTAACACAGAGATGTCGAGCATTAGTAAATCAATAATGTCGAGTTGCTGCATTATTTTGAAAATCGAAGATTCACCAGATGTAAGCCAACAAGGTTGTTATCTAGAAATTTATGAATTAAATGGAAGATAAGAATGATGAGCTGGTGGCACAGAACACCATGTAGAACATTTTTGGAGATTACAACTAGAGTCTAGACGAAGTTTCTAGATAAGAGCAAGATATAGGGTAGATACATTGTATCCTACCTAATCCATTTGAAACCCTAAAGTTGGAAAGGGAGAATCGAATGGCAAAGGCAAACCAAATTTCTATTTAAGGAGTCATAAGGTCATGATGCAAATAAAAGAAAAAGGTGGTCGAGCATAAAAGCATGAAGTGTTGAAGAAGGTGCTAAGGAGAAGAAAGCACAGAAACTCTATTTGGATAGATGACCACAAGGAGATGAAGCTTGAGAGGAAGTCAAGCTGTCAAAGCTGAAGTGATTAAAGCCAAGCAAAAGGATAGAACTGAAGTGAGATCTAAAATCTACAAAGTATGTTGTAAGTTGTATCAGATCAACAATCCATTATTGTTACTCTCTAGCAATTGTAACTATTAGTTTGAATCCTATGGACTTAGGTTGGTTTAATAGTCATGTTGTAAATCCATTAACAGGGTGACATTCCAAGTGAATGTTCTAAAGTCCTTTGATCAGGCCCATTCCTAACAGTTTGGTGAAATCCTCTAACAAGGTCACATTTAACAGTGTGTTGTAAGCCTTTAATAGGGCAGGCTTTTAACAGGGCATCACTTTAGAAGAGTGAAAATCAAGTAGCATGTTACTGGTGGTTTTTCCCAAATTGGGTTTCCACATAAATCATTGTGTCATGTGTTAATCTTGCATGTTTTATCTCTACATGTTGATTTACTGTAACTTGCTAAGATGGTTGATTTAAGTTTGGATGGATGAAAAGTGTATGGATTCATTATAAGTTGTGAAAAAGTATTATTAGGGCATTTGGACCTCGAATAACTAATTCACCCCCCCCCCCCCCCCCCCCTCAATTATTCTAAAGAGTTCTAACAATTGGTATCAGAGCCAAACTGTTGTTTCAGTTTAAAGGGACTATAAGCAGGAAAGATCAAAATGTCTAAGAGAGAAGTCCCCAAGCTCAACAAAGACAACTTTGTTGCATGGAAAATTTTGATGAAGCTACATCTTGGATCCATAGGAGATTATGCCCAAAATTCAATTGTTACTGAACATGTTGATCCAATTGGTACTCTTACTGCAGAAGATATGAAAAAAAAATAGGAACACAATTAGACAATGCTGGAGATTGCTTCTGCACTCAACTATGTTGAATTTGATGATATCAAAAGATGTGACACTGCATTCAAAATGTGGAAAGCCCTATCAGACATCTATGGAGGAGATCAAAATGTCCAAAGAGCAAAAAGAGAAAGCCTCAAAGGAAAGTTTGATGATATGAAAATGGAGGAAAATAAGAATGTTGCTCAGTATGGCGCAAGAATAAAGGAAGTGGTAAGTGCAATAAGATGTTTGAGTGGTCAATTGGATGAAGATACTGTTAATGGTAAGTTCTTAAGAACCTTGCTCCCTATCTATGCTATTAGAGTATCTGCAATACAAGAACTAAGATGTGTACCAAGAAATAATCTAAGTTTTGAAGGTATAGTGGGTAGACTCACTGCATTTGAGTTATCTAACTTTGACAACTACAGACATGAGAATATTGAATCTGCTTTCAAGGCCAAGCTATCATTGAAAGATGCTAAATAGGTAAAATCAAAAAAGGGAAGAAAGATGAAATATGTATCAAGTGACAGTAGCACTGATGAGGAAGATGTGGAACAATTGGAAGCTTTGCTAGCTAGAAGATTTCACAAGGGCAAAGGAAAATTTAAAGGTAAGATGCCTATCATTTGTTTCAATTGTAATGAAGTAGGACATATTGCTGCAAGGTGTACACAGAAAAAGGATTACAAGGAAGGCAACAAATACAAATTCAGAAGAGATGATGAAAAGAGAGATTACAAAGACAAAGGCAAGAAGTGTTATATTGTTGAAGAAAATTTTGATGATAATGATGATGAAGTTGTTTATGTAGCCATGAAGGACCAATCCGATGAAGAAGAGCCTACAGCACTAGTAACTGTATGAACAAGAATGACAGGTGGATCATAGACAATGGATGCTCACATCACATGACAGGAGACAAAAGTAAGTTCGTTAACTTTACTCAGTATGATGGAAATAGTGTTAGATTTGGTAATGATGCTCCATGTCAAATAAAAGGAAAAGGTTCCATTAAGCTTACAGAACAAATTTCATGTGATAATGCATACTATGTTGAAGGATTAAACTACAACTTGCTAAGTGTCTCACAGTTAGGCAATATAGGATGCAAAGTAGAATTTGGAAACAAAACTGCAAAAATCTATGATACTGATGGTAAACTGATAGGAAAAGGAGATCAAACAAGTAGTAATCTATTTTACCTTGATATTGATGATGTCTCTTATTTTGTTGCAAAATTTGATGATGAATGGTTATGGCACAAAATGCTATGTCATGTCAACTTTGACAATCTGGTCAATATTAGTAAAATGAATAAAGTCGGAGGTTTACCAAAATTGAAGAAGCCTGATAATACCATGTGCAAACAATGTCAGCTAGGAAAGATGACAAAGTCAAGTTTCAAAAGCAAAAACTATACATCTAAAGAAGTACTTGAGTTAGTTCATACTGACTTATGTGGTCCAATGGAAGTACAAAGCTATAGAGGAGATAAGTACATAACGTTGTTTGTTTATGATTATTCTAGGATGATGATTGTTATGTTCTTAAGACAAAAATCTGATGCCTTTCAAATGTTTAAGTGGTATGTGGCTAGAGTTGAAAAGGAAACAAGAAAGAGCTTGAAATGCCTGAGATCAGACAGAGGTGGTGAATTCACATCAAAAAATTTGAGATATTCTGTAATGAAAAAGGAATCAAAAGACAAACATCAGCTCCCAGAACTCCCCCACAGAACGAAATTGCTGAAAGAAGAAATAGATCTGTGATTGATTGTGCTAGAACATTAATGATGGAAAAGACTGTTGCTCTAAAATAATGGAGAGAAGCTATAAGTGTAGTTGTTCATACACTGAACCGAGTACAAGTCAAGAAAGGTACAAATACAACACCTTTTGAATTATGGTATGATCACTCACCCAATGTAAAACATTTCAAAGTGTTTGGTTGCAAGTGCTTTATCCTTAAAGATGCTAGAAATGGAAAATTTGATACAAAAAGTGATGAAGGCATATTCCTTGGTTACTCCACTAGAAGTAAAGCATATAAGTGTTTGAATACTAACACTAACAAAATTGTGGAAAGTGAAAATGTAAACTTTGATGAGCATACAGAAGTTCAAGATGAAGAACCAAAGAGAATGGATGAATACAGAACCTTTGTGTATTCTCATGAAGGAATGACTGTTGATGAGGATGTTGTCAATCAAATTGAAACTCAACAACAAATTTTAGTTTCAGCCGAGTCACAACTAGTGAATGTCGAGTTACATTCAAAAGCTGAGTTACAGAATGAAGGAAATGCACAATCTGATTTTGAAGTCAGTACACATGAAATAGATGAAGAACAACCTGACAACTTAGTACATAATGACCCTGAATCAAAAAGATCAAACATGGAAACAAGGACGGAACCAAGATTATCCAAATATGTAAAAAGACATCACCCTGCTGAACAGATAATTGGTGACAAAGATGCAAGACTAATGACAAGGAATAGACTGAGACATGAATTGTGTCTGATCAGCAAATCTGAACCTAAGACAGTATATGGTGCATTACAATATGATGATTGGTATAAAGCTATGGAAGAAGAGATTGATCAAGTAAAGAAGAACAAAACCTAGAGTTTAGTTCCCAGACCAGTTGACAAAAATGTGATTGGCACCAAGTGGGTATTCAGGAACAAGCTAGATGAGAATGGTGAGATTACTAGAAACAAAGCTAGACTAGTATGCAAGGGTTATGCTCAAGAAGAAGGACTAGACTATGGAGAAACATTTGCCCCTGTTGCTAGAATGGAAGGAGTAAGAACCTTACTTGCATATGCTGCATATAAAGATTTCAAAGTCTATCAGATGGATGTAAAGTCTGCCTTTTTAAATGGTATACTAGAAGAAGAAGTCTGCATTGAACAACCAAAGGGATTTGTTGATGATAACAATAGGGACATGGTTTGTAAACTACATAAAGCACTCTATGGTCTGAAACAAGCACCCAGAGCATGGTATGAGAGACTTCACAAGTATCTAGTGCAAATAGGATTTGAAAGAAAAGATGATAGCAGCAACATGTACATCAAAGCAGAAGAAGGTAAGGATATTATTGTATCTAAAATATTTATGGATAATATGATGATTGGTATAAAGCTATGGAAGAAGAGATTGATCAAGTAAAGAAGAACAAAACCTGGAGTTTAGTTCCCAGACCAGTTGACAAAAATGTGATTGGCACCAAGTGGGTATTCAGGAACAAGCTAGATGAGAATGGTGAGATTACTAGAAACAAAGCTAGACTAGTATGCAAGGGTTATGCTCAAGAAGAAGGACTAGACTATGGAGAAACATTTGCCCCTGTTGCTAGAATGGAAGGAGTAAGAACCTTACTTGCATATGCTGCATATAAAGATTTCAAAGTCTATCAGATGGATGTAAAGTCTGCCTTTTTAAATGGTATACTGGAAGAAGAAGTCTGCATTGAACAACCAAAGGGATTTGTTGATGATAACAATAGGGACATGGTTTGTAAACTACATAAAGCACTCTATGGTCTGAAACAAGCACCCAGAGCATGGTATGAGAGACTTCACAAGTATCTAGTGCAAATAGGATTTGAAAGAAAAGATGATAGCAGCAACATGTACATCAAAGCAGAAGAAGGTAAGGATATTATTGTATCTAAAATATTTATGGATGACATAGTGTTTGGAGGAAAGGAAGTGCTTTGCAAAGGCTTTGCTAACAAAATGAAACATGAGTTTGAAATGTCTATGTTTGGAGAGATCAAATTTTTTGTTGGATTGCAAGTACATCAACTAAAACATGGTATATTTGTGACACAATCAAAGTATATCAAAGAAATACTCAAAACATTTGGATTGGAGGAGTCCAAACCAATCAGCACACCAATGGCGATAGGAAATAAGCTATCCAAAAATGATGAATCAGCTGAAGTCAATCAAACAATGTGCAGATCCATGATTAGAAAATTGCAATATTTTGTACATAGCAGACCAGACATAGCATTGACAGTTGGAATAGTGGTTAGATTCTCTGCTAATCCCAAAGAAAATCATCTCATAGCAGTAAAAAGAATAATGAGATATCTTAAAGGAACTGATAACTTTGGTCTATACTACAAAAAGAATGAAAAGTTTGAACTCAATGCATATATAGATGCAGATTGGGGAGGCAACATTGATGATAGAAAAAGCACAAGTGGAGGTGCATTATTTTTAGGTAAAAGGCTAGGTACTTGGACTAGCAAGAAACAAACATGCACATCCCAGTCCACTGCAGAATCAGAGTATGTGGCAGCTGCAGTCAATTGCATAAACATTGTGTGGCTCACACATCTATTGAAAGGAATGAAAGAAGAGGTAACAAAACCTGTGATATTGTATTGCAATAATACAAGTGCTATAAACATATCCAAAAATCCAGTAATGCATGCAAAAAACAAGCATATTGCAATCAAGTATCATTATGTCAAAGAATTGGTAGAAGACAAGCAAGTGAAGGTGGAATACATTCACACAAAGGAACAAACTGCAGATATCTTCACTAAACCATTTCCCAAGGATAGTTATGAATATCTTAGAGACAAGTTGGGGGTAATACCCCTAACTCAAGCAGTTTAAAGCAACAAGGATGCTACCCTGCATCAACAGGAACAAATCATTGAAATATCAAAAGAATGATGCAAAAGATGATAGCAGGAGCAAAAACTCCAAATCAATCACAAGCATGGTGACAAAGGGAGAAGACGTCAAGAAGCCAAAGCTTATATTTTGCATGATAAAGATGCTACATCTTTGGCATTTATGTCAGAGAAGGAGAAATATGTAGAAACCTGATCAATACAAAGCAAGAGGGAGATATATATGAAAGAGTGAGATATATGAGATCAGTAGTAAGGATGCAGTAGCCAAGAAAAGTAGCAGACAACATATACAATCCTGGTGGTAACTAAGTTGATCAATTGATCAGTTTGGTTTTGCCATCAATGCCAAAGAGGGAGATTGTTGGAATGATCATATGGAACTAGTAAAGAATGTTCTCAATCATTGTTTTGTCATTGATGTCAAACTTGCTACTTGTAGGAATGACAATTGCTTTAGTGAGCCAAATACTATCAAGTGGTTGATTGACAAGGAGGAGGCAATCAATAAGATGTAACTAGAACACCTAGAGAAAGGTTGAAGTTATGATGTTGGAATGAAGTAGAAGGATCAGCTAAGCCATTGATGAAAAAGTGTATTGATGACATACTCTAAGACATAGAGAATGGGCACACTAAAACATATCAAAGATGTAAGGTTTTAGCTAAGACATTTGTAAAGCCTAACTAAAGTTCATTAGAGAGAGGGAGTCGAGCAAGCTAGTAGGCGTCGAATAGATTCCTAGTTGAAGTTGAGCAAGTTCAACTTCAAGTGCCGAGTGAACTTCAAATGCCAAGTGAACTTCAAGTGCCGAGTGAACTTTAAGTGCCGAGTGAACTTCAGATGCTGAGTAAAATCAAGTGCCGAACAGATACAAGTGCTGAGCAAAAATAGATGTCGAGCATCTGAAAACCAATAGTGCCGAGTAACACAGAGATGTTGAGCATCAGTAAATTAATAATGCCAAGTTGCTACATTATTTTGAAAATCAAAGATTCACTAGATCTAAGCCGACAAGGTTGTTATCTAGAAATCTATGAATTAAATGGAAGATAAGAATGATGAGCTGGTGGCATAGAACACCATGTAGAACATTTTTGGAGATTACAACTGGAGTCTAGATGAAGTTTCTAGATAAGAGCAAGATATAGGGTAGATATATTGTATCCTACCTAATCCATTTGAATCCCTAAAGTTGGAAAGGGAGAATTGAGCGACAAAGGAAAACCAGATTTCTATTTAAGGAGTCATAAGGTCATGATGCAATAAAAGAAAAAGGTGGTCAAGCATAAAAGCATGAAGTGTTGAAGAAGGTGCTAAGGAGAAGAAAGCATAGAAACTCTATTTGGATAGACGACCACAAGGATGATTGCATTGGCATAGTGAGTAAGAAGACTCAAGGAGACAAAGCTTGAGAGGAAGACGAGTTGTTAGAGCTGAAGTGATTAAAGCCAAGCAAAAGGATAGAACTGAAGTGAGATCTAAAATCTACAAAGATGTTGTAAGTTGTATCAGATCAACAATCCATTATTGTTACTCTCTAGCAATTGTAACAGTTAGTTTAAATCCTATGGACTTAGGTTGGTTTAATAGCCATGTTGTAAATCCTTTAACAGGGTGACATTCCAAGTGAATGTTCTAAAGTCCTTTGATCAGGCACATTCCTAACAGTTTGGTGAAATCCTCTAACAAGGTCACATTTAACAGTGTGTTGTAAGCCTTTAATAGGGCATCACTTTAGAAGAGTGAAAATCAAGTAGCATGTTACTGGTGGTTTTTCCAAATTGGGTTTCCATGTAAATCATTGTGTCATGTGTTAATCTTGCGTGTTTTATCTCTGCATGTTGATTTACTGTAACTTGCTAAGATGGTTGATTTAATTTTGGATGGATGAAAAGTGTATGGATTCATTATAAGTTGTGAAAAAGTATTATTAGGGCATTTGGACCTCGAATAACTGATTCACCCCCCCCCCCCCCCAGTTACTCTAAAGAATTCTAACAATGTTGACATCAATGACAAACATAGTCATGAATGCACCATGTCAGTACTCTCCAATGCTCAGGATAGTCACCCAATGTAGTATCATCAACATTCATACTAACAATCTCCCCCATTAGCATTGATGGCAACATATGAAAAATATCTAAGTTTCAAGAATACCAAGTAATACTCTGTTGTTGTTGCTATTATCATCTTCTCAAATCTTCTTCATCAAACAAGTATGAAATCCTATGGACTTTAGGATTAGCACCAACTTCCCACACACTAAATAAATCTCAAGACAATAGGTGCACAATAGGTACATAATCTTGCTTCCTAGACATAAATTGTCTACTTCACACTAAACAATTCTCAATACATCAAGTGCACATTCTTGCTTCTTCTCATGAATCTTTCTAAATCTCTCTAAAGAGATATCTTTCCATTGCTTAAGATTTATTCTCATGCATACTCTCCCCCATGCCTTAGGAGATGTTTTTCATGCATATTCTTCCCCATTAACATCAATGTCAAAGGTCTCAATCTCAATGTTACAACGTACCAACAAGTCTTCAATCAGCTTCAGTGTCCAAAGACATTGTTCATTACTAGATACCACAAGTCCTCAATGACTTAGTTCATCACAGGTACTCCCCCATATGGGAAACAGTCAAAAAATAGTGCTATGTACCACCAGATTGATGCATTCTCTGCATCACCTACTCAGAAGTAGGCAGGTGCATAACTCCAAACATACCTCTCAAATACTCGAAAGTATCTTAAGCAAAGGCTTTGTATAGATATTTGCAATTTGATATTTAGTGCTTACATACTTCAATTTGATCTCATTTTTTATTACTTTCTCTATCAGCACATGACACTTAATAGATATATGCTTAGCCTTAGAATGTAATACAGGATTCTTAGACATACTCATCATACTTGTTTTATCACAATAAATAATAACAGGTTCTTCAAACTCAATTCTAATATCCTTTAGCATTTGCTTTATCCACATAACTTGATTACAGTTATTTGTTGCTATAACATACTCTGCCTTAGTTGTACTCTATGAGACACAATCTTGATTCTTTCTTAACCAAGAAACTAATCTTTTGCCAAGAAAGAATGCTCCACCACCGGTGCTCTTTCTATCATCCATGTTGCCTCCCCAATTTTCATCAGTATATGCACATAGAGTGAAATCACTCGATCTATCATACTAAATTCCATAGCCAAATGTCCCTTTCAAATATCTAAATATTCTCTTCACTACTACAAAAGGATACTCCTTAGGATCAGCTTGAAATATAGTTACAATCCCAACTACATTTTCTATATCTGGTCTAGTATGAATCAGATACTACAAACCCCTAATCATAGATCTGTACTTCTTCTACTCTACTATAGGTGTCTCATCTTTACTGGATAACTTTTGACCATTTATCATAGGTATACCAACATGTTTACAACTTTCTAAACCAAACCTTTTCAACAAATCTTTCAACTACTTAGGTTGTGAAATGAATGTACCATCACTACTCTACACAATTTGCAATCCTAGGAAAAACTTAATTTCCTCCTATCATGCCCATTTCAAATTCATTCTTCAGCAAATTTATCATTTTTTTCATCATTATCTCCAAAAATGATGTCATCAACAAATATCACAATAATCAGCAAGCCATTTTCAACTTCTTTTAAATAGAAGTTACTACCTATCATGCCTTTAGCAAATCCAAGCTTTGCCAAGTAGTTGTCTAAACTTGCATACCAGGTTCTTGGTGCTTGCTTCAAACCATAAAGATCTTTCTTTAGTTCACATACCATTTCTTTGTCTTTTGAAAAAGGAAAACCTTCGGGTTGCTCAATATATACCTCTTCTTCAACTTCTCCATTCAAAAAGGTTGATTTAACATCTATCTAATAAACCTTGAACTTCTTTTTTGTTGCATAAGCCAAGAAGATCCTTACTATTTTCATTCTGGCTATTGGTGCATATGTTTCCTCATAATCTATGCTTCTTTGTTGTGAATATCTCTTGCATACAAGTCTAGCTTTATTCCTCACAACTTCATCTTGTTTCTAAATACCCATTTGGTTCTATCACATTCTTGTATTTATGTATAGGAACTAACTCTCGTGTATCATTTTTCACTATCAGATTCAATTATTCCTTCATTTCTTGAATCCAATGATTATCTTTGCATGCTTCATTTGCACTTTTAGGCTCAACTTGAGATATTAAGCATATCTCCTCATTTACTGTTTTCCTTGTCATCACTCCTTTGTTTTTACTTCCAATTATCTACTCTAGAGGGTGATTCTTTGTCAGATTCGTGTTAGGGGTAGGAGTTGATATCTCAACTCTTATCTCATTTCTAGGTTTAGAACTATGTTTTCCTCTTTTCTTAATAGTTATCACATCATTCTGCAAATCTTCATTAGTCTCAAACAAAACTTCAACATTTTATCTAACAATTCTAGAATTGTCTTCTTCTTCATCTGAATTATAATTTGCCATCTTTTCCTTAGTTCCAAACTTTTCATCGATCCTTACATTTTTGCATTCAACTATTGTCTTAGTTCTATAGTTAAAATATCTATAAGCCTAGCTTTTCAATGAATAGCCAAGAAACATAACTTCGTGACTTCTTGGATCAAACTTATCAATGTCATCATCCCTCTCAATGTAACATTTTCTCCCAAATATTATGAAATACTTGTATCATCTTAAAATGGAAGCACTTCCATCTTGGTAGGTTTAGCACCCTCTTTTAGTACATTTACCATGATATACTTACATTTAGGATGCATTATGCACTTGATTCCTTCATTCTAGGTGAAATTAGGGTTAGGATCTCAAAGATTCTCCTTAATTTCCCTCCTTTATGGCTCTATGGCTCTATTTTATGGGTAGGAATTAAGAATAGGTGATCCTAGCCTTCATCATATTCATTATAGGATTTTGTGCCTATTCTTGGCATTCATTTCTATTTTGACATCATTTCTAGGTTTCTGAGTATGCTCGAGACTTTCTATTTTTTGCTCTAGTTGGATTTTGACCCCTAGGTCGACCCTGACTTAGGGCAAGGTCAATCAAGTCAACCCTAACCTAGGGTAGGGTCGAGGTCATCCTTGACCTAGGTCAAGGTTGAGGTCATCCTTAACCCTCTTTGGGATTTGATCCCCCTTCAGATTTTGGTCTTGGAGGGTCCTGAAATCAATGTAAAGCTTTCAAATTTGAATGCAAAAGGGGTTTAATTTGAGATTCATTTAATTATTTTCCCTCCTTAGTTGTTTATTGTGATTTGACCATAACTCAAGATTAAATTTGAATTATGGGTCCTCACATTACTCTAGGGGCCTCACCTTGAAGCCTCTATATAAAGACTCTCATTTGCATCTATCTACAACTACGAGACAACTAGGAGACAACTAGAAGAGAACTAGAAGAGAACTAGAAGGACAACTAGAATCAAGAGGCCATGTTATGAAGATGCAAGATTGTAAGAGAATGATATAGAAGATCAAGCTATTGTGGATATCAAGCATTCTTATGACCATGCCATTGTGAACATCTATTTGGAGCAAGACAAATCCAATCTTCCTTGATCCGCCATTATCAATATGCAAGCATTCAAAGATACAATCATGAGTTAGCAATTATAAACTATGATTTTGGTAGTACTTTAGCCTTGGCAGGCTTTCTTATCTTATTCAAGTGTATGTATTGCTTTCTCATATATATATATATATATATATATATATATATATGTATGTATGTATGTATGTATGTATGTATGTATGTATGTATGTATGTATGTATGCTAGGGTTTCAATCTAGTAGATTATATCTTGGCATTACACATTCAATACAAACACACATTTTATTATATCCGGCTATTTGTAGAAATGGAAATCACCAAAATGGGGGTTTGACTAAGGAAAAGCCCTATATAGCCACTCCAAAATCCCCATTTTTAGATATATGCAATAGTGTTATGAAGATTGGAGTATAGATTTGGATACCTTTTTCAGCAAACTTTTGAGATCCACGAACAAAATTTTCATCAAAGTAGTATAGGTCAAGGTCAACTTTTTAGGGCATAATTGTGCCCCGGGGTAAGATTGTGTCTTGCCAACCAACTCAAGGTTGACCTACCCTCAGAAGGATTAAAAAAATTAGGTTTTCTTTGCCTCAACATTTCCAGTGCGGAATAGGTTTTATATTTTCCAAAAACTAAGCAAAAACATCAAAAAATAGGTATTTCCATATTGATGCTATTTTGAGGTATGTATCTTGTCTTGTTTAATTTCAAGCATTTCCATTACTTATTCCATATCAACTCTAAAACAATAAAATTAGTAGTGGTGAATGTTATAAGCATTGTTTAAGAGATCCATTTTTACCTTATTAAATACTTGACTGATGGTGAATGTCCAAACCATAGTTCATAAGGTGTCTTATTCATACCTTTTCTAATCTACACCCTATTCGAAGTATAGACTATTGTATTAACTACTTCTCTCCAAAATGTCTTAGAAACATCATTCTCAAATAACATTGCTCAAGTTTCTTCTACTATAGACTTATTTCTTCTCTCAACAATCCCATTCTACTCTGGTGTTCTAGGAGTAGATAGTTGCCTTTTGATTCCATTATCTTTAGAAAATATGTTAAACTCTCTAAAGGTGAATTATCCTCCTTTATTAGATCTTAAACACTTTATCTTAACACCAGATTCATTATCAACTCTATTCTTAAATACCTTAAACTTATCAAAAGCTTCAGATTTCTCTTTAAGAAATGCCACCCATATCATTCTAGTGAAATCATCATCAAAAATCATAAATTACCTTTCATTCACCATCGAATCCTCTTGTTCTAAAGGGACCACTCAGATCTGTGTGAAAAATCTCCAACTTCTTTGTGGTAGTGAACTTCTTGCCAGGGAATGATACTTGCTTCTACTTAGCCAAAATGCATTCTTTACACACAACATTAGTAGGCTTTGTAATCTTAGGCAAGTCTCTGACTGCAAAATTGCTACTACCTTTACAATATTATCAAAGTTTATGTGGTAGAATCTTCTATGCCATAACCAATTGTTATCCACTTTAGATACCAAACATGTCATTTCATTAGAATTCAACTAAAATACATTACCTATAGATTTGTACCAATTCCAATAAGCTTACCATCTTTGTCTTTGATAATGTAGGTCTTCTCAATGAACTGAAACTGATAACCTGTTAGTGAACGATTTTTCCCATGAAAGTTTATATATATAAATAGAGAAAGAATGTAAACTAACAAATAAATTCCTACTCAAAGAACTTAGGAATTCTTTGCTTAAAATTTCTTCAAATGAAACAGGTGCAGCTACCTTTATTGCATTGAAAGTTTTAACTAAATAAACTCAACAGAATAACTTTCTAAGAATGTAATCTGCTGGAGATGTTGAAACAACTTATTTTATCTCATCAATATGAAACAAACCTTAATGCAGAAGAACCGCTCGACTTTAATTATCAAAATGATCCACATAGCTAAATAATTAAATTATCAAGCAAGCAAATTTCATGAACTAATTACCCACAGAATTTCCAAATTTAGAGTTCACAGTTTCAAAATCGATAATAGGTGCAGCTAAAAGCTTAAATAGTATCTATAGAAATACGAAAAATAAGTAGACAATAGTACCCACTTACAAAGCTTTCAACCCAAAATCAAACTATAAAGTTTCAAGTATCTGTTGAAGTTCTGAAATGTTACTTCTAAACTGGAAATAAACTATAAACAAAAGTAGTTCTGTCTACCAGTCTACTGGAGAAATTCAAAACCCTTAAAACAATACTAATTATTACATTTATAGGCATGGGGCTGGACTTAAGCCAAAATTACCCTGCCAGGAGTTAATTGTCTTTTGGAATAACTGATAACTAAAAATGCAAGAAAACCAAACGGTAAAGAAACTACAGCTAAGCAGTTCTTGATCAGTTTGGACTATTGCCACCAACTGCTCCTCTTGCCAACTTCCACATTTCATAGGCAGCTGAAAAGGTGAAAATAATGGATTGATGTGGAAGACCAATGTAGGCGAGCCGTTGTTTCCAAATTTCCTTCATCTTCTTCAATTTAGCAACCTTTTCCTCGTGCATCTCCAAGTGCTTCAGGTTGATAATCAACATAGCTTCAGTGTGAGCCACATTGGGGAAATCCTGCTTGGCTGGTGTCCTCTTGTCCTACCATTCCTAAAATTTCTTTTGGAATTCTTTGATTATTCCTTCTGATTGGGCAATGAAGTCATCTTCTCTTTTCATGAACTGTTTTACAAACCACTTAAGGTCATTCTAAATAATCTAATGTATAACCTTAAGTTCTTGCAATGCTTCTTTGATTTTAGATACCCCTTGTGCCAGTGCTTCATTTTTCCATTCGATGCAATCTTTTATAACATACAGAGTTTTTTCATCAAGACCCGCTACAAGACATTCAGCTTGAAATTTCTGCAACCCGAATTCTTGCACATCTTCTAGCGATATTACCACTTTTGCCCAGTTATTCTTCTCTTTTTCATATCCATCATTACTCACCTCCACCTTTTTAGTAATATTTGATATCTCCTTTGAGGCATGATCTAAATGTCCAATGTGTTTTACAGTATTAAGCAGAACATCTTGTACCCATTCACCTGCTACTTTGGCTACTGCTTTGCACTTGTGTAGATTCTCCAGCGATTGTTGATTGGTTGCAGAGGATATGTCAACAATAGTTGACATCTCATGGATCGACTTTGCTTCAAGATGCAAGATAGCATTAATATACTGATCCATTTTCTTTATTGTCTCCTTCATTTCTTGTTTGTCTTGCCCATCTTTCCACACTCTCTTCGCGATCTTCTTATTAGATACCTCAAAGAATCTCATATCAACCTCATGGTTTCCTTTTCCCAAATCAACTTTTGTTATTTGGAAATCTTGAGGCACTACAGAATCATGAGAACTCCCATCAGGTGGTGTAGCTATCTTTGCTGCCCATCGACCTGAACTTTTGTCAAAATTGATTCTTGCTTCGATCCTTGCTTTTTTTACTTTGGGTGCTTTACCAAGGCATTTGCTAACCAGGTCGTCAATAGGCATGGATATTGGGACCATACTTCTCTTCTTCTCCATTGAATTCTCAAGCCATTTAGGAATAATTTGATCCTTTGTAGCAGCAGGGGAACATTTAACTAAGGGGAGATTACTTTCTTGATTTCCTGTATCCATTGGAGAATTTTGGGATTCAGGTATATTATCCGCCATAGGTAGGTCTTCTGCTATCTCCAAATCCACTGTTATGGTGCTTTTACTTTTGACGGCTAATGCCTTCTTCGTGCTTGAGCGGGTTACTCTCCTTCCTTTTGGAGTTTCTTCTTGAACTAGAAGTTAAAGTGTTTCTAGAACGGCTTCAAGTTCAACTTCAAGTGGACAGTTTGACAATGACACAGCTCAAAATTTGCCTTTCTTACCCAAAAACACCGAGATTTTTCTGGAGAAAATGAGATAAGTGGGAAAGGGTAATTACATGCATTTAAGGAATGACATGGATAGAGGATCGCAGGACGGATTTAGCAAGTAAAAATCATGATTGCTCATTCGTGTGACATTCATCCGAAAAGGTGCCGCGGGTGTTCTTGTTTTAAATACCCTGTCAAATCCACACGCGTCTTCCCATAACAAGTAATCATGAAATGACACCATTAATACTCCATTAAGTATTGCTCAAACTGAATACATGTTGCTTTAAATTTCTTTGCATATGACTTCAGGTGCTTTGGGAAAATATTATGCTGGGACCCACCTTGGAATGGCTCGGCAATCTTTAATCTGCATACAAAAATCGTTAGCGGACAAAATCAACATTGAAATTGAAGTTGAAGTTTTGAGTGATCGGCTTCAACATCAACTTGGACTTCAAGCTTACAAAGGTCGACTCGATAAAACTAGTGTGCTTATCACATGGCAGACCAACAAGACTTTGAACCTGAAGTTGAAGTAAATTACGACTTCAAGTTCAACTTCAGAGGGATGAGTTGGGACCAAAATTTGTTAGGTGACCACCAAGATTACAAGCTCTAACATAACCCTTGTCCACCAATTTTCCAACACTCAACAAGTTATGCTTCAATCCATCAACAAAATAAACATCATCAGTGTTAGTTTTACCATCAAGAGTAATGGATCTAATTCTTGTTATATGACAGGTTTCACTGTTACCAACTCTAACAATACCTCCATTATGATTCTGTAGCTTAACAAACTTAATCATATCACCAGTCATGTGATGTGAACAACCACTATCAATTATCCAATCAAAATTCTTTTCCACTTAGAAAAATAGAGCTCTTTCTTCTATAATCTCTCTATCAAGATCATCTTCATTGATAGCCAAAAATCCTAATTCATCATCACTTTCACTTTGACCTTTTTCATCAAATTCTTCATCTTCATTTGCATACAAATAATTTCTATCTCTATCTCTTCTAGGCTTAAACTTTCACTTATATTTTTTTCTCTCTTTTAGGATATTTAGATGCATAATGACCAAATTCATCACAAGTCCAACATTTAAATATCTTCTTACCATCATTTTCTCTTCTCACAAGAAGTGTTATACCTTCCTCAATCTCCTTGTCTTCATCAGATCTGTTGCTGCCAACAAAATCTCCACGTGTGCCTGTACTCCTTATTAGATTAGGTCAAATGTTCAGGGCATTGAAAGTTGTCTCAACTCTTGCTAGTTCTTCAGACTATCTCAGATCTACTTTTATTGATTTCAATCTTCCAAGCAATGTTTCCTTTGTGAAAACCTTAGTGCAGGAGATTATTAGCTGAATCATCTGAGCTACTTGCTTAAATCATGGTGTCAGACTTTTCAAGATCTTCCATATAAATTCATCATCTTCTTTGGTTCCACCATGAGATTGAATTCCTACAACAATTTATGATATTCTACCAATATAACTTCTAATAGATTCATCTTCCATCATTCTGGCATCTTGAAATGCATATATCCAATTTTGTAATCACATTCTCTTTGCATGATCATCATCTTCAAAAGTAGATTCTAATAGTTT
Organism: Cupressus sempervirens; assembly: GCA_028749045.1. NCBI lineage: Eukaryota > Viridiplantae > Streptophyta > Pinopsida > Cupressales > Cupressaceae > Cupressus > Cupressus sempervirens. The sequence goes on along the minus strand of CM053793.1, from coordinate 850,790,945 downwards.
CCAAATTTCATAAGAAGTTTCAAGTGACTTTACCTAATTGTATTCATTCTTTGGAAGAGTTGTTAGTAGAGCTTCTCTTGCTCTCATGTTACACATGAATAGATCTCTCTCTCTTCTTCACTGCAACCTTCTAGCTTTTCTTCTTCGATGATTGTCTTCTTACTCTTTGTCAAGATCCAATACCCTTGACCCATGCACCATAGATGAGTCTTCATCTTCTCCTTCCAACTATCATAGTTGGCCCCATCAAATCTAGGACTATGCTTTATGAAAAGATTTTTCATCGATCTCCCAAAGTTGTTAAGCTTATCCTTTAAGGACCTAATGCTCTAATACCAATTGTTAGATTATATAGTTCACTGATATAACTAAGAGGGTGGGTGAATCAGTTATCCAACTATTATCACAATTATCAACCTTAAAAAAAACTTAACCATATGAGTAATAAAAACCAAAACCACTATAAGATACTCATACACAATAATACTAGATATGTTAACTAGGGAAACCCTTGATTAGAGGGAAAACCCCAATGAGGATGGTACCCACAAGATGATGTACTAATATAAATATTCCTTGTTAAAGGATGGACCCCATTAGGAGTCTATAAATACATTCAATACATATGAGTCCCTATTAGGAGACTTTGAATTCCTATTAGGATATTCCAACCCTGTTAGGAGTTGTGCCAACCCTGTTAGGAGTTGTGGAAGGCAGCTGGATACTCTTTACAATCTAGGAAAACATCTTTCCTTTACACCATATCTTCACAATAATTACTTCGGCTGGCCTTGAGGCTTTCCCAATTAATTATAATAAGATAATTAGTTAATTACAATTATAATAGCACTATCAACTCATAGTCTATACAAAACTTCACACCTGTGATACTAAAGCTTGCACACTCGTTGATGTCATCAGCTAATTATCCTCTATCACTGCATGAGTACACATCTCTTCATTACATCTTAGATGTAAGATAGTGAACAACCATTAGGAACTACTTTCCCAATACTTTGTCTCTGAACTGCTCTTTGTAAATTAGGTACAACTTTTGTACATCTTTGACTCAGACACTGCACACTTGACCACATCATCAAGATACAATATTGAACATGTCCATGACTATGCATCACCAAACAATCAAACCATTGTTCATACTATTAAGATCTCTATCTACTACTCAGCCAGTCTTAATAGAAAAATGCTATGTTGACATCAATGACAAACATATAGTCACGAATGCAACATATTAGTACTCTGCAGTGCTCGGGATACTCCCCCTATGTAGTATTATCAACATTCATGCTTACATATTGAAGTCCCAAAATTGCCCCACATGGTGGGGGGGGGGGGGGGGGGGGGGGGGGGACTTTTCATCTTATCCCTTTTTGTGCTCTATTTTTCTACTTTTTCATGGGTAGTCCTATCGTATCAATTTTGTTGAGGCTTATTTATGCCGACAAGTGTATGCCAATGTCACATTTCTCAAGGTTTTATGGTGTGCATATTTTTAATGATCAATGGCCACTTTTCTTTCCTATTTCACAAATTGATTTTTTCTTGTGAATTCATGAAGGTCAATGGGTCAACTCTATAGGTGTGTGTGAGTGAGTTAAACTTTGTGTTATCCTATTGTGATATTTTGATAGTGACTTGATTTGATTTGTTACGGCCATGAAATGTTTTAAAGGCCAATTCTTTAATGTTGGATGACTTTTTGGGCCTTTTTTTCATGATGTCAATACATCTCCATGCCTATTTATTACTTGTAGGGATCAAATCTTCTGTCAGATTTATCCTTCCAATTGCCAGGTTCATTCGTTTTGGATTCTTTCCTGAAACTTCCAATATCAGATTGCTTCAAAGATCAAATTTTGTTCTGTTATTTTTCTCTCTACAACTTTAACTCCATCATAGTTGGGGTTTGAATTTCAAGATGTATCTAGGTTAAATCTTAACCCTATAAAGGTAAAGTTTGTAAATATTTGTTGGGTTCTTCTCTATTTCATTGTAGTAGTATTATACTCTACAACTATAACTCCCTTTTGCCTTACATAAATAAAAATTTCAGTTTTGCCTTTTCTCACATTTAGCTGTAGGTGCATATTTCTCACCCTCTAGTTGAATGCTTTCTTTTGTCTTCCTAGTTTATATGCTATGTCAAATTTTCTCGTGAATGCTACATTACGAAAGTTATTTTCGTTACATCATCTCATTAGTTCTAACTTTTATATGATTTGTAGGTTGATTAAATAGAGTTGAGATGTGTGTATTTATTTTATTTATTTATGGCATGTGTATTATATACAGAGATTGTAACTATGTTTCAATTTGGTGCATCACCCCCTCTCCCTTTCAACATTTTAATTTTATTGAATCTCTCTCTCTTTTCCCTTGAAGTTTTAGTGTTGGTGCATATTTATTGTAAGTAAGTTGGCCTTCTATGGAGACACTTGGAGGTTACTTCCATGTTACACAAGGTCTCTTGAGGGTCATACCTTAAGCAAGAGTGCAGACTTTTCTATCAACAATTTTTGGCATGTTGGGTGGGACTCGTAGTTTCAACTACATAAGTTCACTAGTAACTATTTTAATTTTTATGTATTGAGAATTTAGGTTTTATTCATAATGTCATCAGCCTTTAGAGGTCTTTCAAATACCATTGTGACTCTAAGGGAAAATCTACTAGTTTCAAATAGAAACAATGCTAGTATGTAAGATTATTCTTGATCTTTTGTGATATCCAATTTTTTCTATGATTTTACAATTTTTATGAATTTCAAACCATGAACCCATTTCATAGAAATGACTACTACTTTCCTCCATATCATGAAAATGTTATTCCTTAGCCCTATACTATCAATCCCAATCTCACCCTAAAGCTAGTTATAGCCAGCATGGTCAAGTTATTACTCTCCTCCTACCCCTACTCCACCAGCCCCAAGATCCCCATATTAAAAGATTGAAGATATGATGTTTGAGTTCCAAAGGTAGGTTGATTGGAAGTTCCAAGAAAAAATTGAGAAGTTGTTAGCCTGGGATAGCTAGATTGATAGATTGAGAAGTGACAAGAATTGAACCTCATCCTTCACTTGAAATGCCTTCACATGTTGATGATTGTGAGTCCCCAAATGATTATTGTCCCTTCTTTATTGTTGATGAAGTGGATATATCTTTTCCCACATTAGAGAAAGAAAAAGAGTAGCCACCAATTAAAGAACATGTACAACAACAAGAGGCTGAGGAGGAGTGTTGCAAGGGTACCCCTATCCTTGAAGACGAACACATTGATGTTCGTGAGGTTGCTCCTCAACCCATGTGCAATATCTAAGAAGAAGAGTGTCTTTCTTCTTTAAACCATCATTGGGGCCGTTTTGACATAGGGACATCATAGTGGATGGGGGAGATTGATTTATATGAGATTGAGGCCTCATGTTTATCTAACAAGTCATCTTCCCCATATGAAGAACATGAGTAGCTACAAGAAGAAGAAAGAGCATCACTAGCCATACCATCAGAGCCAACTTCTATTGGCCATAAGGATTTAGAGGTTGCAGAGCACAACATCATAGTCAAGGATGATTCCTTGGACCCAATACCATCAAGAGGATGCCCAATAAGGCATCTAGCTCTATGCAAAAAATCAACAAGTTGCCCCTAGCCATGATTAATGTTGAGCATGAGGGTGAGTTCCTCAAGAATGAGCAAGTTGATCTTGCTCAAAGTGACAATCTCCCAATGTTGGAGAGCTTCATTTTTTTAAGCATTGGGAAGATGATCCAAAGTGCAACAATATTCTTGTCATACTTGCTGATCCATTTGACTACCCATGTGCGTGGAAGAAAAAATTATCTTGTAAGAAAGGGTTGCTATTTTAACGAGCTAGTCAATGGATTTATTTGATTCATTTTGTTTGTAAATACTTGTACATAGTAGAATAGGTTATGTTAACATCCCCTCTGAGTCACCAAAAATGTTGCCTATTTTTGTCCCCATTCAGCCCATCACAGATAACCAATCTAAGAAATTTTCAATGGGCGTAAACATACCATAGGTGAGTTAACACGCCAAAAATTTGGTTAACATTTTGTTTTAACCCTTCTCGCATTGTTGCCAAGCAACATCATTTTGGTGAAGTGGTGGTAATTTCTCATTCCTTCATGCTCAAATGTTTGCGGTGTTGCCACATTTCCCAATTTTCATATCATGTAGCTTTTTGGTGGTTAACAAAGTTCAACCCACATGGCTGGATTTAACTTTTCATACTCCCACATTTTTCGTGCCATGTGTCTCCATTCTATTCATGCAATGGTGTTGCAATATTTTTCCTAGGTTGAAGTTCCAAAATTGTGTCAGGTGGTGGGCGGTAGAAGTTTTGTGTTATCCCTTCTTGTGCTCTATTTTTCTACTTTTTCATAGGTAAGTCATGTGACATCATCTTTTTGGGGGCTTTTGTATGCCGAAAGGTGTTGTGGGACCATGTCAATGTCACATTTCTCAAGGTTTTATGGTGTGCATCTTTTTAATGATCAATGCTCATTTTTCTTTCTCATTTCACAAATAATTTTTTTCTTGTGGAATAGTGAAGGTCAATGGGTCAACACTACAAGTGTGCGTGGGTGGGTTAAACTTTGTGTTATCCCATCTTGATATCTTGGTAGCGGCTTGATTTGATTGGTTGCAACCATGACACATTTTGAAGGCCAATTATTTTATGTTGCGCAGCTTTTGGACCTTGTTTGCATGACGCCAATGCATCTCCATGCCTATTTATTACTTGTAGGGATCAAATCTTTTTGTCAGATTTATCGTTCCAATTGTTGGGTGCATTAATTTTGGGCTCTTTTCTATCACTTCCAACATGAAATTTCTTCAGAGATTAGAATTTATTATGATATTTTTCTCTTTGCAACTTTAACTCCTTCACAACTAGGGTTTGAATTTCAAGATGTATTTGGGTTATGCCTAAACCATATAAATATAAAGCTTGTAAATGTTTTTTTCTCTGGTTCATTGCAACAAAGTTACTTTAAAACTATAACTCCCTTTTTCCTTACATTAATATCAATTTTAGTTTTACCTTTCCTCACGTTTAGTTGTAGGTGCATATTCCTTGCATTGTGTTTGAATGCTTTCTTTTATTTTCCTAGTTTATAAGCTGTGTCAAATTTGCTCGTGAATGCTACTTTGTGAAAGTTATTTTCCTTGTAGCATCTCATTAGTTCTAACCTGTATGTGAGTATTATTTTGATTAAATAGAGTTGATATCTATGTATTTGGTTTTTATGTATTTATATCATGCATATTTTAGATAGAGATTGTAACTATGTTTCAATATGGTGCATCACCCCCTCTCCCTTTCAACATTTTAATTTTGCACAATCTCTCTCTCTTTTCCCTCAAAGTTTTAGTTTAGGTGCATCTTGATTGTAAGTAAGTCATCCTTCTCTGAATATTTAACCTTAAAGCACAAGTCACACTCTTGCAAGTTGTTTCCATGTTACACGAGGTTGCTTGAGCTTCGTACCTCAAGCAAGGGTGTAAACTTTTGTGTCAATAGATTTCAAGATGGTTCCTAGAAGGAGAGATGGAGAACCATGTTTAGAAGACATGTTAAGGCAAATTATTCCTTGCTTTGAAGTTTTTGAGACAACCCAACATCATAGAAGAAATCTTGATAATGTTAGTGATGATAAAGTTGATGGAGCGTAGGCTATTGTTGCACCTAAACCTATAATAGATACAGGAGAAGAGAGATTCCTAATGGCATTGAGAAGTTTGAAGTCTACCATAGTTTAACCCTCTTGAGTATAATGGAATGTTGTACTTGGATGAGTTGATGTACTGGACAACCATGATGGAGAAGTACTTTGATTATTTGAGCATAGTAGAATAAAATATGGTAAAAATTGCAAGCACAAAGTTGAAAGGACATACATCCCTATGGAGGGAGTATTTCCAATTAGATTTTTAATAAGAGAGGTAAAACTAAAATCAAGGTATGAGATAATATGGTAAACAAGTTAAAGGGAAAGTTTCTACCTTGGGATTATCATATTAACCTAGTAAGAAAGATGCAAAGTTTGAAGCAAAAAGATAACTCAGAGAAGGATTATACCAAGGAATTTTACAGAATAGACATCATATTTGTACATCTTGAAGATGAGTTAGAAAGGATTGCAAGTTACCTGAATGGATTGAGAGCTTATATCCAATAGGAGATTAGTTTGGTTAAAATGGAGAGTATTGAGTAGGCTTATTAATTTTACCTAAAACCATAGGAGAAGCTAAATAAAAGACATGAACAAAGACAAAGAGGAAAAGGTGGTAGATTTTTGAGAGGAAGAGGTATATCTTATGGTGAAAACACTAGATCTAATTAGGACAAGAAAAATCAAGACAAAGGTAAGATCGAGTGGAAAGCTAACGGTTCATCCCTAGGAAGAGGTAGTTATCACCATGGTGGTTATGGTAGATGAGGATTATGAGGAACTTGTTATAATTATGGTGAAGAAGGACATAGATCATTTGAATTTAGAATTTTGATAAGAAGTGTTAGAATATTTAGAATAACTAAGAGGGGGGCGAATCAATTACCCAAGGTCTAGATGTACCAATTGAACAAACAAAGACTTGGTCAACTTTAGATCTTATCACTTGGTCTCTATAGTTAAGTTTTAGTAACATCAACTAGTTGTCCACTATCCTAAAATAACAAACTTTCATAATGTAAACATTAATTAGTAAAATACCATAAATAACATCCACACAAGTTTGACACTAGGATTTAACATGGAAACCTAATTTGGGGAAAACCACCAACAATATGTCACCAATTTCACTCTTCTGAAGTGAGCTTTGTTAGGAGCCCACCCTATTAAAGCTTTACAAAATACATTGTTAAATGTGACCTTGTTAAAGGATTTAATCACCCTGTTAGGAGTGGGCTTATTAGAGGATTTTAAAACAATCCCTTAGAATGTCCCCCTGTTAAAGGATTTACATATAATTGTTAGGTCAATGTGACTATTAGGTCAACCTTGATTAAAGGATTTCAAATATCATTTACAGTGGTTAGAAAGTAATAGTAGGTTTTGATCTATCAAGTACAACTCACTTTGCATGTATAGATCTCAGTTTAGTTCTTAAGTTGATTCTCTATCTGGCCTCCATTGTCATTTCTATCTCTAATTTTCTTGGCAACCCTTCAAGAAATCACTCTCCTTCTCAACTCTTCTCAGCCTTCTACATAGATTCTCTTGTCAACAAAAACAGCAACTGTTCTAACCTTTATACTTTTTAGAACATCTCTCACACACCATAAGTTCTCCCTTGCACCTCCTTAAATAGGTAACTCTAATCTTTTTTTGCTTAAACATTACTGTATATCTTAAGGTTTATAATTAGATTCACTATATATAATGAATTTGATCATCATTTCATTTATCCTCTTCTTTTCTAGAGACTTCTCTTGGAATCCATTCCTTAGGTCATTTACCTAATCCTCTCATGGTATTAAATGATCAAACTCATTGATCCTTAACTTCAACATGCTTTCCATATCCCAAGAAATCAACTTAGTTAGATGGAAATTACAATTTATCATAAACTGTTAAAATGTTGTTCCTCGACCAACACTAAGTTTTGACACTCGATCATCACTAAGTTATTTGGTCACTACTAAATTTCTTGCTTGATATATATATATATATATATATTGTCACTCAATTGATATTGATGCTTGATCAACACTAATTCTTCTTGATTCGTTCTAACACTGGGTCAACACTAGCATCATTCAGCATATACTTCAAATTCTTAATCTTTTGCTCTGTTACTCGGTCAAGCTTATAAATTTGATCTATATTTGATCACTATGTGTACAAAAAGTGTCACACTTTTATAAACCATTATTCTTGAGAGAACCCATGGAAGAGGGAGTCCCAAGAGCTACCTTATAGCTTTCTATCTATGATGTGCAAGATCTATGAGATGACATCTCTCAGGTGAACCTAGCTATGAAAACCCTTGCAAGGTACACCATAGAATGGAAGATTCAAAGAGTAGAGGCAAGAGTGCCAATATCTAAGAATCTAGAATGAATGTAATGCAAATGTAAGCCATTCTAAATGAAATGCAAGTTAACAAGTAGAACTAAGCTAAATCATAAAGGAAACTAAGGTAAAAACTATGTCATTACGTACGTAGAATGAGCTAAGCTAAAATACAAAAATGCAAGAATGCTCCAAGTCTCTAAAATTACCAAGAAAACTTGCAGCATAACAATAGCATTAGAGACTAAGATTCTAGAATGAGGAGAGAGCCCTCCTTTTTAAAGAAAACTGGATGGTAGAGATTAAGAACCAAAAGAGGCATAATCAAGGGAGAAGAATGCATCTTGAGTGATCCATGTGCACAAGCATCTCAACCAATCACAATTAATGGTTGAGTTTTGAGAGGGTTTTAAATGTGTGGAGGAGAATTAAAGTTATTTTAAAATAGAAGATTCCTCTCACACAAAAAATTGTGCATTCATGTGTAGACAAAAATGTCTTTTCTTTTATATTTAAAATAGGAACAATGCTTTATGTGTGCATACTTAGGATAAGATATGAGTGGGGAATATTGTTTAATTAAGAGGGGGACATGTTCTTTTAATTTAATACGAAATTAGGATAAAGTGGTCAAACTATAGGATAAAATCAAATAAATGGAATCTTGGAGATTGATCAAGGATAAGCATTAGATAAATTATACAAAAATGCTAGAAAGGGGATCATAGTCTAGATGACCATTTTTAAGTGATTACAATCATATCTTCATAGGTTTAGCAGTAATGCCTTTTCTTCTTGTAACATGATTTAGATAATTAATGTATCTTGTCAAATTCCAACTAATCAAGTATCCATTTATAATTTCCTCTTCATAACTCAACCGTTCTTCTAGATACTTTTGTTATAAACAACTTCTCAAATCTTCTTCATCAATAAAATAGATATGACACTTAGATCATATTGAAAAATGTCTCACCAATAGGTTTGACATCAATGGCAACATAAAAATTATTTTGATTGTAGTTTTTGTTACGTTCTCATTTTTCATGATGCTAAACGACATGAATCCTTTCAAACTACTCTTGAAAAGCTAATCAAGGATCAATTCCAAGGTTCTGGGTGATATTGTGACCTACTAGACTTTGCTCAATCGAAGATAAATGTGTATGTTCATGAGAAGGCCTTTGTTGGTTCTCAAATATTTTGGATAATTTTTTTGATCTATTGTTGTTTGAAAAAGTAACCATAAAAGAAATCTATTTTTGGTATTTTCTATTTTTATGATGAATGCAAGTTATTGATGCGACTATATGAATTCCTATTTTAACCAAGTATTAGCAAAGAAAATAAGAAAGATAAGGTAAGGTAATGAAAGATTAAAGAAAATAACTTGAAAGATAAATTCCCAATGGACATAAACCATGGTAACAATATGTCTATGAATTAAATCGTCAAAAAGATCAGGTAGAGAACCAATGAAAATAGGAACAACGCTTACTCAATTCCATTAATGTAATTGTTGATGGGAACTCAATAATAACCAAAATATGTTTCACATTTCATCAAATCATAAGGCCATGGAAAGTGCACTCATGTGAGACAAGACGTTATGCAAGAACAACAGGTGATCATTTCTACAATTCGTTACGTTAGTAGAATTTGTTAACACGAGGCAAATACCAGAACTAAAAGATCATACAATCATAACAACAAAATAAAACCATTGGTTTTATTATTATTCGTGAACATGCATTCACAAAAATAACACACTCTGGTAAGAATAACTACCCTCAAAATGAGAGCACCAATAGCATATGTTATTATGTCAAAATAATGGCTTGGAGTACATATTACATCCATGTATTTATATGAAATCATCTCCTCCCTTTGTATTAGGAGTGAGACTTCTTAAAATGTAAACACATGCTAAAAACTAATTTAAAAAATCTAATTATATACAAATTTACTCTCTAAATGGTGCTAAGTAGGTCTCCACCCCTTTTATATTCATTAATGGGTGCATGAGCCTTTACAGGACACAAAAGAATAAAATAATGAGAAGATAAGAAGAATGCATCTGCAAGATGATATAGGAGTCCCTCAAAGCTCTGAAAATGGAAGCTTGACCTTCTCTATGCATTTTTGAAAGTTAAATTGCCGTCAAAATACATCTCTAGTGCATGGAATGTTGTAAATTAGGAACTGGCAATTAATTGTTAGCACACCGCTTCTTATTCAAAACTATTGGCACACCTTTGTGAAAAGCACACCTACACACCTATGCACCTTGATGACAAGTTCCAAAAATCCAAAATTCTTCTAAGTGTCAGAACTAAATTTCTAGCATCTAGGTTTTCTTCCCCTTTATACCAACATGATCTCTAGATGTTTGGTCTTAAAGTTTTCTATTATTTTTGCCACTTGGGTAGCCTTTGGAAAATCTAAAGCTCCATATTTATCCTCTACTAATTATTAGTAATTACTACCTTCAATCTAAGTCGTCACAAAATCTTCAAGCTTTCTATCCAGCTCCAATAATACCTCTTTAGTCTTGAATTCTTATCTTATGTCTTCATCTGACAAAGCATCCTCAAATGTTACTTGGAATTATTGGACCATTGATTGTGTTGCAATAAGCTTGGTCTTAGCCTCATCTTCAAAAATCTCAAGGAAAGTGGCATTGTAGTATCTTTTTGCTTCCAAAAATTGCTCGAGTCTTATCCTTAAGCCTCTAGATATTTGTGTGTAATCCTTCCATTACTTTATTGTCAATTGATGTCTTCTTAATCCAATCATTGAGCTTGTCTAGCTCCTCAACAGTATATACTTCTATCTACATTCAAGACCTTTGACCTTTAATTGATTTTAGAGCATGTACATCATTTGCCCAAGTATGAACTTCATCCATTAGCCCAAAATCTTGGTTCAATATGGAAACCAACTTGTCGACACTAGACTAGATGTGGTGCAACAGGTTCAAATTACCCTGTATTATCTGTACACCTTTCTCCTCAAAAATTTCATGCCATTGTTGACATGCTTCCAAAAATGGATCTACTATGTTGCCCTTGTTCCTCTTTTCTCTAATATCACTACAAGAGTAATCTCTAGATTTTCCAAGCCCACAACTTCATGCAAATAGCCTCTTAATAACTCATTTTGCTTTTGCAATGCTATCAACTTGGACTCGTCCCAATCTATATGCCTGAACACCTCTTTCATACCCATAGTGATCATCACTTTGGTTGTGTCTATTGTGGGTCTTCCCAATATGACCTCCTTGATTTTCTAGTCTTTAGGAGTTAGTTGTTTGGTGTTAGCATATAGAGGAAGAATGGTTATATGTGCACGCAAGTTCTCATCTTGGGTCTTCATTATGAAGGCCACTATTTGTGCATCACCTATAGGTGGCTTAGGCTTCTTGATTTCCTTTAATAATTGCTTCCTTCCCTCCTTGGCTATTAGGTGCAACTATCTCTTTTGGTGAAACATAACCTCCCTCTTCAACCATGTTAGTGTGGTTCCCATCGGAGGCATGTACTTGGCTAAAGATGATTTTTCTATTGTAGGCTCCTTTCCCTTATTAGTCCTCTTTGGAGTCGTCTCCTATCGAGAAATATCTTTAGTTTGAGTCTCTATATTTGGTTGGGCTAAGGTCCTAGCCTATGTATCCTAAGGAGTTTGTTGAGGCTCTTCAAATATTTTTTCTTCCTCATATACTTCATCAACATGCAGTTGTTGAGGCTTCAATTGCTTGTTCTTCTTCTTGTGTAGCCTAAGGAACTTGAGACACTGAACCTTTATCCAAAACTACAAAATCTTAAGATGGTAGTTGTGGAATACCCAGAGGTCCTTGAGGTAGAGGCAACAATTGATTCCAATCCTCTCCTAAGGGTTCTCTCATGGGAGTATCTCTTATTTTCCCTCCCACCATCTCAGTGCCTACTAGCATAAAGTCTAAATTGGAGAGGTCAAAGATATCAATTTTTTTACCCTCCATATTGTCTATCCATTTTTGTTCTTCATCTTTTGATGTTGATACATGGATAGGCTCCCTTAGAGGATATGGAGGTGTCACTATCTCCTCTCTTCCTCTATTACTTTAGCCTAGCATGTTCTTTGGCCCAAGGGGAAAAGTTCAATTTTCTCCCCTTGTTCTTCATCCTATGGTTTTGGGATGGTCTTAGGCACTTGTGGTGATGGCGTGTTTTTCTTCTTTAGTCTCATTCTCTATGTTCTCACCACAATTGGTTCAACTCTTGCCCTTTTTGGAGCAAAGGGGGAGACTTCTTCCTCTCTAGTTACTACTGGTGGCACCCTCTACTCCTCTACCTATTCTTCCTCTAGTTATTTTAGTTGTTCTTACTCTTATGCTTCAGACTCGGCTTAAGGATTTGCTTGTTCTAGTTATACCTATCCTTGTGGAGGCGCATGTGCTCGATCTATTTTCTTCTTGGGTCTAGAAGATGTTCTTTTCCTCTTTGTATCCCTATTAGCTCCAAAGTACTCAACCTCCCACTCATGTTGATAAATCATTTCTGCCCTTAGTGGGGACTGAGCGGGGAAGGTTGGTATAGTGACTTTTGTACCTTTTCCTTTGATTGGCCTCATTGTGGCTTGGAGGGGGATAGCATGAGGAACTAGATCCATTCTAAATGGATTCTTGATCCATTCCTTTATCAACTCAACTATGTGCCTAGATCGATGATTTATATCTCATCCCTCCCAATCTAAGCATTCATTATAGGTCGGTCATAGATTTTATCCCTATTGTATAATGGATCCATGACAACTTCAGTATCCTTTGCCATAGCCTTAAGATGGATCTTTATCTTTAGACATCCTATAATAGTCCCTTATATAGACATTGTAGTCATCTACAATATTCATCTAATGGTCCTCCAACACATCTTCATGTACAAACTCTTTCCCTACAAGGTGTTGTACCATACCAATATTTTCAAAGTATGGGAGAGGGGAGTTGTATTCTTCCAAGGGATATTGGTCCCACTCTGAATCGAATGTGATAATATATTTCTTTTGTTTCACCTTGAAAGCACCAATTGTGATGGGCCAGACCCATGTCTTCTTATGTTGTCTTCTTACTTTGTCATATGCAAAAGTGAGTTGGTGTGCAATCTCTAGCAGGATGAGCTTATCAAATGGGTATCTTGGTAGTTTCTTTAGGCACAATAGAGTACCAACTACACTAAGATAGGTGAATTTTTTGAACTAAATGTAGTGGGTATCAATTTATGTGATCTTGGATGTTGCCTCTACTAACATTCTTTTGACATATAACCTTCGATAAGCCTGATGATTGTGAAGATGAAATCATCATTCACCACTGTATATTCCACACTTTTTAGTGGGAGCTTCTTCTTCACCAATTGTGGATATACCACATAGGGCCAAGCATTTTCATCTTACATGCTTCCCTTTCTATAGAGGCCTAGCTAGTCTGTGGTTCTTATCGCCAACAAATACACCATGTATGATGCCATACAAAAAAGCACAGGTTGACTTCGACTGCTACAAGTTGTCACTTAGGATGGTATCCCAACAATTGACATCCTTGTCATTCTGATGGTCTCATAGAAGTGGACCATGTTGGTCTCAGTTTGGTTTTGACATTTGAGTGTCAACACACTTAACCACTTTCTACATAGAAGATGAGTACACTACATATGCTAAGCTACAGTATGTAGTGAGCCAGAATTTCAACAGGTGCTGAGTGATCTTCAAGTGTCGAGCAATCTTCAAGTGCCAAGTGAAGATCAAGTGTCGAGTGAACAATAGATGTTAAGTGATATATAGGTGCCGAGTCATAGTTGATGCTGAGCAAGTTAGAACACTTCATGTGCCAAGTGAGCCAAAGTCATACATGTGTTGAGCAAGACAAAGTGCAATAGGTGCCGAGAAAACTAGGATAGTATATGTGCCAAGCACTAGTAATTCAGTATGTGCTTAGTAACACAAAATCAACATATGAGTTTGTGCCTTCAAAAAAATCAGATGTAAACCATTTTTTTGAGCCAACATAGAAGGATCTCAAAGGATAATAAGGATAAGAATGAATCTTTTATATTTCCTATACAATTAGCATGCAACGAATAAGAAAAATGGAGAAGGCATGCAACCAATAAGAAAAGTGCAAGGAATGAACGAGAATTAAAGATTCAATATGGATCATAGATCCATACCTAACCCTAATTCTTCATAATCTTTAAAAGGAGGACTAAAACCCATTGTATGTGTGGATGAGAACAGTGTATGGATAAACTATAGCAAAATTTAGTGGGAAGTGTGAAAGACTTAGAGGAACAAAGCAGCAATTGCATATCCAGTTGATCTGAACAAAGCAAGGGATACAAACAGATATCAGATCTTAGAGGATCAAGATCAGAATGAGTAGAACCAATGCTTGAAATCAGCAATTTAAGATTGTTGTTAGGAATAAGGTGTCTCAACCTTGGATAATTCCTATTCTTATTATTTGTTTTGTAAAATGTATTTCTTGCAAATAATGTTGATGTGTCGGCATCTTGAATTGTGTATAAGGAGATCATAGCTAAAACAGTTATGACAGATTCCTATGACATGTAAGAGTTATGTTAGGAAGATTCAATGACAGGTGAAGACATGCGACAACTGATAAATTTGAGTACTGTACACTCTACCCAATACGGTTACCTTTGGGAGTAACTCTAAAAGTGAAGCGCATGTTATACGCATTTTTAGGGTTGCAAAGAGGTGAATGCGAGAAAGTGTATTGTTGGTACTATGAGTTGCTACTGGAGTCTTCTATTGTTGTTGTTAAACTTGCATTGCAAGTGTATTGTAACCTTGTGTTGAAGATAATACATTGTGCAAGTTCTGGAGGGGTGGGTTTGTTTTATCGAAAGGTTTTTCCCCACCGACAAATCTTTGTGTTATGTGTTTCCTTCTCTATCTATTTTTTTATGCTTGGTTGGTTGTAATATTGTTATTTACATGATATTGAATCTATAAGTGTAAAATATTTTAATAAGATTTGCACCATACTTCTCTTAAGAGATTAGTGTAGGAAGCTATTTCGCATCTAAGTTTCCTTACAATTGTAAGCAATCAGGTTTATGAATCTAATACTCTCTAGCAATTGTATTAGAAAAGGGAAAATCCTATGTTGATAGGTTAGCTTAATAGTTAGGTTGTAGATTCTTTGAAGAGATGATAAAATCCTTTAATAGAGTGACACTTCATTTAAAGTGTTTATAAATCCTTTAACCAGGTCACTATTGACATAGTGTAAAGCGTTTAACAGGGCAAGCCTTTCACAGGGCAGACCATCAGAAGTGGTCAAACAATTATTGTTGCAGTGATTTTGTGGGTATCATCCCCACTCCATTTTTACCTTCTTATTCCTAGAGGGTTTTTGGGTTACCAAAATTTGGTGTTAGGTGTGTTGATGCATGTATTTACTTTATGTTTATTTAATATGTTTACATGCATGCAGTTTACTTTCAGTTATTTGTTTTAAAGGATTTAAAAAGGTTAAAGTGTGTTACTTCTTATTCACACCCCCCCCCCCCTTAGAAGTACTCTTCCCATTTGAATATTCCAACAATTGGTATCAGACCTGAGTTCTCACAAGGAGAAGCCTAATAGCTAAGAGAAAAGATCTAAAGATGGAAGTCTTCAAACTTGGGAAGATTATAGACAATCAGGTGATTGATGTACAACTTTTTCTACACACCTTGGAGGAAGCCAAAGAAGAATTGAGAAAATATTTGAAAAAAAGGAAGGATATAGCCATAGCTGAAAATGACATACACTATAAGGAGATTGATACCACAAAAGTGTTTGCCAATGGAGATTCCAAAGAGTTTGATGCAATAATAGTAGAATTGATGGAGAAGAACAAAACTTAAGTAGAAGAAATCAGAATACTTAAGCTTGAACAAGAATCACAAGCTATAATGCTTTGCGAAGTAACTGAATAGAAGAAGAGAGCCATTGAAGACAAGGTTATGCTAGAAGATGACAACAGAAATCTTACCAATAGACTAGAGGAAAAGACAGTTGAGTTTGAAATAATCTCAAACATGTAGCTAGACACCTTAAGTCAAATGATGAATGCACATCATGAGCTAAATATGAAGGACATTGAGATCTCTACACTAAAGATGCAAAATGATTGATTGCAAAATGACCTAAAAAGAGAGAAAGAGATTGCAAATAGCTTTAACAAACCCAATGAAGCTATCAAGTACTTTGAGCAGCTACTAAAATCACCAAGGGCTGGTAACGATACTTTAGGACTTGGTTACACTAGCACTGAACAATGAGAATCATCCAAGACTACGGAAGATAAGAGTGGTAAAAGTAAGAATTCTAAACCTGCTTGTCATTTTTGTGGTAAAAAGGGACACACTGCTAATGTATGTAGGAGTAAGAAGAATAATTAGTATGATAAGTCTAAGAATGCAAGCTAATGTCATAAGTGCAAGAAGCAAGGACATCAAACACATGAATGCAGGACCAGAACTATCAGAACACCAAGATTTGATGGTCACTACTACAATTGCAAGAAGTATGGACATAGAAAATTTGAATGCAAATCAAAGCCTATGTGGACACTAAATCAAGCAAAAAGAGAAGGTAACCATGGTCATCACTACAATTGGGACTATAACACCAGGTATAGTTGTCACTACTGTCAAGAATATGGACACATTCCTGAAAATTTCATAAGAACACATTTTAGAGGGAACTACAACAGATGGTTAAGTCAAACCACATGTTTTAGTTGCTCAAAGACTGGTCATATTAGCAGGAATTGCCCAACAAAGTCAAAGGCACCCAAGTCAGAAGTCAACAAAGGAAAAGAGAAGGTAGATGTTGAACACATCAGAGGGAAAATGAACAAGACTTGGAAAAAGAAAGATGAGTGCAACACATCAAATGAAGGGATCACTTCACTTCACCCAAGAGGTCAAGTGATCACACCTCATCCAACTAAGGTGTATGGGACTAATATACAAAGCTATATCATACATTAGTCCCA
Organism: Cupressus sempervirens; assembly: GCA_028749045.1. Classification (NCBI taxonomy): domain Eukaryota; kingdom Viridiplantae; phylum Streptophyta; class Pinopsida; order Cupressales; family Cupressaceae; genus Cupressus; species Cupressus sempervirens. The sequence goes on along the minus strand of CM053793.1, from coordinate 850,773,842 downwards.
AGACAAAGAAGTACTACAAAGAAGAAATCAGCATGAGCAAAGATGCCAAGTCAAAATTTGAAGTTTTTGCAAATACTGTCAAGTTGTCCTTAAATGTCGAGTAAAGCTCTAGTGCATGCCAAGTTGCTAGTAGTGACCAAGTCGATGGTTGATGTTGAGTTTAGAAATGTCAATGGAAGTTGAGTGAAGTGGAAACCTAGTGGAAGCCAAGTAAATGAAATACAATGGAAGCCAAGTCATGTTGAAACCTTCAAGAGCCGAGTGCACAGTTGTATGCACTAAGCATTTAATGTTAGGTTTTGAAGGGTATAAGGTCAATTTTTGATCATTTTTACACCATTCAAACTTAGAGCAAAGATGAGAAGAGTGCAAAAATGATCATACAACAACCTTGAAGCCTTTTGCATCGATTTCAACAGTGATTCAACATAAATTTTGTCAATCTAAAGGTATTTATCAAGTGTCAAGCTATGCAGTGTTAAAGTTTTAATATATTGAAACCCTAAATCAGTATAATGGCTTCTAGTTCTAAGAACCCCAAGGGAAAGGAAAGTGATGAGGTCCAGCTGGTTAGTAATGAAGTAAAACAACTTGAGTTTAGACCCATTCCCAAGGTAGCCTACAAGAACGACCCTATCGGCGTGTTGTCCATAATTCCACCCAAGGTTGTTATGGTGCAAGATGTAAGGAAGTGTTACAACTACAAGGTAGGGTCTATAGGTGACCTTGAGATATTCCAAGCCTATGACAAACTATGTGATAACAAAATTTTGAAGGATGAGTTTTAGATAGTTGAGAAGAAGGGTTTAACAAATGCCCTAGTTTTTCCCACGGTATTCAAAATAGAATGGATCTACATTATACTAAGCCGAATTCATGATGGCTATCTGTGGCTAGAAACAAGATCGGTTAAGATTACCAAGAGGATAGTACATAGGGCTACGAGTTTCCAAACCCTAGACTAGCCTAAGACCTTGAGAAGTGATTCAAAAGAGGCCATTGAAATGAATACAGGGGCTAAGTGGAATAAGAGGGGTATGACAATTGATACTATAATAGATCCTCTTCTAGATTTTGTAGTGAGAATCATTTCTCACAAGGTCTATCAATCTAGCAGATTGAACAATGTACCATGTATTGTTGTTGATGTAGCCTATAAGCTTGTAAAGAAAGATCATACATATGATCTAGTAGAACTGATGCTTTAGCAGATAAATGAGAACCTAGGAGAAATAAGAAGGTCAAAAGATGCTCAATGAAAGTTTGGTTCAGTTCTTGTGTGCATATTCTTTTATGTCTTGGAAGAGTTTCCATCAATTGGAAAGGTAAACTGGAGTTCAAACAAATATGCAATCACACAAATCAATGAGTACATAGATCATATAGGTGATAATTTTGAGGCCCAAATGACAAGCTATTTTGAGGATTTTAAGAAATCTATGAAACAAAGAACGAGGATATTAGTTTCCTTGGTAGAACAACATGTCAATGATATATGTTTCTTAGTGGATATTGACTACACCTGCATACAAGCAGTTGTTCCAAGGGTGAGATGGCTAAGGCCATTAGGTTATGAGTTGGATATTGATTATTGATCATGCATCAACAACAATAACTACATTACTTGTAGAGGACATTGACAAAGCTGCCAAACCTTTTGGCACATATGATGTGGTGAAATCTAAAGTTGAAATAGAATTGAAGACAACCTCTATAATTAAGAGGAAAGATAAACCACTGAAGAAAATAAAGAAGAAATTTGGTGCAGGAATCGAGGGTGTAGGTGATGAAGAAGAAGAAGAAGAAGATGATGAGAGTGAAGAAGAAGAACAAGTGCAAGGCCTAATGGAATTGACACAAGGCTTAGGTGAAGACAAGGAGGAAGGTACCAAGGAAGAAGAAGCTGAGGAAGCACCAACACAAGTTGAGAAAAAGAAGAGAAGGGCTAAAACTTAGTCTCCAGCTCAGCCCAAACCCAAGAAGGTAACCAAGCCTGCACAAGCCAAATCAAAGACACCTACAACAAGGGCTACCACAAGGGCATCTTCACAAAAGGCCAAGGAGGAAACAAAAGAAAAGAAGAAGGCCACTGAACAGATTGGTGAAGTGCAGAAGAAAAGAAGAAGGCCATTGAACAGATTGGTGAAGTGCAGAAGGAAAGAAGAAAATTTGTAGCACAACTAGATACTAATGATGAGGAGAGAATAGAGTCAGAGGATAATAGCCAATTCAGAGTGGTAAGCCATCCTCCCAAATCTGCCATAGATAAAATTTGTGAAAATATTAAAAATGCAGATTTGATTGATTTGAAAAGCCTTGAATTTAACAAGTTAAGTAGAGAAGAACATAACAAAATAGAGGACTCTGTATATGCCATGATGGCTGAATTTAAGAACACACCTCTAGAGCTAGACAATACCATGCCTAGGGAATTATATGAGATAGTTGAAAACAAATGACATTATTGTCTCAAAATGGAGAAGGAGATCAGAGAATCAACACTGGCACAAGTGATGCCTGACCTGACAAGAGGTCAAATAACAAATGCTAATAAGAAACATGGTGGCAAATTTGCACTTAAATATAGAGCCTTTAGCATCCTACAAAATAAGATTGAGGATGTAGTAAATAAGTCCACAAAATTGTGGAAGACAATCTACAAGTTGACTAATGACAAGGATGAAGAAAAAAATATGGTAGAAGCCAGTGCCAAGGAGAAGATAGAGGAAAACAAAGTGGAAGAGAAGCAAGAAGAAGAGAAGGATGAAGAAAAAGGAGAAGAGGAGAAGAAAGAGGAAGAGGATAAGGAAAAAGGAGAGGAGGAAACACAAAAGGGAGATGTAATGGCAACAGTTGAGCAGCAACAGCAAGAAGAACAAAGTGTGCAAGACACACAAATGCCACGCCCTAGCCCTCCTCATGTAACCATCACACTTGCAGACACGATAATTGTCAAGGATGTTACTGACAAATCATGTTAGAACATCAATCCCCTAATTGCAGAGGATCTCTCCAAGATCCTTCACCAATCAACTCTACAGGCACAATTATGCATAGATCCTGTATTGGTGAGTGTAGATGAGCTATTGAAGGTAATACTTGACTCATCAAGAGACAAGGTGCATCCACAAGAACCACCTTCTATCTCTATAGCTACTAGTACTCTAATTTTAATGCTTCCACCACCATCTCCAACAATTGACACATCAGGAGCAGGTGACACCATTCAGAAGCCGAGTGTAGAAGAAGGGAAAGATACAACAACACGGCTAACAAGATAGATTGATACATCTAATCCTATAGTACAACTCCAAGGTACACCCCAAGTAATTTTCATTGATCAAGGGAAGCCTGATGAGGAAAAGGAGGATGAATCAAAAGAAGAGGAGTAGGCTGCAATACAAACACTGGTAGAGTTACCAAAAATAGGCACTCCTAGAAAAACTCTTCAGAAGTCGAGCACTGAGATGAGACCTTTGCAAATCTCCAAACCAGGCTCAAGTTCTAAAAAGGTTATTAGGGTACTTCACTATGGAGACCCTGAGTTAGATGAAGAGATAAGCATACCTGCCTATGACTCAAAGACTATCACCATTGAGCAGATTACAGATATGTAGGATGCATTAAATAGAAGGAGAAGATAAGAAATACTCAGAAAGGAGTATGAGCACAAGCAAGCACTACTTGAGATAAAGGACATCTTTATGGATGCCTTCAGCTTGCAGTCACCAGATGAGTCAAAGCCTATAATGGAACAATTATCAGATATAGTTGACCAGGTGACAAGCAAAGACCAAGACACAAACGTCAAACTTATGGAGCGATCTGAAAGGAAATTTTAGGGAAACGTAAATGAGAAAATATCAAGTGATATAGCACTTGCATAGGTAGAATTGGCCAAGACAATTGAAAAGGTCAAAACTGTACTTGAGAACATTTTCTCACTATACAAAAAGTTGTGTGATTTTTTCCAATTTCACATAAGAGATAGGCTAGAGGATATTGAGCTTGGAGAGAAATCTTAAGATTTATAGCATGCAATTACCAAGAGATCCAACTCAAAGTGAGAAGCATTTTGCTCAAACGCTTCACACTAAAAAAGAACTAGCTATGTTGACAGCTGAAGAGGTCAACATTAAGGCCAGATTGATGCAAATATAGTCTTCCATAACCCCACATGTGGGAGTACTCCATAAAGAGCAAGTCTATGCTAAAACTATTTAAAAGAAAGATCCTAATCTTTCTACATTAGATGGACTTGTACATCTTGCTGCAGAGACTTCCATCTAGCATAAGTCACTAAAAATTGCTTTGAAAAATTGGGATGTAGCTCTAAAAATGATAATAGAGGTAAACAATACACTTTTGGCTAAATATGGTATTACTCCTTAGAACCCTTTGACATAAGTATCAAAAAGGGGGAGAAATAGCAATGAGGGAGATTTTATATATATATATATATATAATGTTTTGGGGGAGAAATAATAAGAAAGATATAATTAAGGGGGAGAATACTAATCATTTTGAAGAATAAAGGGGGAAAGATTGTAGATAGCCAAAAGACAGAACAACTCAGCACACAGGTACAGATTACAAAAATAGGGCAAAGGAAAAGAGTATAAGGTACATTTAGCACAAAATTTTGGTTACAAGAATAGACAAGGTGCAATCAACTCAGGGGGAGTTATAAGGTATTTTGATTTTTTTTTGAAATTTTGTACATATGCAGAGTAGAATGATTAATGTACTCATAAGGTCAGATCAATAATGTTTAGTTAAGTGTTTTTGACACTCATGTCAATGGGGGAGATTGTTGGTCTCAGTTTGGTTTTGACATTTGAGTGTCAACACACTTAAGCACTTTCTACATAGAAGTTGAGTACACTACATATGTCAAGCTACAGTATGTGCCAAGCTAGAATTCCAACAGGTGCCGAGTGAAGATCAAGTATCGAGAGAACAATAGATACCGAGTGATATATAGGTTTTGAGTCACAATTGATGCCGAGCAAGTTAGAACACTTCATGTGGCGAGTGAGCCAGAGTCATACATGTGCCGAGCAAGACAGAGTGCAATAGGTGCCGAGCAAAGCAGGATAGTATATGTGTCAAGCACCAGTAATCCAGTATGTGCTGAGTAACACAAAATCAACATATGAGTTTGTGCCTTCAGAAGCTCAGATGTAAACCATTTTTTTGAGCCAACATAGAAGGATCTCGAAGGATAATAAGGATAAGAATGAATCTTCTATATTTCCTATGCAATTAGCATGCAACCAATAAGAAAAATGGAGAAGACATGCAACCAATAAGAAAAGTGCAAGGAATGAGTGGGAATTAAAGATTCAATATGGATTGTAGATCCATACCTAACCCTAAGTCTTCGTAACTTTAAAAGGAGGATGAAAACCCATTGTATGTGTGGATGAGAACAATGTATGGATAAACTATAGCAAAATTCAGTGGGAAGCGTGAAAGACTTAGAGAAATAGAGCAACAATTGCATATCTAGTTGATCAGAACAAAGCAAGGGATACGAACAGATATCAGATCTCAGAGGATCAAGATTAGAATGAGTAGAACCAGTGCCTAAAATCAGCAATTTGAGATTGTAAACAATCAGGTTTATGAATCTAATACTCTCTAACAATTGTATTAGAAAAGGGAAAATCTTATGTTGATAGGTTAGCTTAACAACTAGGTTATAGATCCTTTGAAGAGGTGATAAAATCCTTTAATAGGGTGACACTTTATGTAAAGTGTTTGTAAATCCTTTAACTAGGTCACTATTGACATAGTGTAAAGCATTTAACAGGGTAGGCCTTTCACAGGGCAGACCATCAGAAGTGGTCAAACAATTATTGCTACAGTGATTTTGTGAGTATCATCCCCACCCCAGTTTTACCTTCTTATTCCTGGAGGGTTTATGGGTTACCAAAATTTGGTGTTATGTGTGTTGATGCATGTGTTTACTTTATGTTTATTTAATATATTTACATGCATGCAACTTACTTTCAGTTATTTGTTTTAAAAGATTTAAAAAGGTTAAAGTGTGTTACTTCTTATTCACCCCCCCCCCTCCCCCTCTGATTGTAGAACAAGATTTAGTATGCAAAGAACATTAAAAAATAAAGTAAACATTCACAAACCAAAACTAAATTCACATATATGTTTAGACAAAGAAAAGAAAACAAAAAGTGAAAACCTCACAAGAGAAAACACTCCATGCTTTCTTGATTTTTTAGATGTGTCCTTTGATGTAGATGTATGCTCAAGATGCTTCAATGGAGGTGGGTAATGGAAAATTGGTAGCTTTGTGAGCTCTCAATTTGGCATTATAAGGGTAAGATTGATGGCTTTGGTTCTCAAAATAGCATGGTAACTTTAGCTCAAAGATTGTTGTTGAAATGGCTTGGGACGGGATTCAATTTATAGGCCAAGGGGTAGAGGGATGGAGGGCTTAGATGCAAGGATGGGGAGATGGTTAAGGAGGGCTAAGATGCACTCAAAGGGGAGCACATGGATTGTGCTTTTTTAGCACCGATGGGAAGTTGACACTTGTCACAAGGAGGATGAGTGTGAGAGGGTAGGGTAAAGGGTTGGTTAAAGGCATGATGAGTGGGGTTGAGTATGTAAGAGAAATGTAAGAGGAATGAGTGTGGAAGAGGGAAGAGTGTGGAAGATGGATGTAAGAGTCATGAGTGGGCTTGTAAGAGTCTTTTATGGTTTGTAAGAGCACTCATGACTTGGTGGTTGGGATTTTTGAGGGGAGACTTTGGTTTGGTTTAGGAAAGTCTTAAACTTGTTTAGGGAATGTGACAACATTAGGGGGTGGATTAGGCTTGGGTTTAGGATTAGATTAGGGATGTTAGAGATGTGCAAGTGGATGGCATTAATGAGAGTGGGTGAGTTAGTGGCTAAGCTTGGTTAGTATGGGTGGATGGGGTGGATTAGGCTAAATGGAGGATTAGGGATAGGTTAGGGGTTTTTGGATTTGAGGATTTTATTTATCAAATAGATTTATTTAATAAATGAGGATTTTTGGAATTAGATAGAAGAATAGGATTTAATTGATAAATAATAGGTTTATTTGATTTATCAATTAGGACTATAGATGATTAATTAAATTAATCAGCTAGGGATGGCAAAGGATTAATTAAATAAGAATTTAATTAATGATGACTTTAGAGATGGCTAAATTAGATTACCAAAGCGGTGTAATCAAATTTAGGTGTCTACATTTTGCCCCTCTTTGACATAGTGTTGAGACAACACTATTTCAAAGAAGTTCGAATGAAGATGACACGAAGAAGATGTTTTAGCAACAAGGTTGCCCCAGTCTTGAATAAGAAGAGGAGAGACTAGACTTAGATGATGCCCCCTCAAGAAGGCGGCGAAGAGATAAAAGAGGCTCAACAGCTTCTTGAAAAGTACAAGAATCCGAGATGAGCAAGGAGACTCAGATTGGCTTAAGAGAAGAGGTTTAGTTAGCTCAAACTCTCACTATGGGAGAATGATAAAGGGAAAATTAGAGGCACAAGAGTAAAGCAAGCTTAAGACTTTCCAGGATTTTGGGGGGGGGGGGATGGAGAAGCGGAGTGCTATAAAAGGAATCCATGGATAGGGGGATGAATGATGGAATGATAAAGCTGATGCAACAGGATTTCAAAGAGTTAGATTGGCAGAAGATGGGTTTTCGAAGATCCCTAGGACTAGGATTGTGGATCTCGAAAGATGAGGCTTGGTGGATTGATTTGATTGGTGGATCCCTAAGACTAGGATTGTGGATCCCTAAAGCTAAGCGTGAGGAGTGATCCAAAGAGATACTGATGCATAAGCTGGGATAGGTGCTGGACATGGATGGGGGATAATGGAGATGAAGGGAATCCATTGAAGCTTTTTTTAGCAGGGGGATACTTCAAAGAGAAGTACCACCATGTAGTTGAGCACTAGATTTGCTATAGGACTGTTGGTTAATTGCCAAGGTTACCAAGAACATCAAGTCTTTTTCACCAACCGTCCAAAGGACTGATGAACTGACTCGAAACAAACACGCAAGGTATCACGCATGAATCCCAGAGGAAGCAGCATGGAAACGACACTAGGTAACCCACAAGCAGAAAAAGAAAACAAGCAAAAGACTTGATCAAGACTTTACGCTCTAATTGCCCCATTCGCAGCATACCATGATATGGAAGATCATGGCAACCTTGAGGAGGGAACAAGGAGATTGCTTGGAAAAGATATTTTCAAGACCCAAAAGGGAAGATCCCAAATCAAAAAGAAAGAAAAAATCCAAAAGAGAACCATTTGCCAACGAGATGGGTAGGAAGAGGTACTAACAGACCAAGATCAGACATGAGGAAAGCTATATCCTGCAAGGACCTATCGGAGAGCACCTAAGCTGGTGGATTTGGATGAGGGATGCATCTGGCAAGTTGAACTAAGAAGGATAACACTTTGGTGATAGGAAATCTGGCTAAAGGATACATTGGAATAGCTAACCAAGATGTGTGATGTGTGCAAGATGCTGATCAAGGACGAACTGACACAAAAGCTGGATAGATACAATGGTACTAAGCTAAAGAGGATGTACAAGCTGACAGACCAAGATATGTTACAAATGTACAAATTTGTTCATGTTTTGTTTTTTTGTGAGATGGAAATGTTTGTGAAGGATGGGATGTCTATAATAGTTGATAGGTGGATAGGTAGATGGTTTGCGAAAAGCTTAAGTGGAAATGGAGTTTTGTGTGTGCATGTGATAGGATACAAGCTAAGATACAAGCTTATTTACAAGCTGGAATATGGTACAAGCTTTGGACAAGATTCGGATATACAAGGTATGGTACAAGATTTACAAGGTATAATACAAGCTTTGGTACAAGATTTTACAAGCTGAGGTACAAGATTTTACAAGCTGTACAGGAGGTATTTACAAGCTCCATTAGATTTTGGATATTTGGTTGGAACACCAAGGGAACAAGCAGGTGTTTTATGGCGATGGTGGGAGGATGGATGAGGGTTAGGATAGTGATAGATAATGGATTAGTCTTTAGTACACAAGGTGCCTAAATTACCAAGTTTTCACCAAAGTACCTATCCAAGGTGCTTGAATTGCCAAGTTTTCACCATTGGACGCTTATTTCTCTTTACTATTTTTTTTTTTTGTATTTTTCAAAAGCTGGGTATACCAAGAATCTTCAAGCTTAGAACTTCTTGAGATAAATGATGTTAGTAGGATTATTCAAGAGTTCTCCTTCTGGTGTAGATAGTTGATAGGCTCCAGAGCCAAAGGATGCAGTGACAACATAAGGACCAAGCCAGGTAGGTTCAAACTTGCCTTTCTTTTCTCGATCTGCTTGGACTTTCATGTTTTCTTTGAGGACCATGTCACCTGGCTGAAAGTGTCATGGGAGCACCTTCTTGTTGAAATTTTTTTTGAGACGAGTTTGGTAGACTGTGAGATGGTCATAGGCTTGTTGTCTCTTCTCGTCTAAGAGATCTAGCTGGGTGAGCCGAGCTACTCTGTATTCTTCATCTGAGATTTGCCCTCGCAAAGATATGCGTAGTGAGGGAAGTTCAACTTCTATAGGTAATACCGCTTCGGCACCATAGACTAAGGAATATGAAGTTGTGCCTGTGGATGTACAAAAGGAAGTTCGATAGGCCCATAGAGCTGAATTTATTTGTAGGTTCCAATCGTGGCCGGAATCATTGACAACTTTCTTTAGGATTTTGAGGAGGGTTTTGTTAGTTGCCTCTACCTGGTCGTTACCTTGTGGGAAATATGGGCTAGAGAAGTGGCGATGGATGCAAAGGGAAGTGCATAATTCTTCCATGTTGAGATTTTCAAAGTTACCTCTGTGGTCAATGAAGATGGTGGATGGGATGCCGAAGCGGCAAACAATGTGGTACAAGATGAACTTGGAGACCTGAACTCCTGTAGCTGAGACTAGGGGGACTGCTTCCACCCACTTAATGAAATAGTTTGTAGCTGTTATTATCCATTTATGTCCATCAGATGAGAGAGGTGTGATAGTTCCAACTAGATCAAGGCCCCAACAAGCGAAAGGCCAAGGTGGTGCAATAGGTTGTAGATCTTGTGCTGGAGCGTGCACAAGATTTGCGTGCTGCTGACATGGGAGACACTTTCTGACAAAGTCACAGGAGTCTTCTTCAATGGTAGGCCAATAGTAACCTACTCTAAGGATTTGTCGTGCTAGGACAATACCACTCATGTGGGCACCGCAAAGTCTAGAGTGTACTTCTTTTAACGCCATCGCAGCCTCATTTTTATCTAAACATTGAGAGAGAGTATCATGATAACAATGACGATATAGGGTATTGGCTATGATAACATAGTGGGATGATTTTTGAATAAGGTTTTGGCATTGGGTGCGTGTGAGGTGAGGGGATATGATACCATCTTGTAAGTAAGCGTGAATTTCATGGTACCAAGGGGATTGGGGACCAACCAAGATACAAACACGGTTTGAATCCTCATTCGCATAAGCGGGTGTGAGGAGTTGCTCGACTAAAAACTCATACTGTGTAGCTTCTTGGGGAATTTCCAAGAGCGAGTCGATAGTGGCCATGGCATCTGCTGCCTTATTTTACATTTGTGGCACTTGTGTAAATTGAAGCTTTGTAAAATGTTGGGTCAGCTGATCAACTAGCTCTTTGTAGGGTAATAGCTTTTCATTTTTGGTTTGATATTCATTTAGGACTTGCTTGATGATGAGCTGAGAATCGCCAAAGATTTCTAACTCAGTGATATTCCATTCTATAGCTATCTTTAATCCTGATACAAGAGCTTCATATTCTGCTATATTGTTAGTGCTAGGGAATTGTAGCTTGAAGGCTTTTGGAATATAATCTCCCTGAGGTGTAACTAATAATATTCTTGCCCCTGATCCATGAGATGTGTATGAGCCATCAAAATAAAGCTTCCATGGGGGTTGTTCTTCAATTAGGCAGATATGCTCGTTTGGGAATTCTGTGAGCAAAGGATATGCATCTACTAGAGGTGCATCAGCTAGGTGATCTGCTATAGCTTGCCCTTTGATTTGCTTTCTGTCCACATACTGGATGTCAAACTCACTTAGTAGCATAACCCATTTTGCTAGCCGACTTGTGAGTGCTGTTCTAGAGAGCATATACTTGAGAGGATCAATTTTGGATAGTAGTTGGATGGTATGACTTAGCATGTAGTGGCGAAGCTTTTGAGTTGAGAAAACAACTGCCAAACAAGCTTTTTCCATAGGAGTGTAATTGAGTTCATAACCAACTAGGGTTCTACTAATATATTAGATGGCTCTTTCTCTGCTGTAGTCATCAAGCTATGCTAGAAGTGCCCCTAGAGCAGTAGGTGTTGCTGATATGTATAAGATCAAGGGATGACCAAGAACTAGTGGGACCAAGATAGGGGGATTGGTGAGATACTGCTTGAGCTAATCGAAGCTGCACTGACGTAAAGGATCCCACTTGAAGTTCTCATCCTTCTTTAGTAAATGTGAAAATGGTGTACACTTATCTGCAAGCTAGGAGATGAAGCACCGAACGGATTGAAGCTTTCCCTGAAGAGAGCGAAGTTGTCATAGTGTTTGGGGAGGAGGCATGTCTAAGATAGCCTTGACCTTTTTGGGGTCAATCTCTATACCTTGTTTAGAATCTATGAAGCCTAGAAGCTTGCCAGATGTGACCCCAAAGACACACTTCTTGGGATTTAGCATGAGATGATATTGGGCTAACCTATCAAAGACTTTCTCTAGGTCAGCGAGATGATCCATGAAGGTGTGAGATTTGACTAGGATATCGTCCACATAATCTTCCAAAATGTTATGGATAAGATCATGGAAAATGGTTGTCATAGCTCTTTGATAGGTAGCCCCAGCATTCTTTAGGCCAAAAGGCATCATGGTGTAGCAAAAGGTTCCCCAGGGGGTAGTGAATGTTGTCTTATGCTGATCCTCTTCTATAATCTTGATCTGATTATACCCGAAAAATCCATCCATACGGGACAGAATTTCATGTCCAGCTGTAAGATCTACAATCATATCTATGTTGGGTAAGGGAAAATCATCTTTTGGGCAAGCTTTGTTTAGATCTCTAAAATCAGTGCAGATTCTGATGTCACCGGAAGGCTTAGTGACAGGGACCATGTTGGAGATCCACTCTGAGTAGTCGATAGGTCGGATAACCTTAGCAGCTAACATTCTTTCTAATTCAGCTTTGACCAGTAATGCCACCTTGGGGTGCATTTTTCTAAGCTTTTGTCTGATGGGCTTGATCTTTGGATCGACTGCAAGATGATGAACTACAAGCTTTGGATCCAACCATGGCATGTCCTGATATGACCATGCAAATCGGCCAATGTTCTCTCTTAAGACCTCAAAGAGGAGATTAGCTTGGTCTTGTGATAGGGATGCAGCAACGTGAACAAGTCTGGGGATCTTTGAAGAACCAATGTTGACTTCTCTAGTATCTTCTATTAGAATAGATGACACCTCTAGTCGATTATCTTGAGGAGGCAATACTAAATCCTCATGTTCTGCTTGTGGTTTTGGATGTTCTGGCTGAGGGGTTCTCTTTGCTGCCTTAGCTAGTCCTAGATTCACCTTAGTTCCAGTTTTGGGTGTATCGAAACTAGGTTGGGGATTTTCTCCAAAATACCCCTTAGGATCTAGCTTATAGATATAGGCAGAATCTGGCTTTGTCTGCTTGTGAGCTGTTTCAGCTCCCATGAATCTTAGAAGCACTTCCTCTAATACCAACTCATCAATGTGTATGACGCTTGGTTGGTCCCAATCTATGAGTTGTGGATGGGCGAGTGGTAGGTCAATGAGATGGATGGATATTTCTCGGAGAATAGAATCTCCTAGGAAGATTTGGTCTGGGATATCGTCGTAGGCTCTCTTTTCAACTTTCTCAGGAATGTCTTCAATTTCGATAAGGTCGCGGTGGATGTTCAAAAAAGCGTGATCGTTCTCGTTGGTGCCCCCAGTTGTGGGTATGCCAAAGCCAAGACCTGACTTCATTTCCCACTTATGTGCTTCAATGGGACATTGCATGCCCCTTTCTTCTGGTCCTAGTCCACCACCTTGATAGTTCCATTTTTCAGTGATGAGCCTATGTTCTTGGGGATACTTTTGGCTGAAGTGATCAAGGCGTGCTTGATTTCTTGGAGGTGCATCCTTATGTAACCAATTGTTGATATCTGGAGTGAGCTCTTCATGAAGAGGGGTTTTTGAGGACACAAAGGTGGTTGGGCCAAACTGTTTGTATCGAGGAGGTGGAATCTCCCTAGCTTTGTGATATGTCGGTCGTCCATGGGTATGTGGATCAAGTGGGATTGCTCCAACAGCAAATGCATCTGATAGACTATATTCTCCATAGCCTTTGTTGTTGATCTTTACGGTAGATAGGGTGGAGGCGAGGATGGTTTCTGCGTCATTACAAGTGTGGGATGAGCTGGCGATGGCTGTGCTGATGTCTATTCCAGGGCAATGGTTTGTATATGAAGCTTCAACTGCATTGTAGTAAGCAAAGGGTTCTGGATCGGCATGGATGGTTACCTCAGTGCCCTGATGTGGAAATTTGATGCACTGATGGTAGGTGGATGGAATGGCCTTCATAGTGTGAATCCATGGGCGACCGAGGAGGATGTTAAATGTTAGGTTTAGATCAACAACATGGCAAACTGTCTCTTGGATGACCGGCCCAACCTTGATTGGTAGCAAAATAGTTCCTTCTGTGGTTCTTTCTAAGTTGTCATAAGCTTTGATGGTGATAACTTCACTGATCATATCTGCCTCAGTATACCCAGCTTGTTTTATGAATTTTAGGGTGCAAATGTTCAAGGCTGATCCATTATCTATCATTACTCTTTTCACGGCAAAATTGGATACCGTGATGGCTATGCGAAGCAGAAGGGTGTGATCTGGCTCGATCGCGAGTATGTCGGTGGGTTTGAATGATATGGCACATGAGGAGGATAGGTGTCCAACAAGATTACGAAAATTAGTAGCATTGATATCAGAACGGACATGAGATTCTATGAGAGCACTGTCAAGGATGTCTTTGTACATAGGACTAGTGCGGAGAAGGTCTAAAATTGAGATTTGAGCTGGCACGTTCCCAAGGTGTTCCAAGATATTGTACTGCCTTTTTGATGGAGCTGATGGTGCTGATGAAACTAGTGGGCCTGCGATGTTAAATCGCGCTCTTCAAGTGGTGACTACACACTCATTGTCTGGTCCTCGGATATTGATAACATTGATAGAAGGCTCTTTCTCAGTTATACAACCTATAAGGCTACCATAGTCTATATAGGATGAAGTGTGGTCATTATTCTTCCCATGTTGTTGGTTTGGTTGGCGGTTGTTGGTATTGTTTTGGATAGGTGCTTTTCCAGGATTTTGGTTGTTGTGTGGAGGAAAAGCATTTTGATAAATCTGTAAGCCTGCATTGGGAGAGGTTTGGGCACCAACGGTGATTTCTTTCTGATCAATGAGGTCTTGCACATAATCCTTTAGTTTCATGCATCTGAGGGTGGTGTGACCATTTACCCTATGGAACTTGCAATACTCATTGTCCTTGTACCATGCAGCTTTGGATTGGCTTGGATCAATTTGCTGGGTAGGAGGAAATTTGATGAGGTTTTCCTTAGCCAATTTCTCAAAAATGACATCCAATGGCTCACCAAGGGGCGTATAGTTTCTAAGTTTAGGTTGGAATCTGGGTTTTTGCCCTGCAGCTACATTGATGGCATTAGCTTGATTGTTAGACCATTGAAAGTTGGGTCTTGTGTTGTGGTTTTGATAGCTTTGGTTATTCCGTTGTTGGTAATTGATAGCTTGTTGATTGTTTGTTTGATATGGTGGGTTAGACTAATTTTGAGAAGGACCAACAATATTCACATGTCTGGTGTCAATAAACCCATCTATTGGAACATGCTTGTTTTTGTTCCAATACCTAGACTTGTCATTGGAATGTGATTAATTTTGGTAGGCATCTTTGTAAATCTTGACCACACCATCTTTGATGAGTCCTTGCTCAAGGATCATTCCCTTCTCTTTGATATCCTTATAGGTCTGCAAACAGTTCATGGTCATGTGGTGAGCCAAGCTAGGATGGGCATTATCAATAAACATTTTCACCACATGGCGCTCTGGCAAGGTGCAGGATATGCGGGTGGTAAGGTTTTGCCATCTTTGCAGGTATTCAACAAGGCTTTCTCCACCTTTTTGCTTAGTGTGGACAAGGTCAACTATTGATAGCTCTGTTTCAACAAGATGGGCATATTGGGCTACGAATGCCTCAGATAATTCAGCAAAGTTTTTAATTGTGCCATAGGGGATTCTGTAAAACCATTCAAGAGCTGGTCTAGCCAAGCTTTTAGGAAAAATGCGCAAGAGGAAGACATCATTGTATGCCACGTCTTGGCAGTGCATGTAAAATTCTTTGATATGTGTGACAGGGTCTCCTTTTCCTCTGAATTTGTCAAATTTGGGTACCTCAAAGTGTTTGGGAAATGGTGTCATGGTAATGGCTCTGTCAAATGGGTAAGGACACACATTCTCAAACTTGAATATCTTTGGATCATTCCCTTCTTGGATGGCTTTCAGAGCTGTCTTCATTTGCTCCCATTTTGAATTGATAGGTGATGGTTGGGGTGCCCCCAATGTAGGAGTGCCTTGAGGTAGGTATGCACTAGATGGGGCCACTGAATATGGATGGCTGTGAGGGATTTGCTAATAGGGATTGTATATTGTTTGGGCAGCTACATGGTGGATGACGGGTTGTTGAGGGGGAGGTGGCGCATATTGCTACATGTGCTGTGAGGCTTGCTGTTGATATGGGATTTGAGGTTGGGATTGAGGAACATAAGCTGGCTGTGGGATAAATGAATTGCTTTGTGGAGGTAAGGTATAAGATGGTTGTGAAGCTTGGGGAAAGGGTTGAGGGGCTTGTGGGGTTTGACCAATATATGTGGGTTGTGCCCCCATTTGGGATGGTACCTGCAAATAATTGGTGGTTGGCTGGATTGGTGGATTACCTCCTAGAAGTGGCATTGAAAAGTAGTTGGTAATAGGAGGTAATGGATTAGTTGGTGGTGGAGGTGGTGGGAATTGAAAGCTTGGGAATGGAACTGATGGGGTTTGATAGCTTTGTGGCTAGATTTGGAAGCTTGGTAGAGTGGTGGCAGGAGCTTGGGTCACTTGGGAGCTTGGCAAAAAATTGGTAGTAGCTTGTGGGATTTGATAGCTTTGTGGAGTGAAGGTAGTAGCTTGTGGATTTGTGGCTAATGGTATTGAGCTCCCAAGACCTAATGGAAATGATGGGATTGTGCTTTGGGTTGTGGTGAACAAGCTGAGGGTGATGAAAGGTTTATTACTTGGCCCCATGGGTGGAATCCCTGTTGTATATTGCTGAGGTTGGCCAAAGATGCTAGCACTGATTTGGGAGATGGGTGGATTTGGAAGGCTGGGTTGGGGAGCAGTAGCAACAATAGTGAAGGGAGTGAATGGCAAGGTGTTTTGGGCAAAGGTAGTTTGGAGTGGAGAGGTATGAACCAAGGATGGAGTGGTGGTGACTGGGTTGGCTTGCGGCATGGAGATTTCAACTTGGGTGGATGATGGTATGTTTGGGTATGTTGGATCATATGGATTGGCTGGAGGCTCCTCTTTTGGCATATATTGAGGATAATTTGGATCATAAGAGCCTATGGGTGGTGGCAGCTGCCCAAACAATGGGTGAGATAGATCTGATAATGGAGGGGGTCTTCCAAAGTCAAAGGTTCCTACATTGTCCCTTCGAAAATTAGCCATGTTTGTCTCTTTGTTCTTGTCTATAATGGCGTTTACCAATACTGCATTTCCTGGTTGGTTCATGAAAGCTTCAATGTTAGTAGGTGATGGCATAGCTTTCTCTGGGCTAAAGGATGGTTGAGTGCTCAAGGGGAGTGAGGTTGTTCGATCCAAATGATAGGGCTCCATTGTTTCTTTCTTCTTGGCTAAGCGAGTGACGGGTGGCATGAAAAATGCTCCTAGGGATGAGATGCAACAAATGCTAGTGGATGCAAAAGGGGGGAGGCTTTTCTATGCAAATGATTTCCTAGGTTGAGGCAAAGCTATATGAAAAAACCTAAGGAGGATTGGGTTGGGGATTCTAACTTCAAAGATATGTTGCCAAAGCGCAAAAGATCTGCTTTCTTATGTGCAAGCTTGGTGGTGATTGTGTCAACTTAAGGATAGACTGATGATCCTTTAGGAAGAACACGAGATTGACCACTTGTGGATCCCAACCTTTAGCTCAAGGTGATGAGGGATAACAAGTGACAAAGCTAGATTACCCTAGACAAAGCTCTGTCAAAGGGATAACTTTGGTGAGATTGGTGGATTTGAAAGATTTTAGGAATGGCAAACTTTTGGCAAGGTGACAACAAATTTTGAAGGCTTGGATGTGAAGATTTTGGATTGTTGGCTAAATGAGATGGATGAGCTAATAATGCTTAAGGGGATAACCTAAGATGGATGGCTTTTCTACAAAGATGACTCTAAAGTGAAGCTTATCCAAGAAGATGTGGAGAAACAAGGGTGTTTAATCATAGAAATCATGCCTAGTTGGTAAGGCATAGGCAGGATTAACTCCTGGATGTTGGCTGAATTTGATGGTGCGCTCTAACCAGGCCTCTTGAAGTGCTTCATCGGTAGCTTTGTCCTCTACTTTGTGGAGTTTGGCAATTCGCAGGTTTGGTGTTATTTCTTTTCTCTTGGCTGAAAGTTCTTGGTATGCCAGAGATGGCTTGATTTTGACTTTGTGAAACTTCTGTTTGGGTTTGGGTTGTTTCGACATAAATTCCTGAATTTTCTTGGCTTTGAGAGATCTCAGTTGTTTTGCTTCAACTTGTTCAACTTCTAAAATAAGTAGTGACTATGCTAAGTGTGCCCTAAGCTAGGATTGACCAAGTTTGGCAAACATTCATTCAACAAGTAAAATAAAATCAAGCAATAGATAGGAACACCAAGATAGAAGTTTGCGGTTCTTAGAATGTGATGCTTGCGCCGAAGAGTGTGTATGTTCTACAAATGTTTTGATCAGTCACTTCAAACACATTAACACCCTAAATAGTTTTCTGCAACGCTGACAGTTGGTTTCACTAGGGAGTCCTCGATATACACAAGGTACGTGAGGCCCAAATTCGTAGATGAGACCAAAAAGATGTCACACAGCCGAGAGGAGCGGTAACCCACTTCTCCTCTTTCACTTGTCAAGGATATAAAGTTCCTTGAGGCTTAGCCCGAGTGACAAAATCTTGATCCCAAGAGAGGTGTCTTTCGATTCACCTCCCGATTCTTATACTCCGTCGGAACGCTGGAGTTGAGGTCATCCAAGGGATGATGAAATCCCTAAGCAAGCCTCCTAAAAAGAAACAAGGTTTTGGATCCTAATCTTATGCACCCAAGATGGCCTCGAAAGACGACAAGGGGAGAGAAGACTTGGATGACCTTGGGCTAAAAAATACACTTGTTCTTTTACCGACTAACTCTTATGTGTGCTAATCTAGACTTTGCAAGCACTCATGTTTAAGAGACAATGTTCAATTCCAACTTGAAGCGCCAACAAAAGTAAATCGATCGAAGAATGCAAACAATAAGAAGAGTTAGGGTCAACAAAAGCAAACTCGCTCACCCAGAGGCCCTCCACGTCAAGTATCGATTAATTTTCTTTAAGGCATTCAAGATTGAGTGTGAGTTTGTTTTAAGCCCAAAACAAAAGTGTGTGAGATTCGATTTCAAGCATGCGCTCGGAGGCTCTCCATGTCAGTTGTTGTTCAATTTTAGTGCCCAAACTTGAAGTGTGATCGATTTAATCTAGAGTTTTGGTCATTTAAAATTTTTGATAAAGTTAAAGCAAACGTTCAAAGACCAAGTGAGTTAGTTAGATTGCGGAACATTTAACACATTTTTAAAGTAGACCCATCCCCATAAATGGTGTTGAGATTGCAACCAATGGTTGAATTGATGGGTGATTAGAAAAGAGGTGAGTCCAAGGAACTACTCAAATTGATTTTTGCAAATTTGTATTTAACTTAACAAAGTTTCTTAATTGTCCAAAAATCAAACTTTACCTAAGTTGCATGTGAAAAAGAGATTTGTTTTGTTCAATTTTAGAAGATCCAAATGAAGTGTTTGATATTGCAATGGTTAATTGATCCTTGGCATTCAAGATTGGATTTGTTGTTTTAAGCATGCATTCCAAGGAAAATTGATTTTAATCCATGGCATTCAAGAGTGTGTTTTGAGCAACATTCATTCAATGGAAAATGTGTTTAACCATTCAAGTTCATTTTAGCAACATGCATTCAAAAACAAATGGTTAAACATTCAAGTTCATTTTTTAGCAACATGAGAACCTGCAAGAAACATGGTTAGTGGTTCCATATGTGCTCCAACCTACAATGAGACAAAAAAAAGCAATTTAGTTAGTTATCCAAAATCTTCAAAAATGAGAGCTTAATTATGGAAAAAAAAAATTTAACTTTTTTTGCTGTTTTTCCTACGCGTAAAAATGCTTAAAATGGTCTAAATCCTACGGAACCACTAAAAGTCAAATTTTGATTTATACTCTTTCTTTTTAAAAAAAAAAAATTTATAACTACAAAGTGCAGAAATAAAGATTTTAAAACAGAAGTGCAACAGAGACAGGCGAAGACGACAGTTCATTAGGTGTAGACGCCAAACTGCAGAGATGCTGATCTGCAGAGATGATAATCTGCAGAGATGACAAAGGGAGAGGCAGAGATGATAGATTAAGTTGGTGGCGGCGGAGACGACAGTCTAGGTTGCGGAGACGACAGTTTGATGGCTGGCGGCAGCAGAGACGACAGTTTGACTGATGGCGGCAGCGGAGACGACAGTTCAGGTTGCGGAGACGACAGAGTAGCCGACGGAGACGACAGTTTGCAGGCGCAGACGCCAAACTACAGAGACGACACTGCACGAAAAAAAGCTAAAAAACGCAAATTTTTTTCAAAAAATTTTTTATTTTTTTTATTTTCAATTTTTTGAGGGTATGTCTTCTTCCCAAGCGTGTTCTTTAACCTGCAAAAACAAGCAAAACACCCTCACAACACACTCAAACAACAACAAACATTAGATGGTTAGTTTAAAACAACATATAGATAGAAATTGATGATTAAATGACCCATAGTGGGGTCCCACCGGGCGTGCCAAAATGTAGAACAAGATTTAGTATGCAAAGAACATTAACAAATAAAGTAAACATTCACAAACCAAAACTAAATTCACATATATGTTTAGACAAAGAAAAACAAACAAAAAGTGCAAACCTCACAAGAGAAAACACTCCATGCTTTCTTGATTTTGTAGATGTGTCCTTTGATGTAGATGTATGCTCAAGATGCTCAAAGCTGCTTCAATGGAGGTGGGTAATGGAAAATTGGTAGCTTTGTGAGCTCTCAATTTTGCATTATAAGGGTAAGATTGATGGCTTTGGTTCTCAAAATAGCATGGTAACTTTAGCTCAAAAATTGTTGTTGAAATGGCTTGGGATGGGATTCAATTTATAGGCCAAGGGGTAGAGGGATGGAGGGCTTAGATGCAAGGATGGGGAGATGGTTAAGGAGGGCTAAGATGAACTCAAAGAGGAGCACATGGATTGTGCTTGTTTAGCACCAATGGGAAGGTGACACTTGTCATAAGGAGGATGAGTGTGAGAGGGTAGGGTAAAGGGTTGGTTAAAGACATGATGAGTGGGGTTGAGTATGTAAGAGAGATGTAAGAGGAATGAGTGTGGAAGAGGGAAGAGTGTGGAAGATGGATGTAAGAGTCATGAGTGGGCTTGTAAGAGTCTTTTATGGTTTGTAAGAGCACTCATGACTTGGTGGTTGGGATTTTTGAGGGGAGACTTTGGTTTGGTTTAGGAAAGTCTTAAACTTGTTTAGGGAATGTGACAACATTAGTGGGTGGATTAGGCTTGGGTTTAGGATTAGATTAGGGATGTTAGAGATGCGCAAGTGGATGGCATTAATGAGAGTGGGTGAGTTAGTGGCTAAGCTTGGTTAGTATGGGTGGATGGGGTGGATTAGGCTAAATGGAGGATTAGGGATAGGTTAGGGGTTTTTGGATTTGAGGATTTTATTTATCAAATAGATTTATTTAATAAATGAGGATTTTTGGAATTAGATAGAAGAATAGGATTTAATTGATAAATAATAGGTTTATTTGATTTATCAATTAGGACTATAGATGATTAATTAAATTAATTAGCTAGGGATGGCAAAGGATTAATTAAATAAGAATTTAATTAATGATGCCTTTAGAGATGGCTAAATTAGATTACCAAAGTAGTGTAATCAAATTGTGTTGTCTACACTGATAAGTACTCTTCCCATTTGAATATTCCAATGACCATCTAGGTCTGAAGGTGACCTACCACTGGGAGTTCCATAACTCTACTCAATAGCAGAATTGCATACTTGATATCATCCTTCATATAGCCCCTTGTCATGTCAACTTTGCCTTCTTGATGACCCACTAGTGTTCTATCAATGTGGAAGGAGGATTGCACTATTTCCTGTGCTTCTTTCAGATTATCCTTGTACCATCGTTCAGCTCTATCATATGTTATTTGTAGATATAGGTCTGCTCTGGGAAGATGAAATACCTTCTCAATGTTCTTAGGTCGTAGATACAAGACTATCTTCGCCATGATGCTCTTAATGACCTTCTCTTCAGTCACATAGTGTTCTGCAAGGGTCATTATCAGTTCAAGAGATTAAATTAATGTTGGATGTGATGTCTTATTGACAAGACCTAACCAGATGAGTGCTAACACCATTGCAGACCTCTCTTTAGGTTTGTTCCAGATTACAAGGAACACATTCTAGTTTATATGTCTGAGTTATATATCTTTGATCTTGGCATGCCCATCTTGAAACCTTGATTTTATTGGTGCCCCTCATTACTTAAATGCAATAAGTTTTGGAGCCATCTTTTCCACCATTGAAGAGGATGATGATGCCATCTTATTTACACAAGAGAAGAAAACATTAGTCAGAAGGTTAAATCTTGAACTAAATTAGTTTCTACTTGACTCTAAAACTAATCAAAACAAGACAAAAAGTAGTCAAATCCCCCCAAAATACCCTTCTATGCACTTCAACGTACCTTGCACACCCTTACAAGTGTGCAGGTGTGCTATTTTAAGCCTTGAATGGCCTTTTATGTGTAGATGTGCACATGCGTATATGCACACCTTGGGGAGGTGTATACCTATGCAATTACACATGGCAATTTGAGGGGGACTTAAGTTATGTCTTTCTATGAGCACAAAAGTGTGCACTCAGTGGAGGTGCACATGTGCACATTTCCATTGTGCCATAGAAGGTTTTTTTTTGCATTATTCTGATGTTTATGTTAGGAAGGTGCACACATGCACACCTTGCGGAGGTGCATCTTCGTAGTGTCTTAGGTTTTAGTTCTTTATGATGTTTTAGTCTTATGGAGGTGTACACATATGCACCTTCAATGAAGGTTTCCAAACCCTGATGTCCTTGTTGATGCAGGAGGAAGCAAGTGGAACTAGGAGAGCACAATTAATGTGGTGATTTGGAAGAGTAAAAGAAAGTGGGGAGGGGAGAAGGCTCAAGGTCTTATATAGACCTCAATGAAGGTGCACCCGAGAGGGTGCATAAACTCTAGGTGCATGCACCCGTGCACTTATGGGATGTGCACAAGTGCGCACCTCCAAGAGTGCACAGTTGCGCATTTTTGGAGTTGAGTATTTGCACACTTCATGTGCGCACCTACTCTAGAGCACTAAAATATCCTCCAAAAGGATTCTTCCATGTTTTTTATTCTTTTGGGTCTCTCCAGCCAGATACTGGGGCTTGACCTAGACTCCTAGGGGAGTCCAAAAGTGTATTGGGCTCCAAGCTAAGAGCCTAGTTGGAAAAAATTTACTAGGGGGTCCCCATTTCTAAGAGAAATGGGGTGTGTGTTGTGAGACCACAACAATTTCCAAAAAGAAGGTTGGTAGCAGTATAAATGCTTTGATACAAAAAGATTCACTGAATGAACCTAAGAAGGAAGGAAACTTGATGGTTAGAAGAGCATTACAGAGTGATAGGCATAAGGAGAACTTAATAAGAAAGATTTTTTCCAGGACCAAATGTACAGTTTCAAACAAAGTTTCGAAGGTGATCATTGATAGTGGAAGTTCAAAGAATTTGTCATCTAAGGCAATGTTTACCAAGTTGTAGCTATAAAGGTTGAAGCACCCAAAACCATACCAAATTTCATAAATCAAGAATGAACATACAGTGCTAGTAAGTGAACAATGTTTTGTGAATCTAAAAAATTGAAATGTATTATGATAAGGTGTTGTGTGATATTATGCCTATGGATTGTTGTCATTTCTTGCTGGCTAGACCTTAGCGGTATGATAGACATGCTCTATATGATGAGAGATTACACAAATATACCATTTGGGCTAAAAGGAGGAGACAAACCTTGTTACCTTTGCTTGAAGAATCTATAGGTGAGATATGTACTATTGGAAGTCTTAAGTGGGAAACTGAGATACTGAAAGGTGGGGGGTGAATCATGATCTACAACACTTATATATTTTCACACAACTTTAGTGCATTCACTACATTTACCATCTCATATATAATGCATGGATAACATAACTTGTAAAATTGTTGTAACATGTAATTCTAATCTATTAATCACATGCATAAAATGTAAGCACATAACACACATATTTGGTTACCTAGAAACCCTTCAAGGTGAAGGTAAAACTAAGGTGGGGATGAAACCCAAAAATATTCACTACTATAGTAATAAAGTTAACCTGTTAAGGTTACAATGTTGATCACTTGTGATGATCTACCCTGTAAGGGGTTTTCCCTGTTAAAGGCTGTTAAGATTGTTAGGTCTTACCTTGTGAGAGAATTTTATACTTAGAATAAAGTAAGGACTTATTTAAGAGGTTTACAATGATCTATTAAGACCACTCAGTTAAGAGATTATCCCTAATTGAATCTGTTAAAATTGATTCAATACCCAATCCTCAATCTACTCTAAAGAGCCAGTTTTGGATCTCCTCTCTTCAATCTGATCTGATCTTTGATCTTGTATAGCTTTACTATCCTTCACTACTTAATAAGGTCACTTCCTCTATTCTATAATAACTAAACTATTTTTCCTCCTCTGCAATGTTAACTATCACACTTGATCTACTCTGTGATCTCACGAATAACTTGCTCACTTCTTTTCACCATATCATATATCAGATAGGGTTTGGTTTTCTCTATTTAAATATTTATTAAAGAGTTTTCTAGATGCTTCCCTTTTCTTCCTCTCCATCTAATTGGTTGAACATTTCTCATAGGGATCTATGATCCACGTCATAAAACTTGTAATAGCCTCTATAACAACCTCTACAAATACTTAATATCTTATCCATATCAGCCTGAAATATTCTACCTCAAATTTTGTGCCATTCCTAACTTGAATGTCAATTCTACATTGCTCAATACTTATTATCTCTAATACTCGACATTCAGTATTCTCTCTGTTGTTGCTCAGTCTTTATTGTGCTCAACACCTTCTGTGTAACTCAACTTCAATGTATTCAAATTGCTCGACAATCATTAGACTTGACTTATACTAAAAATACTCAGTGACCAAATACTTGCTTGGCTCCTATAGAGCTTGGAAATACATGTTTATTTATAAGTTTGTCACATGACTTGGCCCGTATAGAGTAGTTCAATAGTAGTGATGACCGTCTGATTCTACCTAGTATTTGACTAAGTGCTTGACACTAATAGACAACAACAGTTAGGGATATCAACATATCCCTCTTTGACATTAGTGGAAAAAACACTTTGTTATGATTACATCATTATAATGATAATATGAGTACTCCCCCTAAGCCTATGACTTAGTCCATATAGAACTACAAAACTTTTGTCGAATGAATAAACAATGAATAGTGAATCAATACGACAATACATATATGTACATGACTCTAAGTAGTCTGACTATTTCAATGTCATACCCTGTTTGTCTTCTAAACTCTTATCTCTGAATTCAAATTTGGACTCTTATGATCTTACATTTCCTTTCGTAGTCATTTTCCATTCAAAATATGTAATCACCATCAACCATTTACCCCTTGTTTTTGTCACTCATGGTTGTTGTTGGGGTTTAATGGGTGAAATCAAACTATATTTTTCAATGAATGGTTTCTGAACCTGTTGAATCATAGCAAGTGCATGATCCCAAGTGGTTATGGTTTATTCCAAAAATCCAATCTAGTTGCCAAACCAATCAAACTATTAGCAACTAAAATATTATGATCTTCTTGAATAAGATCTTGTGATGACTTCAATTCTTATTGCATAACCTCCAAATGAGGTATCAAGATATATTGGATGGAGATCAATTTTGACCTCATGCTACTATCAATTGTGTGAAGCTCGGCCAATTTTCCTTGAGGAAATAATAACTTATTGTAATTTCTCAAGTTGGATTCAGATGACTATGAAATGTTGTTTCTTGTTCGTTGCATGTCAACTTGAATCCTCTGGATATTTTCCTGAAGATCACTTGTGAATCTTGGAACATCACACAAAATGTTGTCCAAATGATCTACTTTTTGTATAAGTTCCTTTGTATTTTGTATTCATCCCTGTAATTCAACTTTTTTTTTAAGTAATGATTGTTGAGACTTTCTCCACAACCTTATCCTCAAAGTTTTCGGCTGACCAAGCCGTCAAATTTTCATTTATTTTTATGTCTCCAACATTTATTTGTTCAAATATAGGTACAAGATGGGAAATGATTGGGGCTTGCCCATAAAAATTTTGTATATAAAATGTGTCAACAAAAATGTCCTTTATATCATGCAATACCTGCCTTACCTGATGCTTCCTTCTCATCTATTCCAATTTCTTCTTTTTTGCCAAAAGTTCCTCCAACAAAATTGTTTGTGGCATCTCAATAACTTCATCCAAACTAACTTAAATATCTAGAGAGCTATCCTTTGTTACTCTCCCTTTACTTGGTGAGGGAGTGTTGTTGCTCAACACTTCTTTTGGAGTCAGTGAGGGGGTGTCACCACTTGGTCTAGCTTGAATATCAGTACTTGAGATAACAATAGTAGCACTTGGTACAACTTTATTTTCCTCCTTCTTTTCCTTAATTTGAGGTTTTGACACATTCAGTCCTTCTTGACCTTTGGTAGAAATGTTTACACTTGTGTCTCTATTTAATTCCTCTGCCTCTTGCATCTCTTTTTTGCATCTAAGGGCTTCTATTTCTTGGAAACTAGAGTGTCAGGGGTGGCGACATGAATAGGTAAAATTCTTCCTTGTGGGCTCAGCACACCTGAACTCACTTCATCACTTTGGTCATCTTGAATGCTCACTGTCTCAATTTATTTCTCTAATTCCACTCCTTTAGTGGATAGACAAAAATGTTCTTCCATAGTAACTCATTTTGTTGAACTACAACTTCAACCTTATTTTGTAAAAATTAAATTAAATTAAATTTAGGAACAAATCAGTTCCTATACTTCTCCAAAAATGTTGCCTGCTCCTTTAATAAATCAAGCATAACCTTGGCTTATGTGCCTTCTCTAATGTCTTTCTGTACTATCGATGCCTATTTCCATCTTTTATCTAATTAATTGTACAAATCAATAGGAATCTTCTTCTCTACTTCATTAGGAGCCAATTTATTATTTTTCATGATATTTATCATGGTCTCCTCAACTTTTATTCTATCAACAGTATCCAATGTATCATATTTTACAAATCTAAAACTAGATGAGCCTACAAAGCTTCATATGTCAACACATACCTCATCAATGTTCATTTCTCTTCTAGGTACTATGGCCAGTTCAACTGATTCTATTCTCTTTCCATCATTTTTTTCACTCACTTTCTTCTTTACCAACCTTCTCCTCTTTGGTTGGCTCACAGGGGCTTGTGATTTCTTCTCCTTTGCACTGAAGCTGCTTGGTTTAGTAATCTTTACTACTCATTTCTTTAAAATGGCTCAGCACATGGTACTATTGCCCTGGTCCTTGGTTTGGTTTGTGGTGGAGGATAGAGGGGCACCACTGTTGTTTTCTTTACAACTTCCTTTGCTTTAAGCTTATCAAATTTAAACTTCTTGGTGGATGGTGTAACAACAATTAGGGATTTACCCTAATCTCCTTCTACTTCCTCCTCTTCCTCATCACCACTTTCTTTCTCTACACCTTCTCCAAGGCCTTGTGTGAGCTATAAAGGTTCTTTGCCTTTGTCTTGTGTGCTTATTTTTTCCTCTAGGTCTTCAATCATGTTCTTTCTTTTCTTCTCCTTAGAATCTATTTTGATATCAATAGTAATTCTTGCCTTAGCTTCTTCATATTTTCCAAAAGGTTTCACTTTAGTATCAATCTCCTCTTTGAGTAGTGCAACAATATTTGCACTCACAATTTCACTATCAATTTCATAATCAAATGCTTTTAGCCATGCCTTCCTTGGCTCCATTGCCTACACAAATATGTTATTTGTTTCCACTAAAAAGTATGCATCACTATAGTATTTCTTTACCAATTCTTCTGATCTTCTCATTCTCATCCTCATCTTCATTCTCAGTTTGAAGTCTTCAAAATATATGTCCATGACATTTTCAAAGTTTTATCCTAATTGAGTTATGTATTTAGTGATTTGCCTTGGTCCCAAATAATATTGCCAATACTAGGAAAATATTTCTGAACATAAAAGAAAATTCACATAATAAGTGATCCCAACTTACACATTGAATTCTTTGCCTTTCTGATGGATATCAAGTTTTCTCGTAATTGAGATTTATGCAACTCGATGAGATTATACTCATGATCTTTCACAACAATTTTTAATGCCTGATCGACTGCCATACATGGCACACTATTTAGCCTACTTGATTGATAGAATTTGTGAGAAATTATTCGCATTGTAAATTCAATCAATAGATTAGTGATGTTAGAGTTGGACAACCCTCATCATCTCTCATTTACTTCACGACTTAGACATCACATAATCTTGTTCTTGTCTAAGGTTAGATACCCTATGACCTTGTGAATTATCTTCTTTGTAATCTCTATAGGTCCATTGTCTAGTCATAATTTCATGTCATGAATCATCCTTAGCATTTCCTTGATTTGTTCTATCCTGAAGTTCCTTGGAAAATGTAGGGCACGAGTTAACCCTTTCCTCTCAAAAAATTTGAATTCGTCCTTCAAAACTCTTTTCTCACACAATTTTTCATATGCCTTTTGAATCTCATAGTCACCAACTTCTCCAATCTTACACAAGTAACAACTTCATACATCATGGATCATGATTACTCTAGGTGGTATCAAGGATAACACAACCATTGAGTTACCCTTCATTATGATCTTAGGAATAACACAAAATTTAGGTGGAGGACAAGTGTCATTCTTCACTAGTTGAATCTTGCTTATGTTTATTCCTTGGCTCTTTCCTATTGATGATAAAGCTTCCATATTTCTTTTCCAGGGTTTAAAAAGTTCTTTCTTCTAAACAAATTGGCATTACTCAAATCTACGCTCGATTAAACTTTTGTTTCAAATTCGCTCTAGATCTCCTTGAAATCTCTTAATTGCTCAAATTGCTTAGTGCTCTCAAATTTTGTATGCAAGGTACAGTAGATGTTTTCAATTTTCTACTATATACTCTCTTTTGTTCAAATTAGGGTCTCCATTAATACTATGTACTCTGGTTGGTGGAAGCCAGTTGTCTTGGTCAATATTAACCCTTTTCAACTCAATTTACACTATATGTCTCAATCTATTCCTTCTAACTTGGTTTGTACACTAGTTGGGCATCTAAGGT
This sequence comes from Cupressus sempervirens, assembly GCA_028749045.1. Lineage (NCBI taxonomy): Eukaryota > Viridiplantae > Streptophyta > Pinopsida > Cupressales > Cupressaceae > Cupressus > Cupressus sempervirens. Next base: position 850,744,918 of record CM053793.1, on the reverse strand, counting down.
ACTTGGTCCATATTACAATGCTTGGTCAATATAGATAATTTTAATGATCTTTGACACTTGTCATATAGAGCTTCTTATGTACCTACACTATTCAAAGATTTTTTCTATTACATCTTTTCTTATGTAGATATGAACTTTAGCATATTTTATGTTAGGAACTAATGTAAGATATATCATTTAAATATGTAGTTCCTTGCATACATTTCTTGATCAGTTTGAGATGGTGTGATCATCTTCTCCATTGGATTGGGTGATCTCAATTCCATTCATTCCGTTGTATCCATCTTCTACCTTCTTGTTCTAGGTTTGATTCATCTCCTTCTTTGTTTCTTCAATGTCTACTTTTCCTTTACCCTTTGTGTGATTATGATTTGATGCTAGTACTTAGGTCCTGCAGTTTTTGCTTGAATGTCAAAACTTGTGACATTTGGAATATACATTGTTAGGTGCATAATTCTACCTTTTATTGGTCCAATAGGGCCTTGTCTAAGATCTACATTCATATGCTCCATGTCCAAACTTTTGACAATTGTAACAATAGCCTTCAAATCTAGGTGTAGTAGATGCATTCTTCATTCTTGATCTACACTCATGTATTTGATGTCCTTGCTTCTTGCAGTAAAAATAATAACCTATAAACTTAGGTTTAGGGTTTTGCATACCAATTTTGCTTCTATAGAAGTTTGTAGTAAATGTTTCTTTGTATGACTTGATTTAGAAATGTTGCCAGATGATCTCATTAGTTCTTCAAAGTATTTCATTGCTACATTAGGCTTGCTAAATTTTTCCACAAGTTCTTTCTCAGTTTTTAGTTCATTCCTTAATAAGTCATTCTGTGATCTTAGATGTTCTATTTCCATGTCCTTTTTGTTCAACTCTTGATTTTCAAGCATCAATTGATTCATCATGTCTATTTGAGTATTTGTAAGATTTTGCACATCATATGTCCTTTCTTCAAGTTGAATTTTCATTTACCTTTTTTCTTCCTTAGTGACAACCTTGTCTTCTTCAACTTTATTCTTTTGTTTAGTCATTTCACATAGCCTTACTGACTGGATATCATGTTCCCTTTTTAGTCCTTTGAATTCTTCATTCAAGATGTTTTTCTTTTCTAGTAGATCTACAAATTTTGCATCACTCTCACTTGAATTTCTAGTTTCAAATAGTCCTTGAGTATCACATTCTTCATAATTCAACTCATTTAGCTAAATGACCATCTCCTTTCTCATTTTTAGGGATTTCCTGAGTTCCTATCTTGCTACCTTAAGTTGTTGCAATATGAGCTAGATGTCAATCACTTGATTGTCAATAACTTCTCCCAATTTACAAGCCTACATCTCCAAGATATGAACTCCCAAGCTGCTAGACTTTTTCAAGAAAACTATGCTCTGATACCAATTGTTGGAAGTCTTTATTCAAAAACTAAGATAGTGAGAGGGGGTGAATCAAGATCTATAACACTTATATATTTTCACACAACTTTAGTGCATTCACTACATTTACCATCTCATATCTAATGCATGCATAACATAACTTGTAAAATTGTTGTAACATGTAGATCTAATCTATCAATCACATGCATAAAATGTAAGCACATAACACAAATATTTGGTTACACAAAAACCCTTCAAGGTAAAGGTAAAAATGGGGTGGGGATGACACCCATAAATCTTCACTACTATAATAATAAAGTTAACCTGTTAGGGTTACAATGTTGATCACTTTTGATGATCTACCCTATGAGGGGTCTACCTTGTTAAAGGTTATTAAGATTGTTAGGTCTTACTTTGTGATAGGATTTTAAACTTACAATAAAGTAAGGACTTGGTTAAGAGATTTACAAAGATCTATTAAGACCACTATGTTACAAGATTGTCCCTAACTCAATCTGTTAAAACTAATCTAGTACCTGACCCTTGGTCTACTCTAAAAATTTGGTTTTGTATCTCCTCTCTTCAATTTGATCTAATCTCTAATTTGATATAGCTTTATTGTCCTATATAGTTTGATAAGGATGCTTCCTCTATTCTATAATAACTAAACTCTTTTGCCTTCTTTGCAATGTTCACACTATCACACTTTATCTACTTTGTGATCGTATGAATAGCTTGCTAACTTCTTTTCACCACATCATATATCAAATAGGGTTTGGTCTGCTCTATTTAAATATTTCCTAGAGTTTTCTAGATGCTTCCCTTTTTCACCTCTTCATCTACTTGGTTGAACATTGCTCATAGGGATTTGTGATTCACATCATAAAATGTGCAATAGCCTCTATAACAACCTCTAAAAATATTAAATGTCTTGTCCATGTCAACCTAAAATGTTTTACCTCAAAGTTTGTGTCATTCCTGAATTGAATGTCAATTCTACGTTGCTCAACACTTACTATCTTTGATACTTAGCATTCACTATTCTCTTTGTTGTTTCACAGTCTCTACTATGCTCAACACCTTCTATGTAACTCAACTTCAATGTGTTTAAACTACTCGACAATCATTAGACTCATCTTATACTGAAAATACCCGATGACCAAAGACTTGCTTAGATCCTATAGAGCTTCGCATATACATGTTTATTTACAAGTTTATCACATGACTCGACCTATATAGAGTATCTTGGTCGTAGTGATGACCATCTAAATCTGCCTAATATATGATTAAGTGTTTGACACTAATAAACAACAATGGTTTGGGATACCAACAATGTACGTATGTGAAAGTTTGTTTGATGGAAGGTAGGAAATTTTTTAAGGATCTAAAGTTTGTTTTGCTACAACTCCTAACAAATCAAGAAAGAAAACATAGAAATGAGTTCCTAAGGAAGTTGAGAAGTTTCTCACTAAGTGTAAAGAGATCATTTTAGATAATGTACTTGATGGTTTACCACTGATGAGAAGTATTAGTCATTGTATGGATTTGATTCTTGGAGCTCATATGCCAAATAAAGCACCTTACCAAATGACACTTACCAAGAATGAGGATCTTAATTGACAAGTACATGAGTTGGTATGGAAAGGTTTGATCAGAGAAAGTTTGAGTCTATGTGCAATACCTATTGTATTAGCACCAAAGAAGAATGAGGAATGTTGAATGCATATTGATTCAAGAGCTATCAACAAGATAAAAGTGAAGTATAGGTTTTTGATGCCGAGGATGGATGATATAATGAATTGTTTGAGTGGAGCAAGATATTTTACCAAGATTGATTTAAAGAGTGGATATCACCATATTAGAATTGGAGAAGATGATAAATGGAATATTGTTTTGAAGACAAAATAAGGTTTATATGAGCGATTGGTTATGCCTTTTGGTTTAACTAATGTGTTCATGAATGAGGTTTTGAAGAGATTCTTGGGAAAAATTGTATTATTGTACTTGGATAATATTTTTATAGTCACTAAGCCCAAATAAGAACATTTATTGTACATTAGATATCTATTACAAAGATCAAAAGAGGAAAACACTGATCAATTTGAAAAAGTGTTCCTTCGTGAAAGAGGAGATTGTATATATTTGGGATTTATGTTTTTAGCTGATGGTTTGAAGATCGATCTTGAGAAGGTTAAATCAATTCTTGAATAACATACACCTGAGAATGTTGGCAGGGTAAGATAATTCCATGGTTTAGCAAGTTGTTCCCAAAACATCATCATGAATTCCAGTTCAATTTGTAATTCTATGATTGAGGCAATAAGATGAGATAGAAGAGAATTCAAGCGGTCACATGGAGCTAATAAGAGTTTTGAGACTTTGAAGTAGAAGGTTGTTTAATTTCCTGTATTAGCCTTACTTGATTTCAATAAGGTATTCCAAGTTGAATGTGATGCAAGTGGTAATACAATAGGAGTTGTGTTGACTCAAGAAGGTAAACATGTTGCTTTCTTTAGTGAGAAGTTGAATGATGCTAAACTGAAATATTATATGTATGATCAAGAATTTTATAATATATTACAAGTCTTGAAGAATTGGAGACATTATTTGATGCCAACTGAATTTGTGTTGTATGCTAATCATAAGGCTTTACAATATTTGGGTAGTCAGAGACATATGAAATGGGTTGAGTATTTGGAGAATTTCAAATTTTTGATAAAACATCAAAGTGGAGTATCTAATAGATTTGTTGATGCATTGAGTAGAAGATCTTTGATGACTCAAATAAGAATTGAGGTTCTTAGTTTTGATGATATGAAGAATTTGTATGAGATTGATCCTGATTTTTTGAGTTGTGGAGAATGTGCAAAGCACTTGTTCTAGATCAACTGAGTAAGTAGGAAGACTATTTCATTCAAGAAGGTGTGTTGTTCAAGGTAATTCAATTATGTGTACCAAGAGGATCAATGAGAACTAATCTGGTAAAGGAAAAACATAATCGTGGGTTGGTTGGACATTTTGGCATTGATAAGATATTGAGTTTTTTTTTCCTTAGTTGTATAAGGATGTTCAAGAATTTCTGAAGAGTTGTGGAGTTTGTCAAGTTTGAAAAGGAGTAAGAATGTTGGACTGTATACATTGATTTATGTTCTTGAGAAACCTTGGTGTTATATCATCATGGATTTTGATCTTGGGTTAGCCATGACAACAAGAGGTAATTATTCCATATTTGTGGTTGTGGATAGATTTTTTAGGATGACACATTTCATACCAAGTAGGAAAACATAAGATGTAGTGCATGTAGTAGATCTTTTCTTTAAGAAGATTGTTATATTGCATGGATTACTGAGGAGTATTATCTCTAACCAAGATAATAAGTTTGTTGGTTATTTCTGGAAGATTGTGTGGAAGAAGTTGAATACCAATTTGAAGTATAGTTCTACATTTCACCCAAATATTGATGGAAACTAGAGGTTGTAAATAAGAGTGTGGGTAATTTGTTAAGATGCCTAGTTGGTGATGAACCAAGTAATTGGGATTCTATGTTAGCACAAATAGAGTTTGCATACAATAATTCAGTGAATAGGAGTATTGGCAAGATACCTTTTTATATTGTTACTAACATGCAACTGAGAGGTATATTAGATTTGAAAGACATTTCTAGAGAAGAGAAGAGGAGTACTAAAGGGGAAGCATTTTTTGAATATATGAAGTCATTGCATGAGAAAGTAAAACAAAAGTTTGAATAGAGTAATACAAAAATACAAGGATATTGCAGATAAGTCAAGAAGGCATAAGGTTTTTGAGGTTGGTGATGAAGTGATAGTTCATGTGAAGAAAGGTATATTTCGCATTGGTACATATAATAAATTGAAGATGAAGAAATTTTGGCCCTTGTGAGATACTGAAGAAACTTGACAGTGGAAATGCTTATGAAGTGGAGTTACTTGATAACATGGACATATCACCCATATTCAACATTGAAGACTTGTACGGGTATCATGAACCTGATAAATAAGTGACAGTACCAAGTGATTATCCTAAGAAGTGGACAGAAGAAACTTTGAACATATTCTAGAACAAAGAATTGGGAAAAACATAAGGGGAAGACACTACGTGGAGTATTTGGTGAAGTGGAAGAACAAACTAGTTGAAGAATCTACATGTATTTCTCAATTTGAGTTGGATTCATCTTGGGTTATGACATACTCATGATTCAGAGTGACATTTCTTTCAATCCTAAGTGTCTGATGCATGAGAATCTTGAATTTACAACAATCTTGCTTGGTAGATTTGCTCACTTATCATTGTGGTTTTGCTTGGTAGTTGTTTGGTAGTTGGCTTAGTGGAGAGTTCCTGTGCTCATTCATTGTTCATTGAGTTGACATGGTTTATATGTGATGTTTTGTGTTCACCGAGTGACTTCAGTGATTGTTGATGTATTTATTCAGTAATGTCCTATTCTTGTGTCACCGAGTTGTTCTCTTTCTTAGTCTTAACTATTTATTGGTTTCACCAAGGAGTTTATTTGTATGATTGACCTATGCATTTAATTCATGGTTTCACATTAAATAATATGATCGATCATTGCCTGAAGTATGTGGAACCAAAATTGGGTCATTATGTTATCCTATATTGGATCTAGAAGGTTCTTAGAGTTGTTTTGTTTAGTATAAATAAGCACATCTATTCTAGGTTTTATGGGAGATCATTGGTAGGAGTTAGAAGATTGGAGATCAAGTATCTTGCATGAATGTATGAGGATTGCTCTAATCTCATGTAGATTCTTTGTATTGGCTGCAATTGGGAAGGCCTCACAACCTAGCATGTACAAAGTTTTGATGAATAAAATATAGAACTATTGTTCTTTCTCCTTCTTTCTAGTGTAGTTTTCTTGCGTATTATTTTGCAAGGTAGTATAAGGATTGGGTGAGTCATTGGTCATGATTCTTTGACCTACTCATTGCATCATTTTAACTAGGGTGGAAGGTTTTGAAATTTTGCATTAGAGGTAAGAACATTTTAGGGGTAAAAACAATTTCTAAAGGGGGAGAAGGATTGAAAGTATAAAGATAACTCCATATCTCTTGGCAAATAATAGTGTCTGATCAATTGGGTGTAGAGTCAAACGTACGAGCACAAGTAGCTTCTTGTAGCTTGTAGAGGGTAGAGGGGAATAGGGCATTCTGAAACTAAAATTGAAAGCCACAACTACACCTAAAACATACATAAATTTTTATTCACAAATATGTACAAGGGTGGTACTCCATACCTTAGGAAAACTCTAGGCCAATCACACAAATGAATTAACCTAGTGTGAAAAATATGAGCCTCTTTTCAACAATGTATTGTAATTGTATGATGTAATTGCAAACCATTGCCATCCAACAACTGCCTCATTGTTGAATTTCAAATTGATAAAAAGTAGAAATATATAGAACAAGCATTCATGCCCAAAAATCCACTTTTCTTCATAAATTCATGAATTGGTTTCATTCATAGCCTCTATAAAATGACATGTCTCACCATCAATTACCACTCTATTAAATTTATCTAGGTACAAAAAAGAGAGTCAAAGACCAAGCCTTCTTCCTTAGAAAAGCACGTTGAATCTTGTTTTGCACAAACAATTACAAGTTGTGATTCCAGAATATGACTTTCAACAATCGTGGGATCAAACCTAGTTTCTAGAAAATCCTCTCATTTTATTTAAATGAAATCATCACTAGGAATACTAGCCAGTATAGAAGACATTTCATTTACACCCCCTTTAAGCTCACCCACCAAATATCACATTCTCCAATTTTACTTTTATCATCAACATAAGAAGAAATAAAATGAGTTGGAGCTTCTTGAGTTTGCATGACACCCTTTTTATGAAAAACATTTTCATATTGGGAAAGATATGTTACCTTCTTTTCTCCATTTGCTTGATTCAGAAAATTATAAAATGACTACTTAGATTTCACTGCATGAGAATCTAATTGATTGATTCTTCAATATAATCAATTTTTCAACTCTCATCTTTCCTTCATTATTAAAAACAAAGGATTTTGATTTAAAAATTCTCTTGCAACCCTATGCAAGATATTATCTTTTCCTTGATCTTTTTCATCGATATCAAAAATAAAAGTTTCTACTTCATAAATAAAAGATGATTTCGGTACAACACAATTACTCCCTTTATACGTTTCACCAAATTTATAAACAAATACACCCATCCCAACTTGAGTGATATTACCACTTGCATCTACAACTCCACGCCAAAACTCAACACCTGAATTCTTCAAGAAATAGTTAGGAACATGGACCCTCTTATATTCATCTTGGTAATACTCTATATTCAAGAGAGGCAATTGAGTGTTCACTCTTTTCCACTTGCATGTACACCAAATAAGATTCAAACCTTTTGCTTTCAACTTGCTAAAAAGTCACGACACAATATCTCCTTCATTCATAGGGTAAAGATTACAAGACCGACGAGAGTATTGATGAGATTCTTGCTTGAGATTTTGAAGAAAATAATATATTTGATACTTGTCCTTCAACAAAAATGTAGATTTATGGTCCTCAGAAGGATGTATCTCTTTTTTTCTAGCCCACAAACGCTTTTCTTAAAAGTTCTTTTAAAAATACATGGAACATTTTATCATTTTTAGCTAATATTTCTTTGAAATATGAAGGAGACTTTCTCCTTTCAAATTTATTTCTTTTCTTGGCTTGGTCTTGAACCATGAAATTTCTAAACACAAAAAAATTGCCAACCTTATTTATGAGAAGACACTATTATAAACAAGAAAACATCAACCTTTTTGCCAATCACCAGTAGAGTTTCCAAAAATCTATTGACGAATATATTTGACCATAAAAAATAAATACAAACCCATCCCAAAATTCCCAAAAATAAAAACAAATGACAACAATTGTCAGAGAAATTTGCATAGGACTGATAACTTTCCTTTTAATTGAGAGGCACAACTCCCTCTTAAAAGGTATATAATGAATAAAAACATAGGGTGTGCTTTTCACTAGAAACCATAGAAGGAAAATTAACATCTACCCATAACCTTGAAAGTAGATGAAAAAAAGAAGAATTGAAATGATTGCAAAGAATGGAATAGAAAGATAAAGTACCAAAACCAAAGTAATCCATGCCTTGCATTAATGTGAATAAGAAAAAAAAGAATATATCTACCCAAATATAATTTGAAAAAAGGGAGAGTATAAAATGAATAATTTCTATAACCTATGGTTTTGATTCTGGGGATGAGCTTGTAGTGAAATCAGAGAAAATTGACACCTCGAGCAAAGCTATCCCTATTACCCGTGATCCCCACATCCCTAGCAGGAAGAGCCCTAGATGTCTTCCCCCTATTCCCCCCTCTCCTCATCCTAAGGAGGTGAAAGAGGCTAGTAATGATGATGTGGAGTCTGATATGGAGTCTAAGGAGGAGGACTTGGAGATGGGGAAGGAAAGTGAGATGGAAGAAGATAAGGGGAGAGAAAATGACAAGGAGGTGGTGACCCCTATGGACCCCAAGGTTAACCCCAAGAAAAGAAAAGTGAACTAGGCCCTGCCCCAAGATCATCCCAGCGACCCTGTTGATGTGCTCCCTAGCCCCACCCTGCCCAATTCGCCTCAGGAGGTTCCCATTTTTCCCCCGGAGGAGATGATTGAGATCATGGTTGAAAAAGGGGGGGAGGTAATAACAAAGAACAAGAGGAGGGCCTGGAGGAACTTCTATGGGGACAAGGTCAGTTTGGGTATTGTTAGAGAACCTGCTAAAATCCAGGTGTTGGAGGACCTTGACAAAAGTACCCACTACGTTGAGCTCATTGACCCGACTCTTTTGGTTATGTCTGACAATGTGCGTAAAACTGGCTTCAGCTTCTTGAACAATGCAAAGAACAACCTGATTGACAACTTTCGTTCCATCAAGTGGCTTTTTTAAGAAATTGAGGCTTTGAAGGATAGGAGCAACCAACCCAACAACCGGGATTCTGACAAGGACCAAGAAGCCAGAGGAAGCAAGGACCAGGTAGGTAGCCAGGAGAAAGACAGAGGCCAGGTCTCCAGAGACCATCAGGATGACAGACTCACCCAGCTTGAGCAGAAGGTCCAAAGGCTGGATTTTGTCCACCAGATAATCACCAAATAGATAGTGGACACTCTTTACACCTTGAATGAGAATATTGTCAATCTGTGGGACTATCTGACTACAACTAGCCTTGAAAGGGATGCGAAGCAGAACACAGATCAAGGATTCAACCGAGATGAATTTCAGAAAGAGGCCAGTGACCAGGTGAATCAGGGGAACCAGATGAACACTCCTACCAGGATTCAGGAGGGCGCGGCCAGTCAGAAGGACAATGATGTTGTAGAAACCCTACAGGCCATGGACACGGATGGCCACTAGCCTGTTCGCCTGACTTTTCTTTTCTGTCTCTGGCCTTTGTACTTTGGCTTCGGGCCTTCTTTTGTCTCCGACCTTTTGCGGCAGTTTTTTGTTTGTTTAGTCTGTTTCATCTCGCTCTTTTTGCTGTAAAACTTTGGGTTTCAGGATCCTTGTAAAACCTGTTTTACCTAATCAAAAACATACATTAAGACATAACTACAGAGCTTAAAGTCCATATGTAAATTGAGAACAAACTTAAACACACATATGATATGAACTATCCTTATTTTATTAATGTCTACATATAAGTTTAAAGATTGTACATTCATATTATGTGATTTTCATGGGCCTCTTTCTCCATGTAGAACTCCGTCCCTTTACAAACCCAAAATTTCCTTATATAATCAACTCCTACACACAATAATTGTTCATCTTTTTATAACAAAAATTACAAGAATAAAATAGACTTTTGAAATGACAACCAAAGTTAACCCAAAAAGACACTTACATAATTAAGATTAATTTTTAAAATACACGATCATTACCTATATGCATCATATTGAGAAATGCCCCATGTCTTCAAGGAATAAGGTATTCTTTATGATCCTTGTGTATCTCACAAAGTTCTTCTATGTCTCTTTCTCCTTGGAGTTCAAAAATGTCACTCTCAAAACACAAAAAACTAGTTTTTAATTTCCACACAGTTACAAAAAGGCTAGAGATGATATCAAATTATTCAAACTCTTGCTTTGTCAAGTTCAGTTGCCATAATGGTTGAGGGTCTTCATTCCAAAAGTTGACATTTCCAAGTAATCTCATTCTGAAAGCCAAAATAAACACTAAGGGTGACACATACAAAGTGTTTTGGACAAGGAGGTGACACAGAGTTAATCTAAACTATCAATTAACATAACTCCTTATGAGCATAAGTGTGACAATCTAGAAATGGAACTTCAATGACTTCACATTTAAATGCACACGCGCCACCTTTTTATTGGGATAATACAGTTTCATTCGAACATTCAACCAGTAGCCACATCAAAGATCTCTAGGAATCAAATTCAAATTAACTCTTACATAATTTGATTTCCTATAACTAAACCACCTTGATAAATCCAATGCCAATTAATCACTTCCTTTCACAAGCTACGAACTTAGGGTCATGGGTTGTGGCATTTTAGAAACTAATGACTAAATGATAGGTCATGGGATTGGACTAAAGTGAAAGCCCAAAGTAGACAAATAGCTTCAAAGGTTTAATAAAGGCTAACAATATGACATTGTTAACTCAAAAAATACTTTCAAGGATTCCAATGAGGATGTGAGGTTTCAAAGTTCACATTAGGGGTCAAATTTTTTTAGGGGTAACGACTTGACATGGATCTCTACTTTCCCTATTGTTTGTATTCATTTATTGACAATACCCTCCACGAAGTGTTAATGTATGACATAACACCCCCTAATGCATGATTATTAATCCACTCTAATAATATGCATGTCATATAACCTTGCTTTGATCAAGCAATATGGTGTGGTTTACTATCAGATATCTTAAAGAGTTGATAATTTACAGATCACCTAACACATTGTGAGTTTCTAGATAGTGACGTCCATATTGATACAATATTTTAAATCTAATAACAACCATTTGAAATCCATGAATCTATTTGTTGTCTTTATCAACAACTTCTTGACAGCTACAACAATATAAAAAGTTGACCAGTTTCAAATTGTACATACAAAGATTTTATTTAATAACCTAATTAAAATTAATGTTGAAAAACAAAAAAAACATCAAACTAGAAATTTCAATTGAACCCTTCTAAAACCTTTAGTAAAATAAAATTTATACACTAGCAGTCGCATGCTTTTGTACATGCAACGAGTGCGTTGATAGGAGATGAGATTTAAGAGAAAAATGTAGAATGAACATTAAGTAATGTAAATATAAGTTTTTTAAAAATGAAAATACAAAAATAAAAAAGTTAAAGATTAAAACATAGATATAAAATTTATAATATTTAAGAAATTTGAATATTGCTTAAGAAACATGTTCAATAATTTCATTATTTTACAATTAAATTGAATTTATCAAATATGAAAAAAAAATCATTTAAAAAAAAAACCCATCAAAAAATTTATTATGAAAAATTACTAAGAGAAATACAAAAAAAGAAAAATAGGGACATCTCTAACAAATATTCTATTGACTAAATAAATTATCTAAACTGAAAAAACAATATTTAAAGAAAAAACTAAACTAATATAAAAATAATAATTTAAAGTAATTTAAAAACTAAAACCTAAATCAATTTAAAAAATCAAAAGTTTAATAAATAGAGATCACTCACAAGTAATTATTTTTTAAATAAATAAGAAAAAAAACAATAGTTAAAAGTGGATATTTAAATTATAATCTAATGTGAACAAATTAGATTATCAATAATTTTTAATTTAAATAACATAATATTTACTAAAATCTTTTAAATAAATTAATAAATATTATTTATTTAAATTAAATTTATCACATATGAAAAAAAAATCATTTAAAAATACTCATAAAAAAATTAATAAGAGAAATACAAAAAAATAATATGTCTAATAAAAATTCTATTGACTAAATAAATTATACAAACTAAAAAACAATATTTAAAGAAAAAATTAAACTAATATAAAAAAAAATTAAAATAATTTGAAAACTTAAAAATCTAAATCAATATTGAGGTAATGTGAAGATCACAACTAATAAATAGACAAACAAAAACAATAGTTAAAAGTGGAGATAAAAAGTAATAAATATCAAAACAAGAGTTAAAAGTGGAGGGAGATAAAAACTGACCGGTAAATAATTAACAGGAAGGTTTTCCAAAATTTTAGCCAAATTCTTACAAATTTTCCGTCGAAAATTTAATTTGCGGAAACTATCGACTAAAATATAATAATATTAAACTTTTTAATAATATTTTTCCCACACCTTTTCATTCACACAAACCTTTCTACGAACCTCCATATATAGTTGAGATTCTAGATAAACACTAGTTAAATCCACAAAAAGCTTAGATCTCAACTCCACATTATCCCCATATAAGGTGAGCATAGCTCCGAGTCCCACGAATAAAAATTCTTTTTAAAGCCAAACATCTACAGAAAGCTGAAGCCTCCCTCCCGATTCCTTGCCTTAAAGCCACATTATAAGCTTCTATAAATATAAGCCTTTTCCTCGGGTCCCTTCAACCTAAATACCGTTTCTACAATAAAGTCAAAGGGAAGAAAATAGACAAAGTATTAATATCATTTAGCCCAAAACCCACAAGAAAATTTCAATCCACGGAGGATGTAATGGCTATGGTGGATCTCCCGCACTCCTAAAAAGAATGAATTCAATAGTGAAGGACGTTAATGGCAATGGATCTCATCGCCACTAGAGTTTACTGAAGAGTTCGTCGGAGTCTGTGAAACGGAAATAGTTATCAAGGGTTTCTTCAGTAGACTCAAGTTTTCTCAAGTGAGCAGTAATAGGTCTTCTCCTCCTCTCGCTGAATGCCCCATTGCACGTCACGAGTGACGCACTCGGAACATACAGAAGATGTTGCCCCGCTTAAACCCTGCAAGAATCTAGTTTAATTTCTGTTACCGCGAAGATCGCAAACGACTTGAAGATCATCAGGTCTTCCAATCCCCTTCAGCTCAAATTTTCTATTGCATAGTATGCTTTTATTTTGCTTCTCTCAATTTTTATAATTGGATTACGCGTTCTACTCTAATTTTGTTTATGCATGCTACTGAAAGCCTTAAGGCTGATGCTTGTTTTGGATTCGTAACTGGTTTAAAATAGTTTAAAGTGGAACCCTAAGCAGAATTTGTGGTTAGGAACATTGCTTAGTAGGGCGTATTCAAGTATGAAAGAAGATCGGTGGGTCGTGTGAGGATTAAATTATAATGCCTAAGCATTATAAAAAATTATTATTTAACCTCACTGGATTCAACAACAGGTCAAAGATTCAACCATTTCAAATGTTTTGATCAATTGAGGTAAAATCTAGCTGTAGTCTGAGCTTTTGGCACAAAACGAGTTGCGACACGTTCAAAGGGACAGGAAAATATAAGGAAATTGGTTTTATAGATTCAGGGTGTAGGGGTTTGCCAAATTAATTTGATTGCAACTAAGAAACTTTAATGCAGGACTAGGAAACACACACTAAGAAACTAAACCCTCTGAAAACCTAAACAAATTAATCAGAAAAATCCTCAGTTGTTTCCAAGGGTGAGATTCTAGCTATACTTTGTTGCATAGAAAGGGACATTATTGTGGTCCCAGGCTTCTTCATTCTGATTGGGCATCGTTAGTCGTCTACTGATTTGGCAAACCAATTTTTGTTGGGCATTTCTTTGATAATTCGGATATAGTCTGCTACCAGTGAACATTGACTATACTTTTATAACCATCCCGTTGATATGGAAGAAAAATAACTTGCTTTTTAAAATCACAGTTTAACTTTTTAAATCTTCTCGTGCTGCTTATGTCACTTTTGGGAGTTTGTTGATGGAACTGAAGTCCTCTGAGATTATGGGACCGTGATATTTTAGCTGTTAGATGGCCAATTTCATGAGATTTAGTATTTTGACATGATTTTGCAATTACAGTAGAGCAAGCTTTCAATATTTGTATCAGAATTAATCAGCACAGACTGCTACAGTACTCCAAATTTTATAGAGATGCACGATTAGAAGGTTTCTTGAAATTGAATTCTCCTTACCATCATGGCAAAATCTAAAGCATACAGCTATTGTATAGTTGGATGATAAACAATCATGGAGCACAAAAGCTTGTCTTATGTTGTGCATCAGTAACCCGATGTGTTTTCACATAAATTTATGTTATTTGTTAACATTCCAGTAACTTCTAGGCCTTTTGGACCAAGATAGAATTCAGTCTTTGTTTGGGGAAGTTCAATTCTACAGAGAAATCAGAAACAATAAAATTTACTTCCAGGTGAAATGTCTAGAATCATTTAGATGTCTGTTGGCAGTTGGAAAGATTGTGTGTATTTATCTTGCATGTTATTATTGACATAAATTAAGGAAGTTGACCAACTAAGATCTACAAATATTGCATGGTACCTATTAACTTGTCTGGAACATCCAGGGTTTATAATATATCTAAATGATTGTTCAACCTGACCTTTTTCTGGATATCCAAAGCTTTGAGTTACATTCTTGAGAAGTGTTAGTTCATAAAACAAATAAGAGAAAAGTGATAATATGGCGATGGATTCATATTTTAAGCAATGAGGCCATGGGTATACATTTAATTTGACCATCACCGAATGCATAGTAGCCTTCACAATTTGTAGCGGCAACATATTCTAGTGAATACCTAGACGATACGACCTTTAACTTTTTGGAGAACTAAATGAATAAGTTGAATTGAGAGTCAATATTAAGGGTGAGTGGCACTTATGTAGCTTATGCAGAGTGACACTTATGCAGCTTTCTTATTATCATTTCTCAGATTTCCATGAGTGGGAAAGATGGCATTTATCAAGGACTTGCTTGGCACTATTGCTTTAGAACAAGAATATTCTTTATTTAAAGGTGGAGATTTTGTGAAATTTGAATTGAAAGTGGAAAAAAAAGATATGAAATCGTCATGGCTGCTTAGCAGTCCTGTGTAACATATCCCCAACATTGAACTGAGATAAAATTGCAGGCTTTTCAGAAAACAGAAGTAGCCCATAAAGGGACATTACTTGTCAGTATGAAGCATGAGCTGCAAAAGAGATTGTAAAGAATATTATCGACTAAAGTTTGAAGAGTCCCCCAACTGTAACTATACAAAGGAATAGACAACAAAAAACAGATTTTCCAAGTTTTTATATTGGAGAAACATTGAATTCCAGGGGGTATTGTGTTGGTCTCAGCAACTGGCCATCATTAACATAAAACAGAAACAGGAAGACCTGCAATATTCTATCTGGACTCTGGAGGGCGCACTGTGAATGTTTCTACCTTGTTGCTTCATATTAGTCTTGAGATTTTTTATCAGCTCCTATCACAAACCAAGGAATTTTGTACCACACTTAGCTTCTATAAAAGGGTTGCTGACCAATGTGGTGTGCAGATTGTACATTCCTGAGCAAGAGGGCTTTTGCTTCTAACATCATACAAAATCTTGAATAGTTGCTCAATAGTTATAGCCACATATTGTTTAGTATCTTCATTGTCTAGAATCTCTTTTAGAGAAGTAGGTCTTGAGAAACAGTATCAGTTGTTTCGTTTTCAGGCTGACCATTATCGCTCAGCATGGCCTGTTGATTCACTATCAATTGTTTCATATCCAATTCCTACCTTTTAAGAATAATAAACAGTGGGCCAGGGCTTGGGCATTCGGTATTTAATTGTGAGGAAAGTCAATAGAAGGGGATCCAACTCGAGAAGATTAATGTTTGAACATAGGAGAGGTGAGGTGGTTTTTAATGGTGATTAAGCCATCAACCCAATGTATGATTTCATTCCTAATGAACTCCTGAACATCAAATCAATTTCCATTGAGAGAGATGGTGATACATTCTTGATTAAATAATGTGATAGCCATGCTTTTTCTAACCATAATGCGTGTAACAAGTATCTTGAGGATTATAAGGAAAGAGATTTGGAGCCGATGGGCATTCAAAATTGTATAGCTTTCAAAACCATTTTCTATGCTAAAAGTATTGAGATTTTTCAAAACTGCACTCACGGTGAGAAAAATCAAGTGATGGCATTTTGCTTACCATTAAATGAGTAGACGGCCGGGCTCACTATGAGTCATCTTGGGAGGTTTAAGGTTCTCAAAAACTAACTGTCAAGGGGTTTGTTGGGGGCTAAGATCCACCTTTCTCTTGGAGGCTTTAGGATAGAGGCTAGGATTTGTACCAGCCATTAATAACTGCAGGAAGAACAAGACAAAATGATTGACACAAGCCAACAAAACAGAAACTATCAAGGATCCCTGAGGATGCGAAATATCTACCATGGATCTGCAAGAACCAACTTGATGCAAAAGGCTAGGGGCAAGGTAGGCCTTAATTTGTGGTCTGTAAAGAAAATAAGTGGCAGTAGTTAATGTTTAACCATTGACGAGTGTAAGAGTGCAGCCAGGCCACTTAAGAAACTGAAAACATTGGGGTGGATGGAATCTCAAAGCTTATTCATACGTGAGTCAAAGGCAGACGGAGGAATTGAGCTTGCAGACAAACTAAAGGCAAACTAAAACCAAGGAAAAGAGTGTGTAATGAAGGTAAAGGAAGTGCCACTTCCACTCATAATTTCCAACATGCAGATATACCTCACACTCAAGATACTATACCGGATTATAAATGATATGGCATAGGTAATTTCAATTCCCACGGCCATAAAAAGAGGTACCAATAAACTCATTTACATCTTACTATTTTATTGTTGTTGTTTGCTTATTTTTGTACAACCCTGAACTATATTAAAGGTTTATTTTAATCTCTGTTAGCAATAAAACTGGTCATTTGTGTTCCTTTGCGGTTGCCAAAATATGGCATATTGTTGTTGGAAAAGTTGAAATATTTGCCACCCAAGATTATGTTATTATGCATGTGGATTTGTGGGGGAAAGGGGCCACCCTTAAGATGCTTTATTTCTTTAGGCTTTGAACTCCCTTTCATTATCAGTAATTGATGAAAGATCTGCACTACGCTCAACATGAGGAAGGTCAATGGGTTTTGCTATCCAATCTTGATATAGCTCAAGAAAGGAAGCCTATTATCACTTCCTTTGCTGTAGCTTTTAGGAGTAGGGAAGATGTGCTAATCTTCAACTTCACTAAATAGCTCAAGAAAGAAAACCTATTCGGTAAGATTGTCATTTGCATTGTTGGCACTTTTATGAGTAGAGCACTTGTGCTAATCTTCAACTAGAATAAGGAGATTGCAGATGTCCACACATGCCCGCTTTGATTTTGAACTCTACAGAGTCACACTTGATAAGGACCAAGACAAGGATTTGGGAGTTAGTTATAGCTATCACCTTGGATGTTTTATAGGAGATGGTAAATATCAATTCATACAATATAGAAAGATTTTGTAAGATTGTTTGTGGTGATACCAAGGCCACAACAAGAGCTGAAGGTTGGCATGTTTTTTTTTTTCATAACAAATTCTTCTTGTTTATCTTGGATAAACTTCGGAAGTGCCATTGTTACTAAGTTTCGCCCAAGAAATGCTCATTGGTTGCCATATTTCTGGGAACAAATTAATCTTAGCAGTTTGTAACTGGGGAGGAGCTAGGTTATATTTGAAGCTTTTGTCTTGTTTAAGTTCTCCATTTAGTGGTGAGGTACAAGAGATGTGTATTATTAAGAAATTGAGTTGGATGTGAAAATGTACAATTCTTCTGTGGTACCAAAAGAGTTAGGCATGCTTAACATGTAGCCTTTTTGTTTCCAATATCTGAGTTAAATACAAAGAGCCAACAGTCAGAATTGGCTTGAAATCAGCAAGGCCTACTTGACGTGTGAATTGGGTCGAAATCAGGTATGAATTGGCTAGGAATCGACAAAGTGAAAAAACCCTCGAAGTTTACAGATTTTAACAATTTAAAACATATTTAATGCAGCCTTTATTGAATTTAACTAAAACACACTATAAGATCATCAAATAGGAGCTAACATACATAAACAAGGATCATAAATGATAAATCTACCACATACGTAAAATGTAAATTGTGGTTGAAGGAAATACAAAACATAATCATATGACATAGATATATAGAAATATAAATGTTGTCAAATCATAAATGTATGTAAAACCCATGAAACAATGACATAAAAATGTTCCATGGAACACGTATCTGTAACAGTAAAGTGTAAAGTGTAAATAGTAACACTGTAACTTTGAATACAAATACCTTGATATCTTTACTTTTAATCGTTGGAAAGTTTTAATTCTTTGGATTTTGCTAGTGCATTGAATTATCTTTCCATTGGTTTTGATCTAATGTTAAGTGGCTTTGTATTTGAGGAGAATGGTGGTGATCCCTAGAGCAATTCATTGAAAATTAAGGAATGTAATTTTTATTGCTTTGATAATGTGATATATGATATATCTGATCCAATGAAAGGTTTTAAATGTTGCATATGATTGAAAGAGGTTACGGAGGATCCAATTAAATTTCTAAGAATGTTGTCGTTCATGGTATGTTCGGCCAAGGAAGGTATTCTCAAAGTTATTTGTAACTATATATCTGATGTGTTTCCAAAACATCAATATCTGCTGATCGAACAATAAAAAATTTAAATAATCATAACTCATAATTGAGATGCAACCAAAAAATAGAAACCAACAAAAATAAAATGTTTTTTTTTTTGCCAGTCATGAGGCATAGAACTCGAGGATTTAGGCAAAAATCAACCAAAATTGCCTAAACCGGTGATTCCAACGATTTATACCTCAAAAATCACGGAGGTGAAACGAGTTAGGAAAAATCGGGAAGGTCAAGTTGAATCATTGAATCGTGGCGATTCTCATTACTCTAGTTAAATATGAATGGAGGACTTGATTAAGACTCAAAATATTGACAGGAATAATTTTTTATATATCAAATTATTGTTTCAGCTTTTGATTCCTTGGTTGTTTCTATATATTAGTTCTTTTTTGGATAATAAAATTAACCATATACTGGTGTAACATGGGCATTGGGGGATGTCAGGATGAGTTTCCGGGATGGGGAGAAAAGGGCTTCAATTTGGGGATGGCCAGAGGGTGTTGGCGGGGGTGGGGCGGGGGTGCTGTAATATACTATACATACAGTACTTGAAATGTTAGTCATGAAATGATGTATAATAGTATAAGAATTAATAAATTATAATGTCAAATACTTGGACATAGCAAAGTTACAACATGAATATCAAAAATATCATGAAAATGATTACAATGAGTAGCATGACATTAAAACAAGTACAAGATCATGTACATGCATTCATAAATATGCATATGTAGTGTCTGTGTGTAACAGTTACCTTTACAGTAGCCAGTAAACCCCCTTTATATCACAAGTGCTGTAGCTGCAACTTTTGCTTGCAGAAACCCCTGATGGTGAGATGTTGATACAAAGGTGGTGGTGTGGGGATTTGCAAATGCCATGTCTCCGTGCGTGGGAGTTTGGGGGAGGGACGAGTCCCCTTGTTACACTGCCATTTGGTTTTTTTTTACACTTACCAATTTGATTTGTACTTGGCATTGTTTGGTGTGTCTGAAGGGCTTTAGCATGCTGCTCTTACTCCTATAACGCTTTAAATCATCTATCGGAATATAAAAGTCCAGAAAACATATTTTTTATTTTCTACAAAACATAGTTCAAAGACATCAAACGTGCATAGAATAATATAATAAATAGGCAGTTCAAAGACATCAAACGTGCATAGAATAATATAATAAATAGGCAAATGATAACATCTATTCCTAACATGTCAGTAAAATAGTAGCTATCAAACACAATTATTTACACATTGAAGCTTCTTGAAAATTTGATTACAGTTTAATAAACATTATTTGAATGTCACATGTATATGACACAAATTACCACTGAGCCCAAAGATAGTGCTTCTAGTGCAAGGAATGCTTCAATATTAAATCAGGATGTGACATACATTTTTTTTTCAAGCTAATGCAGGACATACATATAAAGGAAACAGCACAATGTCTTCTAGGAATCTTTATTTATTAATAAAAATTCTACAAACTCAACTATTTAGGAGGCGTTTGAGATCTAGTGGCAAAAGGCAGTAAGTTATGACACGTGTCATTTTGATTGAATATGTCTTTTGAGAAGGTTTGTTGTGTCTTTGTTCCAATCTCTGATGTCAAGATTGGACCCTATTTTGGTTACCTCATTGATAGAGACATGTCCCATCTTCTTTGTATTTATGTATTTTGTCAGGGAATGTATGTTTGAATTATTGGAGGCAGGGTGTGTATATGGCATAATATAATTTTGTAGGTGCTGGACACAACAACTTTACCCTTCAATTTCATAAACACTCTTCTTATGATAGTAACTTGTGATATAAAGTGATCTGGTATGTTCAGATGCTGTTTTGGCTTATGTACGGTATGTGAGTCACATACTTGTTTAATTAATTGTAGGTTCATCTTTGATCAACAACACACTTTCCTCCCCTCTCCCCAGCCTATTAATTTGAACAAATTAGTCAAAATTTTGTATTTGTGGATACTGTTTCTTCATTTGTGATTTTGTTCTTCGTTATCCTCTTTTGTTTCATCTTTTCATTTTCAGCTCAATGATTATGTGAACACGTGAAATGAATCAGTGCATGAAATGCAATTCATTCATTACTTATCAAAGTTAGGTTCATACTTGATATATTCCATTGCAAACTAGTAGTTTGGTTCATCTGTTAGCGATCCAGGATCGCCTCAAAGACCCATCATTTGCATTTAGAACTGCTGTTAGTTGTTTGAACTGTCTCATTTTAGACTTCCATTATGTTTATTTGTTCCATGACACATGTAGTATGTGCAATATGAAGAAGATGCTACTGCTACCAATCTTGTTGGAGGAATAGGCAAACGGGGTCTGTTGCTGTAAAAATGTTGAAAGAACTATCTATGCTTAGAGGCAGTGAATATTGCTGCAGCAAAGGAACATTTACGGGAAGCCATTTCTCTCAAAATTTGCCACATCATTTACCACCTGTTGCAATAAGTGTCTGTATATTAGGGCTACTTGACTGGTAAGGAGAGGCAATACCTCTATCTATAAATGTATTAGACTCTAACCTCTGGTCCCAAGTTATATATAATAGGGGCCATTGACCCAATATGAGAAGCTTGATGTTGTGGCAGTAGATGAAGTGGAAGAAAATAATAAAGATAATTACACGTTCTCCAACATCTTCCAATTCAGTAGCATGACTTGTTCTGAGAAAGAAAGCATTTTTTTTTGATAAAGCTTTGAAGAATCAACTCAAAAGAATCTTGGAAGAAGGCTTTAGAGTTGAAATGATCCTGACAACTAATTGATTGAATCTCGAAAGAAATTCTCTCACAACTTCTTTTTGGTGCTTGAGGTTAAGCAGGCAAAATATAAGTATCTTCAGTTGGCTTGGAATGCACATGAAACTTGTCAGTGCCTCACACATGGCATCCTGGTTGGTGATACAACCAACTTAAGATAATGGAATCGATTTGCAGGTATGCTCCTCAAAGTCTCAACAAACAGTAGAACTGCAATATCCTTAGGAGCAACACCCAAATCCCAAATGCTTTTTTAAACATTGAAATATGTTTTGTTTGGATGCTTGCTACCATTGCCAAAGAATTCAGGAAAACCCTTTGTTGATCAAAGAGGAATCTCGTGATGTTTTGTAAGAGCCAATGGGCCAACTTGATTTCCCTTTGGTAGTAATGGATGTGGGATATTGTTGCTGTTATCACCAGTGTTTATTGATTACCCATTGTAGATTGAGTTGATTTCTTCCTTAGCGCTGGAAATACTTGTATGAGCTCCTTGACTAAAAGAAAACAAGATGTACACTTGTCTTTTGGAGGTGAGTAATTGAGATACTTCGAATGCTGGATCTTGAACAACGTCATATGTTTTTCTTTGAAATCTTGTATAAGCCCTTTGTGTCAAACTTGAATGATGTGCTGAATAAGACTTGTAATTTTATGTTGCTTATCAATAGACTCCCATTATACTATTAGTGTTTCAATGCACACCTTTTCGTGTGGCATAAAACACTACAAATATGCATAAAAACAACTCTTCAAATATGATTGGAAAGCTTACTGAAGTCCTAAAACTAACCTAAAATTCGGATATGATTTTACTTTCCATTCATGTTTTTTTATGCTTGGTGAACCAAACTAAAGATATGTCTTTTTTTCTTAGGCTAGGGCAAAAGTTTGACATGCATTTCTACTGAAAGTGAGGCTTTTATGCATTCTGATTGAAGGTAAACCCAAAACAACTATCATTCTTATGTTGCGAGGGAGAGACTGAGCAATGCAACTCCACATAGTTAGGACTGGTTTAAACAACACAAAAGACTTGATAAATTATAAGAGTGTAATGCTATGAAAGCTATAAAGCCCACTTGACTTTGACCACCACTTGCAGTTAATAGTAGAAACTTGTCAATACATTTCATCTACACACATTAGACTTTATGAGCTAAAACACAATGACTGCATTCAAAGCTACACCAACCAACCTAACACTTACATTAAAAAGCTTCCAATGACTGTTAAATGATTTTTGTCTTACAAAAACACAACAATGCATACAAAAACATAATATTTCAACAACAATTTGAGTTGTTCTAGAAAGGCATGCTAAAATCTAAGCACTAGAAGCACTTATTTTTAATGCTTACAAGGTGTTACATGAAAAATGATAGAAAAACAAGCATTTCTATGTAAAATAGTTTACTTCATATAGAGCAAGCTTATCGGGCAATTCTATCTACATACTCCAAACTTTAATTTTGTAAATCTTAAATGCACTAACAATAAAGATATTCATCAACTAAGAAATGATCCTCTAGCAGATCATCTATAATTTACTGCACATGAATTGATTAATGTGATGTTTTACTAGGAATCAGCTATATAGTTTTGAGTCAATCTCATTGATCCATATGTTATGAGTGGTGGTTTACAAAAATCTGTCTTTCATGAGCACGGATCATCCACTTAGCATTTATCATATTTAGGTGTTTGCTCACTCAGATAAGGCAGCAAAAGGCTTCTCCGGAAGTCAGTCATGCCATTACTATTTTGATTCGAGGATGCTTAGCTTTTAGACTGACATAAAAATAATGTAGTTGAATCTTGATAAAACATCACATAATTTGATATACTGTGAAAAATACCACATACTTTTTAAAAGTAAAACTCTGGAAATGTGACACTTCGAAAATAGTGATGACTAGAAATAGCACGAGCTATAAATAAGGTGGGTTAAAAATAGACAATTTTGACAATTAGTTAGTGAAGAAGCATACCAATTAGCTTTAAAGGCAGAATAAAAATGTAATAGACATAATTTCAGAGAAACACGAGGATTCGGCCCCCCCCTCAACCAAAAAAAAGAAACGCTTTGAAATACCCATTCTCGAGACAACCCTGCATGGGGTACTTGGAGTACCCAAGTATCCCCACCTATACCATGTCGCAGCTGAGATGGTTACATGAATTTATATTTGACTTTTGATTTTTGAAAATACTATTGGGTATGTGATTTGTTAAATGGTCAGTGGTTTTTATCTTTCATGAGCATGGATCATCCACTTAGCATTTATCATATATAGGTTTTTGCTCACTCGGATAACGCAGCAAAAGGCTTCTCGGGAGGTCAGTCATGCCATTACTATTTTGATTCGAGGATGCTTAGCTTTTAAATTGACATAAAAATAATATAATTGAATCTTGATAAAACATCACATAATGTGACATATTGTGAAAAATACCACGTACTTTTTAAAAGTAAACTCTGGAAATGTGACACTTTGAAAATAGTGATGACTAGAAATAGCACGAGCTATAAATAAGGTGGGCTAAAAATAGACAATTTTGACAATTGGCTGGTGAAGAAGCAGACCAGTTAGCTTTAAAGGCAGAATAAAACCATAATAGACATAATTTCAGAGAAACATGAGGATTCGCACCCTTGCCCCCCCCGGAAAAAAATAAAAATGCTTTAAAGTACTTGTCCTCGAGACAACCCTGGGTGGGGTACTTGGAGTACCCAAGTATCCTCACCTATACCATTCCACAGCCATGTCACAGCTGAGATGGTTACATTAATTTCTATTTGACTTTTGATTTTTGAAAATACTATTGGGTATGTGCTTTGTTAAATGGTCAGTGATTTTGGTTGGTGTTGCAATTTAGCTATATTTAAGTATTTCAATTTGGTATGTCATACTGAAACATCATTTTGTAACAAGCATTTTGAGTTCTACATATAGTATACAACACCTTCCGCTCCTTGCCGTTTTCCCCCCATCGTCCCCTCCCTGATCCGAAATTGAGGCCCTCGGTCCCCCCGTCTTAGAAACTCGTCCCGATGTCCCCAAGTATCAGTGTTACACTGCATTAATTCCAGTGGAATAGGGGTTAAAAAAGAGGTACACAATCAATATTGCAATGTGATTAAAATTATGGTAGGGGGATTCTTAGCATGGTGTATAGAAATTAGATGATACTCAAAATAGTTTTAAAATTAACAAAGAGGAAGAGGGTTTCAAAGATGTAGAGATTATGGTGGTGGTAGAGGATGAGAAAACCAATGAAATTTCATTTGTTTTAGTTGTGGTGAAGGAGGTCGCAGAGTATTTGAATGCCTAAACTATCAAATGTGAGAAGGGAGGCAAGGAGAACAACATAGATTGAACTTGGTTCAAGTTGATGCTTAGGTAGAAAGGGTAGATCTTGAGGTTCCACTAGTTGTGGGAGAGAACTCAAGAGGGGAAGGACAATGATGACTCTAATAGAGGAAGTGCAGAACAAGGGATGTGATGCATTTTGACATCAAATAAATAACTTCCAAACCAAAAGCACCCTAGGAGGGAAGGAGCGTCAAATTATTATTGATGGTGACAATTGTTATTTTTTATAGAGAAATATTAGTTAAATTTTAAATTAAAAAGCATTATGACCCTCATCATATTGCATTTTCTAAGAGGGAAATGAAGTCACTATTGAAAAGAGATGCCTAATAGAATTCTCACAGAAAATGTTTATGAGGATGAAGTATGTGTTATGTCATTCCAATTGATTCATGCCATGTTTTGCTTGGGAAGACCATGGTAATGTGACATGAAGGTAATGCATGATGGAGAGAAGAATACGTCCACTGTGTTATCCATAAGAGAACCTATTAAAGAGATGAAAAGAAATAGGTTTTTGTATGTAATAGTGATGCAATGCAAAGGAAGTGAAGAAATATGAGTACTATCACAGACAGTTGATCCTTTGGAGTATTACATAGTTTTGGAAAGGTAGTGTACAATTAACAAGGTCAATACAACTCATATCAAGTGCAATGGTAAGGATTAGCAATGATGGACATTACATAGCTTATCGAGTGGGACTTGACGAAGTTGTATCGACAGAAATGACAATTTGAGAGTAGCAACTTGGAGGAGCTCCACCATTCTTTTCAAACAATGGAGAATGATATTGGAAATTTTAGTGATTTTTTAAGATTTTAGTAATTTCTCAAGATTTTCTCAATTTGCATGTAATTAGATTGGAAAATCAATAGCTAGAAAATAAGAAGTCCATGTTAAGGAATATTTTGGTTGTAGAAAGTTGCTAATTATAAAATAGTAAGTTTGTATTAAGAAGTTGATAATTAGAAATAGTAGGTTTGTAGTGAGGAAGATCCTAGAGATAGAAAGTTGATAATAAAAAAATAGAAAGTTTATTCTAGAAGAAATATCTTGGAGATGCAGTTTCTCTTTTCAGTTGTAAGGAAGTTGGAGAGTAGAACAATGAAAAAAGTCATTTATCTCATTTCTCTAGTTTTTTATTGTATTGTTCTATTTAATTTTCTAAATGGTAATAGTGAACTGGATGTTGTGAATTGTTTCGTGTCAAATAAACTTGGTGCTTGTTGGTAAACATATTTGTCACTGCGAATGCTTTCTTTAGAATGACCCTGTTTGCCTTGTGAGCAGTGACAATTGTGCCAATAGTTGGAAAGATTGAATCTGATCACGATCAAACTGCAACCTTCCTCTGCAATTGAGTGGTGCAATTCCCTTGTATGATGGGGGTATTTGTATTTCTTTGTACTTTTCACCTGAAAGTATAAGGCGGGGACAAAATAGAACTAAAGAGAATAGATAACTTAAACCTCAATTGTAGACATACAAATACTTGTTGAGATTCACAAATGATAACTTTTACAAAGGGGTTTAACCACAAATGCCATGATGACAATTCTGGACATACGAAAGGATAAGCTGTTCTAATACATTCACATCAAGATACCAAGAAATGAATGTTTTTTGCCAAATCAATTACATAGATTAGGAACATTGTTGGATTGCACCATTACATAAGAGATCATAAACTTAACATATGAGAAGTAAGTAACAATAACCAGTGAACACATTCAAGACATATGACTAAACGCTTTCTTCATTATTTTCTTGAAATGTACAAGTTTAGGAACACTTATATACATAGTGTAGACCCAAAAGTTCCTTTAGAAATTTCTCTATAGTTCAAGTTCCTTTAGAAATTTCTTCATAAAGTCTCCTCGTTTACATTAAATAAGCCTTGTATTTATAGGCTTTTTTTGATAACCAACTTGTAACCACCTTAAATAACTACCTAACCAAATCATGCAACTCCTTGATATAACTTCCTAACTACCTCGCGTAACTACATACTTGAGATAACACAATAATTACCTCACATAACTACATAGGATAATGACCCAGTAGTTACTTGAGATGACCACTTAGAATAACTACCCTTTTCAACAAGTTAGGATTTATCTAACATTTAATGGCATGATCGTTATTCATGAATATACAAGGTACATATAGCAATTTACATGATTGTGTTTTAACAAGAGCAATTAATTTAACTGAAGCTTGGAAGTGAAGCTTAAAGAACTGCATCTTCTAATTGAAGAAGCCTTAATAAATAATAATTATACTGACCATTAATATAACAACTAAAAATAATGTACTAAATATAATTAAATATTAGTAAACTTTGCCTAAATTAAGTTGATGAAAATCACATAGCAGGGATGCCAAGTATGCATTAAGTGATCCAATGCATAGCAAAAGATGGTACCTCCTTGTTGGTCAAAGGAAAGAAAGCACAAGTTTTTAAGTGAGTAGAGTTAACCCAACACTTAGTTACCAAATATTTTATCACTAGAACTTAAAACTTTTCGTTCTTTGCTCGTCACAAAAGTAAAATCTATTTTTTGTTGTTGGTGTGTTAGCAGTTTCCAATGTCATTTGTAAAGGAAACATGGAAAACAGTAGTAGTCAAGGGGGCTTATTCATCATTCTTAACAATTCAAACGCTAGATTACTGCATAAGGGAAAATTCTTCTACAATGAAGCTACATGAGCATGTAATTGAAACTAAAATGATGTAGTCAAATGATTCGAACAATGTGTAGGACACTCTACTCGGCCATGAGAACATCTTAGACTTGGAGATTGATGAAAGAATCAAATTAAGGATCTCATGTGGCTACCAAATTGATCGAAAGTGGCTTATGAACGATGTTCCTTTCTAGTTTGTTTTTTTGGAGTCTTCATTCCCTTTTTCTTTGTTAGTTATATCTATCTTCAAGTTTTATGCTCAATGTTGTTTTTCTGGGGTCAAGACCAAATGATATGCTTCCTACATTGCCTTGCCACTCTCTCTTACTCCATCATGATGTCTTAATTGGATTGTCAACTCCTACTATTCCGCAGTATAGTGTTTCACAGTTATATTCACAAACCCATGCATTGAGAAACTGTTGTCCCATAAACATGGAATCAATTTCAATCTTCTAACTATTATATCATGTGTGTCTTAATATATCCTCCCATGACTTGTAAATTGAAACTCCAGATGATTTGTAATTTTTAGTAAGATGTTTCATAGTTGTGTAAGACACATAATATGATTAGTTTTAGTTCTAAAATAGGTGCAAAATGTGTTGAATAATTTGTTATGAATCAACTACAAAATAAGCCAGTTTCTTCAAAACATGCATAATATCAAGTGAATGACATGACAAATGTGAACTCATCTAAAAGTCATCCTACAAGGCACAAACAAACTTAAAGTGCCATTTTACTTTATTTGGCATATTCAAAGTGTGTGCCATTTCCTGCCAAGAGTTGATTGTTGGTAGTTATAGCATGTTGTGCTTTATTCTGCATGAAATATAGTATTAATAATATCTTCAAGAAATTGATTTAGAGGGTATGTTTCTTGCACACTTTCACATATCAATGTGAATGTTTTGGCATCTCCTGAAATTCTCACAATTGCTATTGGAAGCTGATATGAAGATAGCTTCTGTATGTTTTACAGCACATCTTTTTACTGCCAACATTGTGAAAATAATCCTCAAAAAATTACAATCTTGTAGGTGTATCTGCAATGCACCGGGTGGGAAGTACTGGGAATACCTCAAATTCTACCCGTCCTCGGAAAGAAAGGCGGTTGACTTATGTTTTAAATGATGCAAATGATGCTAGAGTGAGCTTTCTGTCCAGTGGTGATTTATTTTTGTTTCACCATTTTTTCTAATTGGGCGTAGAATTATGTTAATGAATTGTCAGGGCACTTGTCCATCTTAACTTTTAACGATGTAACTAGACCAAAACTTGACTTTGCATTACTTACAGTGTTTTTACATTCAGTACTGAACTTTGAGTTGTTTCCCTAAACAGCATTGTTCTGGAATAAATTGCTTGGCTATATCACAGTCATCACTGCCTGGTGGCAATGACTTATTGTTCAGTGGTAGTCGAGATGGGACACTCAAACGATGGGAGTTGGATGAAGGTTCTGCTGTCTGTCATGCAACATTTGAATCCCACGTTGACTGGGTAGTGTTTTTTTTCTCTTGATGGTTCTTAAGACATATTTTGACTTGTTGATTTCGTGGTTTTGCTAGTACACTCACATATTTACAAGGTTTTCCTTTGAGTGATGTAAGATACAACACATAGGAAAACTCAAAATTTTCCTTTATCATCCAGTTAATGCAATTTTAACTGGTTAACTGACATGTGTTATGGAGTTTTAAATTCTGTACATACCATTTTAAGTTCACACCTAAAGTATCTGTTTTCCATGATTGTTGCATTAACTAAGTTCAGCCTTTTAAATTGAATATGGTATCTGTGGTCAAGTTTATTACACTAATTTGCCAGGCAATTTAAGAAATCTATAAAACTAGAATCTTCACCTGGCGAATTGAATTTATCTTTTCACAATTGCAAATAAATTTCTTTGTAGATCAGCATTATTAATTGTAAGACTTTGATTTGAATTTGCTGCTTGCATCATTCCATTAAGTAAATACAAAAATTTAAGGTAGATAGGTCTATTTAAATTTGCATGATGTGTAGTTCAGTACAAACAGTTGCATTTGACTGACACACTCTTTGAGAGTTATCCTTTACAAACTTTATTCATTAGTATTGAGAAAGCTTTACCCATCAGTATAAAGGCCAGTGCCATACATAGACAATACACCTGGCTTTTTAAGTATAATGAAGAATTTCTATTTTGTATTTCCTTATGCAATCTAAACCTTTAGATAAATATTTTCTGCTTCCATGCATGTTAGATCAATCTATATCTTTCAAATGAGTTTATACATGTTTTGAGTTAGCTTTCATCAAGTTCACCCAACTATTATTTTTGGTGTTGAGCTAAAGTCTTATGTGTGAAAACATATAGTGTTCAATTATATGTGCATGCAGTCCACCATTTAGAAATTGCATGTCGTGCGAACAGTATTATGCATTTAAGTAGAGAAAAGGTAAATGAAAGGAAAAAGAAAAAGGTTAATCAGATATTTTCAGGATAGCGGTAAAGTGCTGCAGGTTCTGTTTGGCATTCAATAAATCTTAATTGAGCCATTCATATAATAACATGCAAATAGAGACATACAATCCATAGAATCATAATCAACCCTTAAAATGTAGCTGCAACTAAACATAATAAACATACACATGTTAGAACCAATGACCCAGAGTGTCTTTGTGTTCTTATAACTCCAAAATAATTGTGAGCACAAAGTTTTCACAACGACTTTCTGTATAATACATGTGAAAAATGTTACTCGAAGGAAGAAAAGGTTGGAAAGGAATGAAAAGGAAAAATAGAAAGACTAGAAGCTGGAAAAAGAGAATGATCTTCTTTTTACACTCAGACTGCCTTATATAAGATTACAAATGTAACTGCTGCTTTATTGTGATTGTTTCATTAAAAGAGAAACTAAATACAAATTTTTTCAGTTGGAACTCTGACTTGTGCATCTAAAACCTTAGGTCTACAATCTTTGAAATTTGCTTTTGGCACTGCCTTATATAAGATTACAAATGTAACTACTGCTTGAGTGTGGTTGTTTCATTAAAAGAGAAATTAAATACAAACTTCATTCGTTCAGTTGGAACTTTGGCTTGTGAATCTGCAACCTTAGGTATATAATCTTTGAAATTGTCTTTTGGCAGTAGTAGGGATTTACCATTAAGGATAATTTTATTGCTTAATCTTTTCGTCTATGCCAACAATTCATAACTAATCTTTTCAAGTTTCTTATGATTTTTTTTTTCAGAAAGAGATTAGAGTTGAAGACCTATTTCCTAATTTCTCCTTTGTGTATCAATCAATATGATCCTTCTTGGATAACTTCTCTGTGATATATTCCTGAAATTTTGCTCAACAGTAGGAATATTTGAAAGGTTGGTTTCATCATCTTATGAAATGTCAGTCTGAAATGCCAAACAATTGAGTCTAAGATCAAATAGGATGGATTCACAATTTTTGGTTTGGTTTTAAATTCTTTTGAAGATTGTCCAAGAATCACATTTCCATTTAATGCTTATAAACCAGACACATAATTCTTATTAGATTTGAAAAATACGTGCTCTACTTAGGATAATTAGATTATTTTAAAATATTTAGTAATTCTTGTATTTCCGTGATTTTCCGAGCGATGACACCATCATCCTTATTTGCAAGTGGATCTTGACATCAATTTCTTTCTTCTTGTCTTGATTCTACCTATGAAACTTTGTAGCTTTCTCAATGTGTATATGATCATCGAGGATTATTTGAGCTTTAGCTGCTCTCTAATAAGCTTGATATGTACCAATTTTCCCAAAGATCTCCGATCTTATGCCATTTGGAGGTGGGTTGGAGGAAAAACGTTAAAGGGCTGATTAGAAATATCAGTGATAGATTTGATGTAAGCAATTAAGCCTTTTACCTGCTTGTCCAACTATTATATTGCCTCTTCTTTCACCACTTTTTCCATCAATCCAACCACTGATTTTTGGATTGTGAATATCACCTTATTGTTTAGACAGACCCACATCTACTCTGGTGATATTTAAGTTCGTCCCTGTAAACCCATCTTCATTTAATCCATGCATGCTCAGTAATGTTCATAAGCTGAGTGTTTGAAGAATCAATCATCAACCTGGAAATTGTTTGAACCTTCTTGGTTGACGATGAGCCCTTAACAACCTAGATATTGCATCAAAACTTGGATCAACACACTTCTTTAAGCCAAGGAGGAGGAGCATACAACACTATTTGATTTTGATTCACATAACAAAACAATGTTGGATTAACAGGCAGTGGAATGGATGAGGAGTGGGTCTAATGGGTGGAAAGGAATGATGTGGATGATTTGTCTCTCAAGCACACATGTCTATAAAGGCTTTCTATTTTTCCCAATGACCCCCCAAAGACTCGTTCTTTTGGAGGCATGTACTTGGACCTCTCACATGCATGTATGAATGCCACTCTTCTATACTTAGGTATGCTCTTGATGTTGGATGTTGGATGTACACTTCAATAGAATTGATTTCTTTGTTCAAAATATAATCTATTTTACATGTGTGCTTTATGTTAGTGTGAACATGGGTATTTCTTAGCCGATTTTCCCTTTATAGTGTGACGAGGAAACTTTATCTAACTAGTCATTAGTTAGATCTTGTCCACAGGCTCACATACCAACTTAAGGATTTAGGATTCTTTCTAGAAGGCTTGAGTAGATGTGAAATATCTTATGTTATATATGGTTCTCTCATGATGTAGGATTGAGACATTTGTTATTATCTTAGTATGCTCCATATCTGAACCTTTGCCTATATAAGAAAGACCTCTTAATTCATTTTGCATCATAATCAAACAATATTTTCCTTTGTTGCTTTCTTGTAGAAGACAATCTTTGGTCTTGAAGGTGATCTTGGCAGCTTAAATACGTTAGTGACTTAAATTGTATCAAATTTAGGAAATAACTAGGCAGGAGCTCTTGCTAGGTGCTCTTTGGGGTAAAATGATCCTCACAATTGAGTCTATAAGGTCCAAAAACCCCTATTTTCATATATGGGTCTATGTCTTGTCTATGGAATTTTTTTGGTTGAATGGGGGTACTATTCATTTGAGGAGGATTAGTTGCTTTTAGACATCCTCTTAGAGGCTTGATAGAAGTAGAGACATGAGAATTTCCAGTAGTTTTTTGATGTGGTCACTGTTCGTGAGCTGTAAAAGGCCTTCTTCTTCCTTCCTAACTGTTTATGATGGTTCATCTCTGTGGTTGCTCCCCATAAAGCAGTTCACATTGGGTTTTCTGCATGTTTTGATTATGTGGGGGTTGTGGTTTCTCCCCAGTTGAGTAGGGATTTTTATGTTCTACAGATGATGCTACTAAAGATCCACATGACGCTGTTGGTGGGGAGGTTGCTTCTTCCACCTCTCTTTTGGCTGCAACATGCTAGGGTTTACTGATCTCCTCTTGGCTTTGCATTTTCCAGAGCTTGATGTTCTACATTAATAATGAGGATGTGAAGTGTGTTGGTGTGGGTGTTCACTACAAGGTTTTTGTGTTGATGAAAATGTCTATTGGTGAGGATGGTTTTGATGATATTAACTCTATCTAGGCTGTGGTCAAGGGGCAGATTTAAATTTCTATTTCTGAGTCCCTTACTGCTAAGTCAATTGCATGGCTTAAGAAATCACTTGTTGGGAGATTCTATGGTATCACCCAACAATTCTTCTAGAAGATAATTTCTTCGGAAATGAAAGTTAAAGTGGTCAAGCTCTTCGGAAATGGAAGTTAAGTGGTCCAGTTTGGGTATTGTTGATGCATGTTTTTAATTTTATGACCCACCATATGGTAGAACAAAATATGGAGGTATCTTATCCTCTATCAAACAAAGTCTTGTGTTTGCTAAGATTGCAAGAAGATCATATGATGACTATTAGGTTCCTTCAATGTCATGCCTTGATTGTGGATAAGCTTGGTGGTTGATGATTTTGCTGATGATCACAAGGGGCCTTACGTGTATTTTCTTAGATTCATTTCAAATCATATTGGATGCAGGAGCTATCGAAAGGTTTTGCAATGAGGTACCATTTGGGATTTTCACAAAATGTGTGGAAATGAAGGGGAATTAGGGGTGAAAGGTTCTATTCTATTCCTAAGGGCAGCGATGACAATAGATGATAATTTGGTGGACAAATTCCTTAATAACCAAGCTCTGCTTTGCTAAGTTATACTACAACTACATGTGAACTAGTGTAATCTTCAAGGGGTTTTGCAAAAGATTTTCATACCACCACATACATCATCATAGAGAAAATTGCATGTGAATGATAGAAGTTAAGCATATGCATGAAATAGGTTCAGGCTAACATTGCACAACGATTTAGAATCACAAAAATGTCAAAAGTATGAACCAAAAGAATTCATCAAAACATCAACATCTTTTCCATTACAATCACAACACTTTAATTAAACTAAACTTATCTAAATGAGGGAATTTAAGAGAACAAACAAGCACTAAGATACATCAAGTATTCACGAAGCTTCAATGAAAACTCTATCATCTTAGTAGCTCATAGCAACAATCTTAGAAAAATCCCCCTTACCAATGGGAAATGAGGACTTTATATAGGTCCTCGATTACAATGGGTGGTCCGGATGAAAACAATAACTGATGGCCCAGATTGTGCCACATCAACCCGAACTAGGGTTAGGACAAAGAAAAGGAATCTACATTCATGCAATCAAGAATCCACTACTATAGTGGGTAATAAATGCCCATTATGCATGCCGGGCTAGGAAGAGAGTGGGGTGCAATAAATGGCCACTTAGCATACATCCACCATGCATTAAATGCACCTATGCTTGATTTTATTGCCTGAAGGTATGGAATCTATCCAACACCATCTCCAATTCTTCTGTGCTGATTCTTGGTGCCGATTCTTGCTTGAACTCTAGAATTGCGATTGGGCTTTTCACCTTTCCTAAACTTCCCTCCCAATCTAGTAATAAGTCATGAGTGGTGTTAATGGTATTCGAGAAGACAGAGAATTTCTCAAAATCATCTCTCTCGAAAACATTTTGTGAAAGAACTCCTCCAACTTGCCTTTCAAGTTGTCCATTGTTATTTCATTCTCTTCCACTGGCGGTGACAACAAGGGTGCAACTATATTGGACACCACTTGCTTGTTGTTGTCAACTATTCTTTTCTATTGAGAAAATTCCTTGGTGAAGCTTTCAAATGTTTCCTTGGTTGTGATTACTGCACTATACCATCAAAGGAAGTCATCGACATCTCTTTTGCGAACAATTCCATCATCAATGTTTGCTTTGGAATCTCCACCATATTTTGAATATCAGAGATCACTTCATCTTGGTATATATGGTCACCTTCCCATGATTCCTCTATGTACTAGATCTTGGAGAGTACGACTAACGTCCTATTTTGAACTTGCACAAATTCTTCTACATGCTTCAAGGCTTCTTGAATTTTTCAACCTGAACCATCGCACCTTGAGCAATCTACTTGATCTTGTCAATATCATCTACTGCTACAGCTGAAACTCCTTTTAGAGGGACAAAGGATGAACCTTCCTCTCTCATTGGATGAGGTAAGTTGTTTATGAACTGACAGAAGGCCTTGATTTCTCTTTTTTGTTTTTGGTATCCCTTCTTCAACTTGTTCCTTTCTTTTCAGTGGAATCATCAAATTCCTCTATGATTTGCTCATGTGAGGCAAGACCAAGATTGATTTTTGTGCCAAGATACTTGTTGATGCATGTTTTATGACCCACCAAATAGTAGAACAAAATACTGAAATATCTTATCCTCTCTTGAATAAAGTCTCGTGTATGCTAAGATTGCTAGAAGATCATACGATGACTCCAAGGTTCCTTCAATATCAGGTCTTGATTGTAGATAAGCTTGGTGGTTAATGTGATTTGTTGATGATAACGAGGGGCCTTACATGTATTTACTCAGATTCATTTCAAGCAATAAAGTACTTTTGGGTTTTCACGAAATATGCGGAAATGAAGTGGGATAGGGTTTAGAGATTCTATTTTATTCCTAAGGGAAGTAATGACAATAGATAGTACTTTGGTGGACAAATTCCTCAATTTGTTGAGCTCCGCTTCACCAAGTTATACTAGAACTAAACATGAACTGGTGCAATCTTCAAGGGTTATGCCAAAGATTTTCACACCACTACATACACCATCATGAAGAACAATGTATATGAGTGATAAAAGTTAAACATATGCATGAAAGGGGTTCAGGCTAACTTTGCACAACGATATAGAATCACTAAAAGGTCAAAAGTATGAACCAAAGGAATTCATCAATACAAAATTATCTTCTCCATTGCAATCACAACACTTAAACTAAACTAAACTTAATTTAAGTGAGGGAATTTAAGAGAACAAGAAAGCACCAAGACACATCAAGTATTCACCAAGCGTCAATGAAAATTCTATTATCTTAGTAGCTTATAGCAATAATCTTAGAAAATCCTCCGTTACAAATGAGAAGTGAAGCCTTTATATAGGTCCTTGATTTCAATGGGCAGCTCAAATGATCACAATAACCAATGGCCAAGATCGCGCCACATCAGCCCTAATTAGGGTTAGTGCAAATAAAAGTAATCGATATTAATGCAATAAGGAATCCACTACTATAGTGGGTAATAAATACGCACTATGCATGCTCGTTTAGGAAGGGAGTGGGGTGCAATAAATGACCACTAAGAACACCCACTATGCATTAAATGCATCTAACCTTGATTTCTCCACTTGAAGGCATGGAGTTGATCCAACACTGTCTCCAAGTCTTTTGTACTAAAGCTTGGTGCCAATTTTTGCTTGAATTCTAGAAGTGCAATTTCTTGTTTTGCTTTTCCCAAGCTTTCCTCCCAATCTGGTAGCAAGTCCTGAGTAGTGTGCATTGTATTCGAGAAGATAGAAAAGTTCTCAATATCATCTCTTTCATAGACATTCAGTCGAAAGAATTCCACTAACTTGACTTTCAAATTATCAGTTGTCATTTCATCTTCCACCAATCTTTGTGACAACAAGAATGCAATTGTATTGGATACCCCCTTATTTGATGTTGTCAACTACCTTTTTCTATGGAGTGGACTCCTTGGTGAAGCTCTCAAACATTTTCTTAGCTGTGATCACTGCACTGTACCATTGAAGAGAATCATAGATATCCCCCTCACTGATAACTCAACCATCGATCAATGCTTGCTTTGGGGTCTCCATTAGATTCTGAATATCAGAAATTGTTTCATCTTGGTAAATATGTTCATCCTCCCATGATTCCTCCATTCATTGGATTCTGGTGAGTATAGCTAACACCCTAGTATATATTTGCACCAATTTATCTGCATGCTTGAATACTTCCTCTTGAATTCCTTCAACCCAAACCTTCACACCTTGAGCAGTCCGCTTGATCCTATCAAATACCATCGACTGCTTCAGTTGAAACACTTATTGGAGGGATGAATGATGGACCTTCCTCTCTTAATAGACGAGGCAAGGTGTTGATGTACTGATACAAGACTTTGATTTCTCCTTTCTGTTTTTGGTATCCGTCTTCTAACTTCTTTAGTCCATCCTTTAAAGCCTGCGTAGAGTCATCAGATTTTTCTACGATATGCTCCTGTAAGGCACGACCAAGATTGATTTCCGTGACATGGTACTCATATGGAGCAATCTGATTATTACCCTTGTTAACTGTAGGAGTTGCAATTTGCAAAATTTTGGACCTCAATTCTCCTTTAACAACCTTAGTGAATCTTTTTGCTTTCCCTTGCTCTTTTGATTGGTTTGCTTGGTCCAAAATTTCCTGTAATTCAATTGTCGGAACCTCCTTTTCTTGACTCTTCTAAATTCGTTGCTTCAACCATTCTGGAATAGGTATACTTTGGTCCCCTGGGATCACCAATTGTTCTTTCCTTTGGACTGCTTGAGTGTCAATATCCTCATCACCTCTGGATTATCCATCGTTACTTCAGGAACTGCGCCTTCAACATTTGGAATATGTATTGCTACTGCAGGAGCCTCTTCCTCTAGTGGACCAACTTCGACCTCCATCATTTGGTACTCATTTTAGCGAGACTTTCCTCTGTAGCTATATCTTGATCTCTCCCTCTCCCTTGCACGGATTCTTCATAGGCATTTATACTTAGTCTACTGTGCACTAGCCTATCCAAATTTTCTTCTTGCTCAAATCTCCTCATGCTTGTCTCTACTTACTACCTTTCAAATGTTTCTATCTCTTAAATACTGGGAGTGTGACTCGAAGAAGAGGGAGCATTTCCATGTTTTTGCTTCTACTATTAAGGCTTTTGGATGACTTTCTCACTCCTAGGATGCTTCTCGCGAGATACCTCTTTCCCCTTCTTGGTTCTTACATCCTCTGATGGAGTTCCTCTCTTTTCAACAATCCCTTCAGATATTTGTCCTTGTCTTTCATCCATGAGTTGTTGGTGACCAATCAATCCATACGTGAATCTATTTGCTGGTGCAGCTAGTTTTTCAAGCGTATGTTCAATCCATCACTTTGTAAAATCCAAGTTTGGCTTTGAAAGAACATCCAGATCTATGACTTATTTACTTTTCCAATCATATGGCCGAACTATCATTTCTAGAGTGAATCCTTTTCGCATCACATTTGGATCTTCTTCCATCTCATCAGGAACCTGAAATAAAATGCATGCTCTGATAATGTTCAATGGTAATCTAGAATACATCTTCTTTCTAATCTCGTTCTCATGTGCAGATTCATGAACTTTCAATTGTTGGATTCCATTTACAATTTGATCCTTTGCATTGTAGTCCATCATAATTCATCCTCCATGCTAGCATGTAAATGCTGTAAGATTTCATGTAAAATTTCCTTGTGTGGTCTAGATTCATTAGCTGTTTATTCATGTTGTCACTTATGAGCCCAACCCAATTTATCCTGTCACCTGCACAACGAAGTACCACATCCAAGATTCAAATCTTTAAGAATGAGGAATGCCAAATATGCGACTCAGCATCATGATCATGTCGCTATACTCCTTCTGTAAGTCGAGCCATACTATTTCCTTAGGAATGTTGGAATGATGCAATCTATTCTTTTTCAACCATCTTTTGTTGATTATTTCTTCACAAAAATGGACTTTAGAGGTGTATATTTTATTTTCTTGCTCCTGTGTTTTCGTGACCATCCTTAGATGAGAAGGAATCCCAAATGCTTAAAAAATGGATGTCAGAGAAAACTCTGCGAGAATATTTTGTTCTGAATCCTTGATTGTTCGGTCCCTAGGACTATAGTGTTTGGTACATTCCATGATTAACTTGGGATTTTGAAAGGAAGGAGGGAAACCAGCTGCAAAAACAATTCCACTTCTCACAATTTTGGTAGCTAGGTGCGTTGGATGATGGTCGTTGTATCCAAACAAGGCCGTCGAGGCTTGGATCTCCAATTTCCGCCCACTTCGACATGATTTTGGATTCGGGATAGAATCCTCTCCTTTCATTCTTTATCAACTGTCCGCGTGTCTCTCCTGCTCCTTGGGGTTCTGCTATTCTTCCTTCCTACAAACAGAAAATGTCCATATGTAAGAATATGCAAAAAGCATAAAAAAGTAGAGACAATTTCTCCAAAAGATAGATTTTCGAACTTTGTCAAAATTTCTATATTCTTCTTGTGATTCATGAAAATTTATCCAACTTATTGAATAAGTTCCTTTCTGATGAAATTTAAAATCCTTTGTCACAAAATCCAAGAAAATTCCTTCTCTCTCCTCAACAATCTCGAAAATTTCTTCAAAAATCTTTCTTCCAAACCCTCGTGATTTTGCTCTTTCTCTCAATCTTGTTGGAAATATAAGAGGAGTAATTGAGAGGGGAGGGGTGAATCAATTACCACTAAAATAAATCCCATATCCTTTAGATGTCAACACAGAACATAAACTTCACTGAAAATACTGATGCTTAACAAACACACAGGCACTCGGTTAACATTGGCAAATGTTGTAACTCGGTAAGCATTGAAATAACAGCTATAACTCGGCAAATGCTTAACATGCAAATCTTAAGATATTATCTGTGATTAACCTTACTTAATGTAGTTGCATACAAATAAAAGAAATTGCATGAATACAAGTGACACCAAGATTTAACGTGGAAACCCAATTTGGGAAAAATCACCAATTGCAACTAGTTACTGATTTTCACTCTTTTGAAGTGAGCCATTTTAGGAACCAACCTTGTTAAAGGTTACAAAACACACTATTAGGTGTGACCCTATTAGGAGTGGTCTTGTTAGAGGTCTTTAGACACTTCATTTTAGAAATGTCACAATTTTAGAAGATTTACAAATGGCTATCAAGCCAACTCTGTTAAGAGATTTAGAACACTGCTACAATGGTTAGAGAGTAACAATGAGATGACCTGATTTTTGATGCAATTGAATTGCTGATTACAGATCTCAATTTTGGCTTATATGCTTGATCCGTTCTGATCGAATGTATCTTTGCAGCTCCTCAAGGATATTCTGTTTATTCTTTTAATTCGCTTCCTCTAAGCATCTTCAAATCTTTTGTTCACTTTTACTTGTTCAATCCTCAACTTGAGCTTATATTTATATCTTACTCATTGTCAAGTCGGCTTGAATACAACTTAGAATAATTAATATTCCTCTCCTTAGTCGGCTAGAACCAAGAAACAAATCTATTAAACTTAATATGCCAAAACAAGAAAATCCTTCGTTAGACACTAACTTAGAAATGATTTTCCTGTGTTAACCAAGTGAACTCGGTTGACACTGTATCTTTAGAAAGTTCCTTCAGTAGCTCGGTTAACATTGGTTCCATCCAATTTTTCCTTCATTATCACTCGGTTAGCACTCAACCTTCTACAAACTTCTCTTTGTCGCTTGAGTGAACTCGGTAGACACTGTCTTCTGAACTTCGGCAAACTCTGGAATGTTCGGCAGACACAGGAAACTATCTTTATCACCAGAGTGAACTCGGTAGACACTGTCTTCTGAACTTCGGCAAACTCTGGAATGTTCGACAGACATAGGAAACTATCTTTATCACCAGAGTGAGCTTTGTATACACTGACTGACAATGATATGACATTTTGTGTAACATCAAAGACAATACACAATTAACCAATTGTTTTCAACAATCTCCCTCTTTGGCATTAATGGCAACAAAACATGTTATAATACAATGAAATTTTAGAGCAAGAATAAAGTAAGAAACATATCCTTAGTTTCATTATGATTCTTATCCATGAGAACTCCCTCTATTAGTGTGAACTCCCTTTGCCTTCAGTTTCTCCCTCTGTCAGCAGAACTCTTTCTTCAACATCTTCTTTTGATAGCAAACTTTGCCTCTTTGATATTAGACCAAGTTCATTCTCTTCTTTATAAAATTTCTGTGAAATGTATATTCTCCCTCTTTAGAATTTTTTTATCTGTGATATGACAACAAACCCTCCCTCTTTGACATCTCATGCCAAAGATAATATTCAGTAAATATTAGTGTACCTCATGTATTGATTCATATGCAATCTGCCCTTTTCAATACTGCATCAATTGACTGCTCTTCAACATGCTTTGGTTGATGCATCACTAAACTTCATTTAGTGAGCTTCAGATAGGGGAATGACCCCGAACTTACCTCTTAGATACAAAAATGCATCCTTAGGTAATGGCTTAGTGAATTTGTTTGCAATTTGTTCTTTAGTATTCACATATTCCAATCTTACCTCTTTATCTTGCACCAATTCTCTCAGAGAATGATATTTTATAGCGATGTGTTTGGTTTTGGTATGCATCATAGGATTCTTTAGTGTTATTACAAAAAATAACCACTGGATCCTTGATTTCTATCTTCATACTTGCCAACAGTTGCTTGAACCAAACAACATTGGAACAATTAACTGCTGCTGCCACATACTTTGCTTCTGCTGTAGACTGAGAAATATAATTCTGCTTCTTGCTTGTCCAAGACACTAGTCTTTTACCAAGAAAGAACGCTCCACTATTGGTGCTCTTCCTGTCATCAACACTTCTTGCCCAATCAACATCTGTGAAGACTTTCAAATCCATATTGCCTCCTTTTTTGTACCATAATCCATAGTCTTCAATACCCTTTAGATATTTCATGATTCTTTTGATTGCCATCATGTGATTTTCTTTAAGATTTGCCGAGAATCTTGCCACCATACCAATTGCTAATGCAATATTAGGCCTTCTATGCATTACATATTGCAGTTTTTCAATCATTGATCTGTATGTGTTCCGATTTACCTTTTTGGAATCATCATTCTTGGAAAGCTTATGTCCAGTAGACATAGGTGTTCCAATTGGTCTTGAATCTTCCATTCAAAATTTCTTTAGTATCTCCTTGATATATTTGGATTGACTAATGTAGATACC
Source organism: Cupressus sempervirens (assembly GCA_028749045.1). Lineage (NCBI taxonomy): Eukaryota > Viridiplantae > Streptophyta > Pinopsida > Cupressales > Cupressaceae > Cupressus > Cupressus sempervirens. The sequence continues at coordinate 850,702,629 of CM053793.1, read as the reverse complement.
ATCTTTCTTCTGTTGAATCTGCAATCCAACAAAGAATTTTATCTCTCCAAACATGCACATCTCAAATTCTTTACTCATCTCTTCTGAAAATGCTTTGCATAAATCATCATTTTCTGTGAACAATGTGTCATCTACAAAGATTTTTACTAATACAATTTTCTTGTTTGGTCTTTTGATATATAAGCTACTGTTATCATTTGCTCTTTGAAAACCAATCTTTATTAAGTAGTTATGAAGTCTTTCATACCAAATTGTGGGCGCTTGGCTTGAACCCATATAATGCCTTGTGCAGTTTACAAACCATATCCTTTTTACTACGATGTACAAAACCTTCTAGTTGTTCTATGTAAACTTCCTCTTCAAGAATTCTATTCAAGAATGTAGATTTCACATCCATTTGATAAACTTTAAATCCTTTATGTGCAACATAAGCAAGTAAAGTTCTAACACCTTCTAATCTTGCAACAGGAGCAAAAGTTTCACCATAATCAATACCTTCTTTTTGAGAATAACTTTTACATACTAACCATGCTTTGTTTCTGTAAACCTCTCCATCTTCACTTATTTTTGAAAATCCACTTTGTGCCATTTACATTTTTATCCTTGGGTCTAGGAACAAGAGTCCAAGTCTTATTCCTCTCTATTTGTTCTATTTCTTCATTTATTGCTTCAATCCAACTTTCATCATCCAAAGCATCTTAAACTGATCTAGCTTCAAATTCTACAAGCAAACATGTACTGTTCAATTTATTTCTTGTCATTGTTCCATTTGACTTGTCTCCAATAATTTGATCAGGTGGATGGTGCCTTTTGACATATCTTGCTAACACAGGTACTTTGGATTTAGAACTTGTTCCACTAGCTTCATCATGATCTTCTGTATCAAGCTCGGGTCCCACTGTCTGTGACTCGGGTCCTTCAGACTCGGTTTTCTTTGGCAATAGCTCGGTAGCTTCTGATTGCGACTCGGGTTCTTTAGACTGTGACTCGGATTGCACTGGTTGCAATTCGGTAGCCTTTGGAGATTTTGGGGACTCAGGAGGTGAAGTCTGCTGACTTTCAATTGGATTTGGCAATGTATTAGGTTCATAGTAGACAAACTTTCTGTAATCTTCAGGATCCTTACTACTTTCTTCTTCACTCTTTTTTGCAAACTCATTAATTCTCACATGTGCACTTTCTGTGATCTTATCAGTTGATAAATTCAAATATTTATATGCTTTACTTTTGCAGGAATATCCTAGGAATATGCCTTCATCACCTTTGACATCAAATTTACCTTTCCTAGATTCGTTTAAAATATAACGCTACCAAATACTTTCAAGTCACTAACATTAGGTTTGTAGCCATACCATAGTTCATAAGGAGTTTGATTTGAGTCTTTCTTCAACTGTACTCTATTCAAGGTATGCACTGCAGTACTGATTGCTTCCTTCTACTATTTGATTGCAACATTCTTTTCTATCATCAAGGTTCTTGCACAATCCATGATGGATCTGTTCCTTCTTTCAGCTATACTATTCTGCTGTGGTGTACCAGGGGATGATACTTGTCTTTTAATTCTGCTTTTAGTGCAGAATTCATTGAAAATGTATTCACCACCTCTGTCGGATCTCAAACACTTCAAATTCTTTCCAGTTTCTTTCTCTCTTGCCAGATACCACTTAAACTTTTGAAATGCTTCAAACTTATCTTTCAGATACATTATAGTCATCATTCTAGAGTAATCATCAACAAAAAGAATAAAATACTTATCTCCACTGTAACTCTCAATTCCAATAGGTTCACATAAGTCTGTATGCACTAGCTCCAAGACTTGTTCAGAATGATAGTTTTTGCTTTTGAATTTTGTCTTGCCCATCTTACCAATTTGACAGTTTTTGTATAGGCCCATATCAGGATTCCTCAGACTACGAATACCTCTCACTGTTTTGCTTGTGCTTATCTTGATCAGATTATCAAAGTTCACATGACATAACCTTTTATGCCACAACCAACTTTCTTCTACTTGAGCAATGAAACATGAACTTTCACTAAGATCTAGGTAGAATAGGTTACCTTTAGTTTGATTACCAGACCCAACCAGATTTCCTTTTCCATCTAGTAGCTTGGCCTTCCCATTCATGAATTCTACCTTGAATCCAATGTTATTCAACTGTGCCACACTCAGTAGATTATGCTTTAGTCCTTCAACTCAGTAAGCATTATCACATCTAAGTTCATTAGTGAGTGATATACAACCTTTTCTTTTTATGCAACATGGTTCATTGTTTCCAAATCTCACACTTCCACCATCATAATGTTACATATGTTCAAACTTTGTTTTGTTACCAGTGATATGATGTGAGCAACCACTATCAATAATCCATGTATTATTTTTGCTAACATGAGAGATAAGTGCCATTTTATCTCCTTCATCATTAGATTCATCTTTTACAACAATATATACGATTTCATCATCTTCACTACTATCTGAATTTTGAGCCATAAAACAAGATTTCTTACCTTTGTCCTTGTAGTCTTTGTAGTTATTGAAATCATTCTTGCCTTTGTACTTGTTGTGCTTCTTTTCATCTTTTTCTTCTTTGTTTGGACATTTTGTAGCAATGTGTCCAATTTCTTCACAAGAGAAACATATTGAAGGAATTTTAGCTTTGTACTTTCCTTTGCCTTTAGGATACCTTCTTGCAAGTAATGCCTCAATAGTTTCAAGATCATTGTCAGAACTATCTTTCTCTTCACTTTCAGATTGTTTGGCTTTTGACCTTTTGACTTTATTCTTGAGTGATAACTTGGCTTCAAATGCTGACTCAAGATTGCTAGAACTAGGAACATAATTATCATACTTATGTAGCTCAAATGCTGTCAATCTTTCAACTACTGCATCCAATGTTATATCATTATTTGGATTGCATCTCATTTCTTGAATTGCTAATACTTTGATTGCATATATAGGAAGAAGTGTTTTGAGAAACAAACTTACCAGTGTTTCATCTTCAATAATGTTATATCATTCTTTGTATTGCATCTCATTTCTTGAATTGCTAATACTCTGCATATATAGGAAGAAGTGTTTTGAGAAACTTACTTACCATTGTTTCATCTTTGATCTTTCCTCCTGAAGTTTTGATAGCACAAACACTAGCATTGATTCTGTCACTGTGCTTTGCAATGTTCTCATCTTCTCTCATCTTTATTTGATCAAATTGTCCTCTGAGACTTTCAACTTTAGTGCTTCTTACATTATCATCTTCTCCATATATGGCTTTCAGCTTGATCCACATTTCATGAGCAATTCCACAATCTTTGACTTCGTCAAATTCGGCATAGTTGAGAGATGAAGCAATATCAATCATCATAATGTTATGACTCTTCTTTTCTGCAATTTCTTCAACAGTCATGGTTCCAACAGGTGTCACGTATTGGGCTTCTAGATACTTTAGTCCTAAATCTCCAATGGATGCCAAGTGCAGTCTCATGAGTTCTTGCCATGCCTTGAAGTTATCTCTATTCAGCTTGGGGATCTCCCTTATGTAAGACATCCTGATCTTTAGCTTAGGTACTTGAAACCTTCTTTGCAAACACCAAGAAGCTCTGATACCAATTGTTGGAAATATAAGAGGAGTAACTGAGAGGGGAGGGGTGAATCAGTTACCACTAAAATAAATCTCATATCCCTTAGATGTGAACACAGAACATAAACTTCATTGAAAATATTGATGTTCAGCAAACACACAGGCACTCGGTTAACACTGGCAAATGTTGTAACTCAGTAAGCATTGAAATAGCAATTGTAACTCGACAAATGCTTAGCTTGCAAATCTCAAGATATTATCTGTGATTAACCTTACTTAACGTAGTTGCATACACATAAAAGAAATAACATGAACACAAGTGACACTAAGATTTAACGTGGAAACCCAATTTGGGAAAAACCACCAGTTGCAACTAGTTACTGATTTTCACTCTTCTGAATTGAGCCCTGTTAGGAGCCAACCCTGTTAAAGGTTACAAAACACACTATTAGGTGTGACCTTGTTAGAGGATTTAATCACCCTGTTAGGAGTGACCTTGTTAGAGGTCTTTAGATACTTCAATCTAGAAATGCCATCTTGTTAGAGGATTTACAAATGACTGTCAAGCCAACTCTGTTAAGAGATTTAGAACACTGCTACAATGGTTAGAGAGTAACAATGAGATGACTTGATTTCTGATGCAATTGAATTGTTGATTACAGATCTCAATTTTGGCTTGTATTCTTGATTCATTTTGATCGAATGTATCTTTGTAGCTCCTCAAGGATATTCTGTTTATCCTTCTAATTTGCTTCCTCTAAGCATCTTCAAATCTTCTGTTCACTTTTACTTGTTCAATCCTCAACTTGACCTTATATTTATATCTTACTCATTGTCAAGTCTGCTTGAATACAACTTAGAATAATTAATATTCCTCTCCTTAGTCAGCTAGAACCAACAAAAAAATCTTTTAAACTCAATATGCCAAAACAAGAAAATCTTTCGTTAGACACTAACTCAGAAACAATTTTCTTGTGTTAACTAAGTGAACTCGGCTAACATTGTATCTTCGCAAAGTTCCTTTGGTAACCGATTGAGCTTGGTTAACACTGGTTCCATCCAACATTTCCTTCATTAACCGAGTGAGCTCAGTTAACACTCAATCTTCTACGAACTTCTCTTTGTCTATCGAGTGAATTCGGTAGACACTATTTTCTAAACTTTGGCAAACTCTGGAATGTTCGGCAGACGCAGGAAACTGTCTTCAGCACTTGAGTGAGCTCGACATACACTGACTGGCAATGATATGACATTTTGTGTAACATTAAAGACAATACACAATTAACCAATTGTTTTCAACGAATCCCCTCTTCAAATTTTTGTGTGAGAAGGAATGAATGAATGGGTTTCTTATACAAGTCATCTTTCAGAAAAGGTGTCTTTAAAGCTGAAGGATAAATATTAGATAGTTGTTTTACTTAGCCACCAAGATTCCCATTTCTTTGTGCCACTTGTCGCTTTTCTCCTTGCTTTTTCTAAAAGGTTTCAAATTTAATGCTTTTAGCTTTAGTATGAAGTGAAGTTCTCATTTATGTAGTGTTTTGATTTTTTTGAGAATTAATCAATTAAATATTACTTAAAATTAATATTTATTATTTAATCAACTTTCATGATTTAATGCAAAAAATATAATTTCCTTTCGATTCTTCCAATACTTTATTTTTGGGATTATTTTTTTCAAAAATAATTAAATTAAATATTAATAAATTAATATTTAATTTTTTATGTAATTTCAAAATCATTTACACTAAAATCCCTTTTGGAAAAATAGCATTTTCAAATTCCAATTTTTCTATCCATCAAGAATTTATATTTTCATCCTTTTTGCTTTTTCGATTTATTCTTTTACGCAATCACAAACTCGATTTTCCATGGGATTTTATTTTTCCAAAATTTCCAAATTTGAGATTTTCAAAAATTTTGACTTTTCACGATTTGGACATGGCGATTTCTTATGTTTTTTAAAATTTTCAATTTTCAATTTTCCCAAATTTCTTGGATTTCCCATTTTTTCAAATTTCCAAGCTTTCCAAAAAAAATCTCATTTGGATTCCGTGATTTTCTAACTATTCTTGACACACACCAAAATGTACTCCAAGGATATGGGAGAGTGGGCTTTGGCCATGGTCATGGATACTACTCACTTTGACTTTTTCCTCCGTTGAATTACGCTCTACAAATTCCGAGACTCCCAATGAATAGGTAATGTCATTCATGGTTTAAGATCAGGGTGGACAAACATACACAATTTTTCATTAAGTTCACTAAGAAAAGATTCATCTTCGTTCCATGGAAAATCTGGCACGATACGATCTGTTTTCAAAATAAAAAACCCTCTGCACACCCCTATAAGGCCTCTACATCTCATAAATCACTTAAAAATGGTGGCTTGGTTTGGAGCATAGGTTTCCATTCACCGTGCAAAGACATGTTGCTTGTAGTTATGCCATCACAACATTCGGCGTACAATGTAACACGATCTGAATAGCACACTTTCAGCTAGATCGAAGGCTGTAGCTGGTTTTCACATTTGCATATTACACAATATTTCACTCTCCTCCAAATGTGTCGTTTGGGAAACTAAGAGGATTGAAACTAGAGCCATGAGATAACACAAAAAGAAAACACAAGAGTAGCAAAACAATTAGGTCCCATGAATGGGCGATGGAGTGAGACAATGTCAAAACAATACTCATTTGGAGTGATATGATCCTTAGTCTTATTGACTAAAGGAGTTGCGATTTGCAAAATCCTAGACCCTGATTCTCCCTTGACAACCTTAGTGAACCTTTTTTCTTGCCCCTTTTCCTTAGATTGGTTGGCTCAGTGCAAAATTTCTATTAATTCTACTACTGGGACCTAAGTCACAGGATTCGCCGAATTTCATCCTTTTGATTCGAATTTCAGCGAATTTCAACTCTTTCCGAATGTCATCCGAATTTTATGAATTTTAACATAATACTGTAATTTAATATAATATTATTTAATTTTAAACTGATATTGAGTTATTTAGTTAAACTATTTAACAATGTTCAACTATTTTAACAACTCTGTGGATATATTAGTAATATTTAAAAATATATAAATATATATAACTAAATTTTAATGTCGAATTTTTTTCCGAACTTTTACCCTTGCCGGATTTCATTTGAATTTTATGATCGACGAACTCGAATTCGAATTCGAACCTTGTGACTTAGACTGGGACAACGTCCCTTTCTTGACTTTTTTGAATCCTCCGCTTTAACCATTTTGGAATAGGTATACTGTAACCTCCTTGGATCACCAATTGCTCTTTCCCTTGGACTGCCTGAATGTTGATGTCCTCTTCAACTCTTGGAGTATCCACTGTCACTATTGGAGCTACAACTTCTACAGTTGAATCTCTGTTGCTATTAAAGAAATTTCTTCCTCTTTTGGATCATCTTCAACTTCTATCATTTATCGCTTCGATCTATCGAAGCAAGACTTTCCTCCTTAGCCATTTCACGATCCTTTTCCTTGTACAAACTTCTCATATGCATTTATGCTCAATCTATCTTTTTAGGCCTCGCCAAGTTTTGTTCTCACTCAAATCGACTTATGCTTGTTGCCACCTCTGCTTCTCAATCTCTTGTACAGTAGGAGTGCGACTTGGTGAAGATTGAACATTTCCAAACTTTTGCCTCTGCTAAGGCTCTTGGATGTCTGACCTACTCTTGGGCTGCATTTCTTGAGCTACTTCTTTCCCTTTCCTATGTTCTACACTTTTTGATGGAGTTTCTGAACCCTGGTAGCTCATACCTAAGTGGTCGATGACCAACCAATCGATACATGAATCCATTTTATGGCGCAACTAGCTTGCTGTGTTTATGCTCAATCCACCACTTTGTAAAATCCAAGACTGGCTTTGAAAGAATGTTTAGATCTGTGACCTCCTTTTTACATTCGCATGGATGAACTGCCTTTTCTAGATTGAATCACTTTTGTACCATGTTTGGATCTTCCTTCATCTGATCAAGCACTTGGAATATGCTGCATGTTGTAATCATATTTAGAGGCAATCTCAAATGCATTCTCCTCCTAGTTTTGTTCTGATCTGTATCCCGTTACCGATTTGATCTTGTTGCAGGGATCGAAAGCAGACCTTTTCAAATAAAGTGGCACATTAAAGGAACCTTGGTGTTATTGTATGATATTTTTGCAATCTTAGCATGCACGAGACTTTGTTCAAGAGAGGATAAGATACATCGGTATTTTGCTCTACTGTTTGGAGGGTCATAAAACACGCATCAACATGTATTCCTTTGTCGAATAACTTTTTCTTCTTTTCCTTGTCCAACCTTGATGATTGCTCTTGGGCTTTCCAAGAAGGTTGTCGGCTTATATGGCAAAATGACCTATGTCTAAATAAATGCTTGTTGGGAATTAATTCTTTGAAAGAAGATCCCTTCAAATTTCTTGTTTGAATCAGACTGCCAAATTTGCCTCTGTAGTATTGGGATGAAGAGGATTATGCTCATAACCAAAATTCTTTTAGACCATACTTAGCTTCTAGTCCGATCACTAAATTCAGAAAGCATTTGGTGTTTGCTAGAATTTGTGTGCTTATGGAGAAAAACAAGAGTTGCCATAATTTGCCCTAATTGCTGCAAAGTTAGCCACAGGACTGCAAATTTTCCATATAACATAGAATACCAGTTTGTGTGGAGGAAAAAAGGTAAAAATGCATGTTGGTGTTGAAGATGTTTGCTCTTTTGAACCTTGGAATGTTGTTAATGGAGGGGATGCGGTCTAGAGTAGGGATATCTCTCTTGTGGGATTTTGGATGATGAATTCACTTGTTCTTTGTGTATTGTCTGACAGAAAGAAATTAGGGTGGTCAAACTATATTCGTCAGAACAATTTGGCTTTAAACTAACCTAAAGTGGGTTTATTGTGCATTTGCAATTGTAGTATTTCTTTTTTTTGTCGCCCTACCTCTTGTCCCCTCGTGGTTGCTTTTTGTAGGTTTGCTATTCATAATGCTCATCCTTCTGATTGTACTAGGTTTTGGGCCCTTCAAAATCTCTGTTACCCTTAATCAGAGACATTGTCGGTTTGAATTGTTAAAAAGATATTTATATTGTTTATAAACTATTAATGGAGACTAAATGAACGAAAGTAATTGCACTTTTACCCTAACTAATGCTGGTTCCATGATTTGCAATTTTTATTATGTCAATCCTATCCACAAATTATAATTTGACAACATGTGATTGGTAGTTGAATTGACAATTAAAACCATCACTTATATGATATGTCCTTTAAAGGCTCTTGTCTCTTGCTTGATGGCATAGTTAATTTGAAACAGTCGACTCCAGGCAATAAACAGTGAAGGCAAAAATGATTAGAGATATATAAATAGTGTTCTTTTGCCAAAATCAACAAACTTAAAATATGCTTCTGCTAAAAAATTGTTGCCAGCTAAAACCAATGTGGACATGGTTAATCTTCTTTAACATCTTGAAATTTGAACATCTTTTTCTCTGATGAAGTTTAATCTTTTTTTTGAAACTTTTGAAACTTGGATATTCTGAAAAATGAATTCCATAAATCCTTAGTCATCTGAGCTTTCCACATCAGGCACTTAACTGAAAATTACTACTTAGAATCCTATTCTTTTAATAATTTGTTGATCTTGATCTTACTTATGGTTGATCATTGTGATTTTTGATAACTAACCTGCTTATGATTAAATAGCTGATTATGTATTTTTAAAAGGCATGCCTATTAGAAATATGTCAAGTAGCTTTGAAGAAGCATGTCCCTCCTTTATGATGCATACTTATGTTTTAGAGATGATCCATGAAAACATTTCTTATCTACAAATAAGAAAAACCTTCAAAAATCTGTCTTGATTGTAATGATGTTGTCTGATCTGCCAAAACATTGCTTCATGCAATTTTCATCTCTCTCTTGTTCGCTCTCACTTTTAATGAAGTATTTGACACATCCATGAAGTGCACATTTGAATATGGATGCTTTGCACAGGTTTGCTTCCACATTGCTGTTCGCATTCTTGTGCAAAGTTTTTGACTCTTCTGACCTGCACAGCTTCCCTGAAGTGCACACATTAAACTGGTTTACAAATTATTGATAAAAAATCCTTTTAATTAGGATTTGCAATTTGATAAATCACAAAGTGCCTTTGTGTTGGATTGGCTTCCTCTTTGCATTGGTGATTTTTTCTTGGATTGGCTCCCTCTTTGCATCTGTGGAACCTGCTAGAAAATAATGTTCTTTCTTACTTTACCCGCATCTTTGAGGTAAAGCATGATTATTACAGAATCAGTCAAATGTGAAGCTTTGGGGGGTTGGAAGAACTTGCAGCCAAACCTATCCAAATCTGCCTTTCTGATTCCTGGAGAAGACACTTCAATAAAATGCTCCTTGGAGAACAGAACCAATAATCCACAATTATAATTATTTTTTGCTGATAAAACGTTTTGTTGTGTATCCTGAATCTTGTTTGGCAAATTTTTTTATTTTCTCTTGCAATGGGAACTTGGGCAAAAACTTCTTGCCAACTCATAATCATTTTACCTTCTGTAATGATGAATGAAAGGAATTGATATCTTTGGAAATGATTGAACACAGATTGGTCGGTCCGCCTTTTCAATAATTGAACTTCATTTGCTGCCTTTACAAATGTGTTTGAAAATTTCTTTGCTAATCTGCAAAGATACTAACCTGAAGTAACAAAGACGACTCATACAAAACAAGGCTAATTTCGAAAAATCACTGATGCTTGAATAGTTGAAAGTGATAGGGTTTAACTTTGTAACTTGGTTTAATATAATGTTTTTCGATTGGTTACAAAAATACAACATCCTAACTACAACAGATGATGTGTTTCATATTCTTCTTGCTACTACACTATGCATTCAAACTGTCTGGGTGTGGTTGTAGGTAGCTTGAAGTTGAAAACTAATTCTTGGATAAAGGAATTCTCAGTTCATAAGGACACTTGAATAAGCTGGCATTGATAAACTTTCATACTTGATATCTCTACCTTGATTTGACTTCCAGTGGTGCTTTACTTTCATCTGTTTAATTGGACAAACTACAAATTACCTCCAGGCAAAGATAAACCGGTTTACTTATTTCTATAACATCTCAATGCCAAGGAAATGCCTTTCCAGTAGAAACAGTTGACCCAATACTAATCCAACATATTGGCAGATCTCTTTTGGAAGACAAAGCAGCCATGAAGTCTGAAGATGAAACAAGGACTTAAATCACTTGCACTTCTCTAACCAAGGTCTCAAACATGTATAAGCACTTGCAAATGAGATCCAATGAGAAGACATTCCTCATTCGTTCAAAAGTCTTTAAAAAACTAGAGGCCCTGGAATGAAGAAATGTGAAGTGTTACTGATGATTTCTATCAGAGAAAAACAGTACAGTGATGCCATGGAAGTGTGTGAAGTGTTACAGATAATTTCTAACATTTCCTACTGCCTGCTTGCCCTTTATGTTTTTTATTTTTTATAACGCATCGTCTCATGTTTGTTGAAACTGACTTATCAGGAAGCCTCATCATTACTATTTTGAATGTTCTATCTTTTATCTGTCCACTCGTAACATATCTGTGACAGTTAATGTCCAATAAATGCTACTACTGAGATTACATTCCAATTTGAATTCAGCTAGTATGAGGCGGAACAGCTTTAAGATCTTATTTGGCACTTGTTTTGGATCTGAGGCAGCTTATAAAAACTATAAAGTGTTAAGTATTTAACCTGATAACATACAGGTTTGAAAGTGCAGACTGCACTAGACCTTCTTACCTTAAATATCACAAGTGTTTCTTTGAATAATATAACCTTCTAGAGAGCCGGCGACTTCTTAGAAATTGTTTGGTAATAGTTAACTAATCTAACACACTTTGTTAGTTAGCAAATGTTATAACTTTCTTTACTAATCGCCGATTTCTAGAGGGGTTATATTTGTTAACTTAGAAGGGACATGACCCTTTGAGGGACGTATCCTTTAGTATCAATATTTAAGGAGGTTACTGGTGTAGTTTGAGAGCACACAGTTACAATTCAGTCTGCTCCTCTAAGCATCAATATCCAGTGATTACATTGCAGAGATACTTCCATTTAATCAAAGGCTAATTAGAAGGGACATGACCCTTTGAGGGACATATCCTTTAGTATCAATATTTAAGGAGGTTACTGGTGTAGTTTGAGAGCACACAGTTACAATTCAGTCTGCTCCTCTAAGCATCAATATCCAGTGATTACATTGCAGAGATACTTCCATTTAATCAAAGGTTAATTATTCCTTCCTGCATCTGCATAGAGAAGTTTAGTGTTCAACACACATTACACAATTAGGTCGGTTTCTTCAAGCAATATCATCCTACTGATCTATTGCAGAAGTATATGATTTTCTGATCAGAAATGTAGGTGTCAACTTCCTCAATATTCAGATTATTAGAAGACCATTCTCAGCATTCAAGGACTGAAATAAAAGTCTGATTCAAAGTATACAGAATTTGCAGAATCTTTACATGGAATCAAAGCTCTGGTAGTTGAACGTAGGCTCTGCGAAATTCAGTTATCAGACTGCATATATATCTAGCAACTATCTCCTATCTTCAATGACATACACAATCAGACCCGAGGGCAGGTTTGATGGGAAAGAACACTTTGAAATTCAGAATCATGATGATTCTTGAAGAGAATGATGTAAGACAATTCATTGACAAAGTATCCAAACAACCATCAGTTTAACCTCATAAATCTATCTGGAGTAGAGGAAATAGAAAAACCATTTAATATTAAGAGAATATCTTATACTTTCTATAATAGTCAACTACTTGTCTGTAGTCCGTCTTTCGGTCTAGATAGGAATGTTTTCTATCCTGTCTTTTTTGTCTTCAGTCTAGATAGGAATGTTTCCTATCCTGTCTCTAGTTTTGTTTCTAATTCCGTCTTCAGTCTACATTGTTTCTTTGTCCTTGTAATTCTTTATAAGGAACACATTTGTTGCTTTGTTAATCAATCAATCATCCGGAAATCTCGTTAATCTGCCAATTCTTGAATCTTGTAACATGGTATCAGAGCCATGATAAGGAATTTTTCGAAAAATTTATAATTTCTTTTGAAATTATTTGCTAAATTTTTTAAAATTATTTCTAGGGATTTCTCTATAGCCTGTCCAAGATTTCTACTTTTTTTAGAAATTTATCTGTGCCCATCTAAGTTTCAGCTAGGGTTTATGAATTTGAAAATCGTGTCCATGTATTTTCAAGCCCATTTGACAGCAAAATTGCGATTGTAGGGTCAAGGATTAGTTCATTTTGTCTGCATTCTTCATCATTTGCGCTCTCCCTGGAAAAAAATCCTCCATTTTTATCAAGAAATCTGAAGTTTTTTCAAGCTTTTTTCAGCCAGGGCCGTTTTTTTTTCGAAACCCTAATTTTTGGGGTCGGAAATTTTTTTTGTTTATAGATTCTTGGTGGGTTTTTCGAGACCTCATCTGGGTCTTCGTTAGATTTTTTGGGTACCTTGTTTTTTGTGCCTCAATTTTTGAGCCGGCGGATTTACATTGCGATTGCAGATTTCTTCTAGGTTTTCTGTCTACTCTTTTGGGCACTGTCTTTTTTGGGTCAGCCTCAGCATTGCCTCGAACTTCGTGCAAATGGCATCTTCGACTAATCTGATGTTGGAGGGTAGTCTACGATTCAATGGCCACAATTATAATCACTGGAAGTAGCGCATGTTGACAATCTTTGAATATCGTCGTTTGGATGAGCTTGTTCTGGGCACAAAGACTCGTCCGATCTCCGACCAAGCAGAACAGGACAAGTTTGATGATCGCAATCGAGAGGCTGTTATGCTTCTTAAGCTCTCTGTTATCGATGATCAGCTACCGCAAATTCCTTCTGGCAAGTCAGCTGCAGAAATTTGGAAATATCTGAAGGAGTTGCATGAAACATCTGACAAAAGTCGGGCATTCTTTCTAAAGAATCAGTTGTTCTCCCTTATGATGGATGAACGTATGCCCTTACAAGAGCATTTGACAAAGATTAAGGACATCCGTGATTAGCTTGAAGCTATTGGTCGGAAAATGGAGGAAGAGGATATGGTAGTCATCATTCTGAAAAGTCTACCATCGTCCTATGAGCACTTCATAGAAACACTCAAATTAATTTAATTCTAATTATTAACTATTAAATTAATTATCCTATCACATTCAGTTTTATTAAATATTAAATATTTATGGGTCTTTAATTTTCTCACCTTGAAGTTTGTGCCATTTGAGATATTCACACGTTATGAACATCTGTATTAGCAGCATTAGAAGTCAGAGTCAATTCAACAGCAAGCCAATGCTGCCCAACACTCAAAGCAGAAAGAATCTATCTATCATGCCTTTATGGCCAGCATACCTGCAAATCATATATAAACAATTAATTTCAGAAGAAAATAAATTAATTTAATAAATTATAAACTATTAAATTAATTATCTTGTCTCTAGTTTTGTTTTTAATTCCGTTTTCAGTCTATGTTGTTTCTAAAAAGAAACAACGTCCTTGTAATTCTTTATAAGGAACACATTTGTTCCTTTGTTAATCAATCAATCATCCAGAAATCCGTTAATCTGCCAATTCTTGAATCTTGTAACATTTAAATCATTTTAGATGGAGTAAAAATGAGATCGTACCTATGCTTACAAAACATCAAACTGCCTTTGATATGATGAATGCATTACGAAATGCATATGAAGTAAACAATGCAACTAGGGTTCTTGCACGGAAAAGGCAACTAAATCACGTTCAGATAAAGAAAGGAGAATCGATAAATTCTTACTTCCTAAGGGTTGCCGACATTAGGAATGAATTATCAAGTATAGGAACCACTATTAGTGACACAAAATTAACACTAATGGCTATAGATGGATTGCCAGATTCATGAAAAACATTTGCACAAGGAATAAGTGCTAGAGATAATCTTCCGGATTTCAACAGACTTAAGAACGATTGTCTTCAAGAGGTATCCAGAAAACTGAAGAAAGGAGGGAAACCGAAAACAGAAGATGAAGAACTTCATGTTCTTAATACAAAAGGGAAATCAAAAGAATGGAAAACCCAAGAAAGGTCTATCTAAAATAAAGTGTTTCAAATGTGAAAAATTTGGACACTATAGATGTAATTGTCCTGAAAATTCCAAACAACAAGCAAATGGTACAAATGTAATTAGGGAAGAAGATATTTATGATCCTGAGAACCGTGTTTTGTATTTCTCACTATCAAATGAAATTTCAAATAAAGCATGGGTAATTGATAATGGGTCTTCTAGACATATAACGAGATACAAAGAAACACTAGACTCTTTATTAGAGAAGGTTAACGGTGAAGTTACCATTGGTGATAATTCAGCACACTCCGTTGAAGGAATTGGAAACTGCACTTTGAAATTAAAATTAGGAAATACTCTTCTTCTCAAAGGTGTACTTTACGTACCAGGAATTAAAAGAAATCTAATCTCAATTACAACACTTGAAGATGATGGGCAGGATGTTGCATTCGTGGATGGCAAAGTATTAACTTGGGTAAAGAATTCCTCCATCAAGAAATCAAAGTTAATTGGTCAGAGAAAAGGATATTTGTATGAATTGAATATAGAATCTAGTTGATCTATTCAAGTCTTACTTTATGAAGTTACAAATATAAATGAAATATGGCACAGAAGATTAGGGCATCTAAATTTCAAAACTTTATCAACTATGGAGAAGATGGTTACTGGATTACCTAAACTAAATAAATATCACTCAAGTATTTGCAAAAGTCGTACTCTAGGTAGGAACACCAGAAGTCCTTTTCATGATAGTACTAGAAAAATAAAATAATGTACTAGAATTAATTAATTCAGATTTATGTGGACCTATGTTTGTTCTTTCTCTTGGAGGATTTTGGTATTATATCTTGTTCATAGATGACTTCTTTAGGAAAACATGGAGGAATTGGAAACTGCACTTTGAAACTAAAATTAGGAAATACTCTTCTTCTCAAAGGTGTACTCTACGTACCAGGAATTAAAAGAAATCTAATCTCAATTACAACACTTGAAGATGATGGGCAAGATGTTGCATTCGTGGATGACAAAGTATTAACTTGGGTAAAGAATTCCTCCATCAAGAAATCAAAGTTAATTGGTCAGAGAAAAGGATATTTGTATGAATTGAATATAGAATCTAGTTGATCTATTCAAGCCTTACTTCATGAAGTTGCAAATATAAATGAAATATGGCATAGAAGATTAGGGCATCTAAATTTCAAAACTTTATCAACTATGGAGAAGATGGTTACTGGATTACCTAAACTAAATAAATATCACTCAAGTATTTGCAAAAGGTGTACTCTAGGTAGGAACACCAGAAGTCCATTTCATGATAGTACTAGAAAAAAAAAAATGTACTAAAATTAATTAATTCAGATTTATGTTGACCTATGTCTGTTCCTTCTCTTGGAGGATTTTGGTATTATATCTTGTTCATAGATGACTTCTTTAGGAAAACATGGATCTACTTTTTAAAATGCAAAGAATCATAAGAAATCCTATAGAGATTTAAAGAATTCAAAACATTGACTGAAAACTTTTTAGGGCATAAAATTAAAATCCTTAGAATTGATAACGAAGGAGAATATACCTTAGACTTGTATAAAAGGTTTTGTAAAGAATTAGGGATTAAGAGGGAGTACACTGTTCTTTATAATCCAGAACAAAACGGGGTAGCAAAAAGAAAGAATAGGACAATTATAGAAGCTGCTAGAGCCATGATTTTTGATCAAAATTTGGAATATTATCTTTGGGCAGAAGCCTCTTGTACTGTTGTATATATTCAAAACAGAAGCCCTCACTCTTACCTTAGAGATAAAACTCATAAAGAAGTATTTACTAAGGTTAAACCCAATATAAGTCATCTTAGGATTTTTGGATGCCCTGTATATATCCATGTTCTAAAAGAAAAGAGAACCAAGTTAGAACTCTCTAGGAGGTAAGGTATTTTTGTAGGGTATAGTGAAACATCTAAGGCACATAGGATTTTCGTACCTGGACAGAAAAGTATTGAACTTAGTAGGGATGTAATCTTTGAAGAAGATCTTGCATTCAAAAGAGCCATAAGTTCTAAAGAACCTTCTCCTTTATCTAGTTCTAAAAGAAATAGTGAATCTGGGTCCCAGAGGGAGAACTTAGAAGAAATTGAAGATGAAATTCAAAATATGAATCTTGAAGAAAATAGAAATTAAAAAAAAATACCACTTTGGGCCATTAAAACAGTTGAGGCAGCTCTAGAAGTTGCTACACCTTTTGGAACATTCAGAGAAAGTAAAAGACCTAAAAGATTCTCTAATTATACAACAAACATGAGTGATTTATCCAAATCAGAACCAACCAATCCTTTTGATGCTATCAATCATACAACTTGGAAAGAAGCTATAACAGAAGAATACCAATCTATTATGAAAAATGATATTTGAGAAATTGTTCCAAGACCTAAAGGAAAATTTGTTATTTCTTCCAAGTGGATATTTAAAATAAAGCATGCTGTTGATGGTAGCATTAAAAAGTATAAAGCCAGATTTGTAGCCAGAGGATTTTCTCAAAAGGAAAGGATTGATAATGAAGAAACCTTTGCTCTTGTTGCCAGATATACCTTCGTAAGAGCAGTCTTAGCGATTGCAAGAATAAAGGGATGGAAAGTACATCAGATGGATGTAAAAACAACATTACTAAATGGAAAGATTACAAAAGAAGTATATCCGGAGCAACCTGAAGGATTTGAAACTCATGATCCTAATGCTTTTGTTTGCAGGCTCAAGAAAGCTCTCTATGGGCTTAAACAGGCTCCCAGGGCCTGGTATGAAAGAATTGATAAGTATTTGACCGGCTTAGGATTCTCCAATAATGAAGCCGATTTAAATTTATATTATAAAAGAGATAAAGATGATATGGTAATTCTGATACTATATGTTGATGATTTACTAATAATAGGTGATGATCATCTCATAGATCAGTGCAAAAAAGATCTAACTAGAGAATTCAAGGTGAAAGATTTGGGACTCTTTCATTACTTCCTAGGATTGGAAGTACAACAGGGTTCTGACAGTGTCATACTTAATCAAAGGAAGTATAGATCAAATATTTTGAAGAGATTTGGAATGTGGAATTGCAAGCCTATGTCTTCTTCAATCGAGACTAATCTACATAAACTTAAGGAAGTAGCAGCAGAATCACCTTCCATAGATTCTACTCTCTATAGACAGATGATTGGGTCCCTTATGTACTTAGTAAATACAAGACCGGATATTTGCTATGTTGTTAATGCCTTAGTCAGTTTATGTGTGAACCAAAGGAGATTCACCTAGTTGCGATTAAGCACATTATGAGATACTCACAAGGCACTCTTAATTGTGGACTCAAATACGAGAAAGTTGGCTTAGACTTATATTGATTCATTGATTCAGATTGGAGTGGAAGTGTTAAAGACAAAAAAAGTACTTCAGGATGCTATTTCAGTTTAGGATCAGCGATAATATCTTGGATATGCAAAAAGCAGTCTTTAGTAGCTCAGAGCTCCACAGAAGCTGAATACACTGCAGCAGCAATGGCCTCTCGAGAACCAGTCTGTATTTGGGCAAGCCATGAATCCTACGATTATTCATTGAGATAATCAAAGTTCCATCAAGCTTTCAGTGAATCCAGTTTTTCATGATAGGTCCAAGCATATTGAAATTCCTTACCATTATGTAAAATTAGAATACATTTGCATTGCAGATCAGACAACAAACATACTCATCAAACCTCTATCTAGAGTGAAGATAGAACACTTCAGGAGGAGACTTGGTATGGTTGAGTTGTAATCCATATGTACTCTTTTATTATTAATAAAATAATTTTATTTTATTTTGTCAGACTATTGACTGTTATGGGCTCCACCATTTGCATTCATTATTTAAGAGGTGACGATCTCTGAGATAATGAGCAATTGTATAAAAGACATTATGAGCGATGACGATCTCTTAAATAATGTGCTAAACAGTAGAGTTCTACTATAAGATCTAGTTGAGTTTTAGATCTTATTGTGATGTGGACATTGCTATGTCTATGAGTCACAATTTGGATAAAAGAAGAATTTTAGTATTCTCTGGATTTCTCCTGTATTCTGGTAGATCTTAAACTCAGGATCTTGTTGTGATATAGAAATACTAGTTTCTATGAGTCACAACTTGGATAAATAATTAAATTGCTCTTCAGATTTATCCTGTATCTTATCACTAGAAAGCAGTGATTTATCATATCACAAGTTTAATAATATGACATTGTATCATGTGTTCTATGATACCAAATACTAAGAAGATTCAGACATATATAGAGTATTAATCCTTGCTTATTCATCTCTATTGATGTTGCTAGATATAATATCTCTCTGTATGATTATCAGGTTTAGAGGGAGTGTTAAGTATTTAACCCGATAACATACAATTCTGAAAGTGCAGAACGCACTAGACCTTCTTACCTTAAATATCACAAGTGTTTCTTTGAATAATATAACCTTCTAGAGAGCCGGCGACTTCTTAGAAATTGTTTGGTAATAGTTAACTAATCTAATACACTTTCTTAGTAAGCAAATGTTATAACTTTCTTTACTAATCGCCGATTTCTAGAGGGGTTATATTTGTTAACTTAGAAGGGACATGACTCTTTGAGGGACATATCCTTTGGTATCAATATTTAAGGAGGTTATTGGTGTAGTTTGAGAGCACACAGTTACAATTCAGTCTGCTCCTCTAAGCATCAATATCTAGTGATTACATTGCAGAGATACTCCCATTTAATCAAAGGTTAATTATTCCTTCCTGCATCTGCATAGAGAAGTTCAGTGTTCAACACACATTACACAATTAGGTTGGTTTCTTCAAGCAATATCATCCCACTGATCTATTGCAGAAGTATGTAATTTTCTGATCAGAAATATAGGTGTCAACTTCCTCAATATTCAGATTATTAGAAGACCATTCTCAGCATTCAAGGACTGAAATAAAAGTTTGATTCAAAGTATACAGAATTTGCAGAATCTTTACATAAAGAAACAGTGGATACTATCTACCATTTGATGCAAAATAAATGATAGAATGACAGAATGTTAATTGAGTTCTGTTGGATTCAGGGAAGTTGGGAACCTTAAATTTGATGTGATTCTGATCCAATGCAACCTTAATTTGATGTGATTCTGATCCAAGCCCTAACATGCATATCTGGGGCTCTGGAGCATTCTTGATTTGTAAACTTAACTAATGACTTGAACTTTGACAGAAGCCTTAAAAAGGAGGTATTGTCGAAGTCAATAAAGTATATGAAGGATAAGTGCCACTCAATTCTTGCATTGGTATTTGAAAGTAGATATTCAGAACATAGTCTTCACACCGCTCTTTGGATCTCTCAATTTCATCTAGTCAGAAGTAAGATTATACAATACTAACCCACCTTAAAAGACCCTGTTTGTTTTTATTTAAGAATCCAGATTGTGCTGATTCCAGACTTACAGTCAAATCTTCAGCGAAAACTCAGAAATGCAATTTGTTAATTATATCCAGGATAGGAGTGAAATGGTATTTCACCGGCTGGTGCAACTGTGAAGAGATTTTAAAGAAAACATGCTGAATACATTTCATAATTTCTTGGAGAATCATATGGTGATCCTCTATTGTCTTCTGCATTAGAAACAGTTTCCTGTGTTGAGGACAGGCATGTACATATGTGCAGATGTGCAGAGTTTTAAATTGACTTGTCTGGGCCCTAGTTAGTTGGAGAATCATATGGTGATCCTTGGTTGTCTTCTGCATTAGAAACAGTTTCCTATGTTGAGGACATATATGTACATATCTCCAGATGTGCAGAGTTTGAAAGTGATTTGTCTGGGCCCTTGAACATTAAGAAGTTTCCTATGGCAGATTTTCATATTACACAACTTATGTTTATTTTTCCTTCACATGCTAATATTTGGTTAACTGGAGCCAAAAGAGCTAAATAATTACTCCGACTGTAAGTTTTTAATTTTTCCATGGAAAATTATTTATTTATTTATTGAGCATTTTTTTTTTGTAACAAAGCCCAAGGAAATACTAGTAAGAATGGAAACAATAAAAAAGCCTAAAATGCTTGCTCTCATGAAAGTTATATTTGATTGAAAATATGTGAAACCCTTACCTTCATGGAATGAGGGTAAGGGGAGGTTACGGGGATGACGACATTCCTGTTTGGGCTTATGTCTATATCTTCAAGTAAAACTTAACTGTTTGTTATGATACACTTAGCAAACACTTAGTCTTATTTTCACATATATTTCGAAATTTCTTTTATTTTGAAAAATGGTTCAGTTGTCCCTGACTTCACTAACAGTATGAGGCTGTCTCCTGGTAATTATAATTTTGTAGAGGGAGTGCAGACTATTAAAATAGAGAATAACATATATGGGAATGATTCCTTGGAGCAAATCATATACAAAAAGAATTGAAAAGATGTCTGTCACAGTGGATATTAATTTGCAATACCGTTTATGGTAAAGCCTATTTTATAGTGATTGCTTTAATTTTATTGTTCAGGTAAACGATGCTGTCCTCACAGGCGAGACACTTGTTTCTTGTTCTTCAGATACAACTCTCAAGGTTTTTGCCTAATTTTTTAATTGCATTTTTTTTCATTTTGGTTCGGGTGTGCAGTTTTCTAATTCTTTAATATTCTCACAGACGTGGAATCCTTTCTCAGATGGGGTTTGTACCAGAACATTTCGTCAACACTCAGACTATGTTACATGCCTTGCAGCAGCATCAAAGAATGTGATTTTCTGTCTATTTATCCTGGATGCATTTCTAAATATGTTGTAAAAATGATGTCAAGTTGCTTCAAATTTTTTGAGGGGGGTGATTTTTTTCCCGTCCTCTTCTGATCCTTCCTTAATTTCATGCATTTTAGAGCAATATCGTTGCTTCAGGAGGTCTTGGTTGTGAGGTGTTCATATGGGATGTTGAAGCAGCTTTGACTCCAATCTCACGAGCCTTTGAATCAATGGATGATGATACTTCCAATGGTGTTCTCAGTTCTGGAAATTCTGTTTTGAGCAGTACTACTGGTCGAGTTACAAATGTCAACAACAATGCCACTTCATTGCATATGTCACAGATGCAGGGGTACAGTCCAATTGCAGCTAAAGGACACAAGGAATCAGTTTATGCATTGGCTATGAATGATGTGGGTAGCTTGCTTGTGTCTGGAGGGACTGAGAAGGTAATGTCATTTTAACATATTATCAAAACTGAGTTTGTGTTAGCTTCATCAATTCCTTTAATGTGCAATTAAATGTTTTTTGTTTTTCATGTAGAACTTGTTTTCATGGCAGGTAGTGCGGGTTTGGGATCCAAGAACTGGGGCAAAACAAATGAAACTTAGGGGGCACAGTGACAACGTGCGAGCTCTGATATTGGATTCCACTGGCAGGTAGTTGTAATTATAGTATGTGTTCTTCAGGAATATCTTTAAGATGTTTTAAGGAAT
Source organism: Cupressus sempervirens (assembly GCA_028749045.1). Classification (NCBI taxonomy): domain Eukaryota; kingdom Viridiplantae; phylum Streptophyta; class Pinopsida; order Cupressales; family Cupressaceae; genus Cupressus; species Cupressus sempervirens. The sequence goes on along the minus strand of CM053793.1, from coordinate 850,680,464 downwards.
CTGTATTCCATAGCAAGTTTCATAGGATTCTGTTTAGATTGTATCATAAAGAAACCAAGTGATATGATATTTCACAGCACATTTTGCAATGTGCTTTGTTATGACTATTGATGCACTTTATTCTAAGGCAAGTAACAGTTTCCAATGGCTGAGACATATTAATGATTTATTTGATTTGGTAGACACGCACACACATTCACCCACCCACCCACACCCACACAAACATCATAGGGACCATTAGATTGGCCTACAGAAGTCAACTATGATTGCCAGAATTGGAGTAAGTCATGTTGAGATAGTGAAATTTTATAAGTGCCTTTGCCTTAAGTTTTATGTTCTAGACTCATTAGGTTATAGCCTAATCGTTTATGATTCTTTGGTTTTCTATTCAATTTTTTTATCTATGTGCTGTAATTAGAGTTTTTTTGGTTATTAGACTGTTTTACTGTGTGCTGTCATTAGTCTCTTGTACAAATCACAGAAACATGCCTCAGTATTTTATCACGCATTCATGTACAAAACTCCATGTTATATTTTAGTTAGCAGACTAATGAAAAGTCTGACATGACTTTTATTTGAATTTTTGACTTTGCAGGTTCTGCTTATCTGGATCATCAGATTCTATGATACGGTGAGCTGTGCTTGTTATGAACATGCTAAATTTGATGCAAAATATTATTCTACTGTAGATCATTGAATATTCAGGCTGCTTTCGCCAATGACATATACTCTTTGTTTCCAATTTTAGCATTTGGTTAAAAGTGGCAGAGCTATGAAACTATGTAATTGACTAAGGTATATTCATACAAATTCAAATTTTCAAAGATGTCAGGAGATGTGCTTTAAAGTGAGTTGTATAAAGATGAGAAAACGGCTGAAGTAAAATGCAGAAATTAAGTTATTTCATTTTATTGTGAAAGGTATTTTTCATTGGTTGACAAAACGAAACAAAATAAAATTATATCATAGGAACATTCTGTGGAGCAAAACCTTCATCTCATTTACCAACGACAAGTGCAAAACATAAACTTTTTTGTATTTTATCATAACATACTGTTTGTAAGGGTACAATTAGATATCTTTTCTTGTTTTAGTTCTAAAGAAAGTACAGAAATGCATTTCCATTAAGAGTGTTATTGATGTGTGTTTTATGACCCACCAGACAGTAGAACAAAATACTGAAATATCTTATCCTCTCTCGAATAAAGTCTCGTATATGCTTAGATTGTTAGAAGACCATACAATGGCTTCAAGGTTCCTTTAACGTTAGGTCTTGACTGTGGATAAGCTCGGTGGTTGATGTGATTTGCTGATGATCACAAGGGGCCTTACGTGTTTACTCAGATTCATTTCAAGCGATACTGGATGTGGGAGCTATCTCAAGTTTTTACAATGAAGTACTTTTTTGGTTTTTCACAAAATATGTAGAAACCAAATAGGATAGGGTTTAGAGATTCTATTTTACTCCTAAGGGAAGTAATGACAATAGATAGTACTTTCATAGACAAATTCCTCAATTTACTGAGCTTCGCTTTGCCAAGTTATACTACAACTACATGTGAACTTGTGCAATCTTCAAGGGTTATGCCAAAGATTTTCACACCACAATATACACCATCATGAAGAACAATGTATATGAGTGATAGAAGTTAAACATATGCATGAAAGGGGTTCAGGCTAACTTTGCACAACGATTTAGAATCAATAAAAGGTCAAAAGTATGAACCAAAGGAACTCATCAATACACCATCATCTTCTCCATTGCAATCACACCACTTCAACTAAACTAAACTTAATCTAAGTGAGGGAATTTAAGAGAACAAGCAAGCACCAAGACACATCAATTATTCACTAAGCATCAATGAAAACGCTATTATCTTAGTAGCTCATAGCAACAATCTTAGAAAATCCTCCTTTACAAATGAGAAGTGAGGCCTTTATATAAGCCCTCGATTACAATGGGCGGCCTGGATGATCACAATAATCGATGGCCAAGATTGTGCCACATCAGCCCTAATAAGTTTAGGGCAGAGAAAAGGAATCTATATAAATGCAATAAGGAATCTACTACTATAGTGGGTAATAAATGGCCACTATGCAATGCTCATTTAGGAAGGGAGTGGGGTGCAATAAATGACCACTAAGAACACCCACTATGCATTAGATGCATCCATCCTAGTATGTATTTGTACCAAATCATTGGCATGCTTAAATGCTTTCTCCTGAATTCCTTCAACCCAAACCTTCGCATGTTGAGCAATCCTGTTAGAAATAATAAGATTGAAATGAACTAAAAATAAATAATCATAAATTAATCCAAGAGAGTTTGTAATGAACATAATTACCATACTTTGCAAGAGCTTTCCAAAAGATCAACACAATAATGGAGGCACAGATTTTTGAAAGGGGAAAGCAAAGAAAACTCCTTGTGAATTATATGAATGAGGCAAATGCCTAAGAATGAAGAGAGAGAGAGAGAGGAGATAATGAGGAGCCATAGGGCTCATTACATGAACTACATCGTAATTGTGTATTAAGAATGAGAGAGAAGCATCTCTTATAAAGAGATGAGAGGAGGAGTTATTTGTAACTCCTAAGTGAACGATTGTCACATTCATAAGTGTGTGCATAACAAGTGTCATAATCCTCTTAAGGAGGAATAAACTATTTTCCTTAATAAAGGAATTACAAAAAAGGACTGGTCCTCACATGTGGACAAACAACTTAAGGGATACCTTGGTTTATCACATTTAATAAATACAACCAAGGAAAGATTATAAATTCTAACACCCCCCTTTAATCTTTACTTGGGGAAATTACATCAAAGGGTATTAAAGCCAAATTTTTACAATGAAATTCTAAATAGCAGCAACTTGATCTTTGAGAATGTCTTCAATTATGCAAAAGGTCTCTTGTGAGTGTAGGTAGATCTTCGTAGATCCAAGAGAGAAGTGGATAGGTAATCTGAATATATAGCAAATAATATTGTCTTGTATGGATTACCTGAAAAACATAGACACAAGAAACAAGACAACTATCCACAAGGAGCATTACATTTTATATTCAAATTAGAAATCCTTTTAAATAAGGATAAGAAAATTTTCATAGAGAAATAGAGAGGAAAATACTACATGTTACCACAAAGCAATGAAGTTAACCTGATATTATATGCTCAAAATATTATCAACAAGGACAAAAAAGCTTGATCAGTGTTCTCAAGAAAAGTATATTATACTAATGTACTAATGACTATAGACAAGGCCAACTAATGATATGTGCATCAACATTGCATCAATCACGTGGATATAGACAGTCCACTTAATGAATCATCCCATTGCAAATTAATGGGTGATCAATTCATAACATGCATGATTCATGATCTAAGCAATGAAGTATGCAAATCATTATCACATTAATATATGAAAATAAAGTATAAGGAGAGACATGCTGATCAAATTAGTATTATCATGAATTTTGTTAGGATACTAAAAGGAATGGATTATGAGGATTTAACAACATATAGCCTTCAAATTGGATTAAATCATCTGAATTTGGAGGGAAGAACTCCAATAATAACATCCTCTCCATTGATGAACAAAATGGAACAATATGGAGGGAAACTCCATAAATATCAACCTTTCAAAGTAGAGCATATAGAATCAAATGGAGGGAAACTCCATATAAATATCAATCTTTCAAAGTGGAACCAATAGAACCAAATGGAGGGAAACTCCATAAAGATATTATCCTATCAAAGTGGAACAGATAGGATCAAATGGATGGAAACTCCATATAAAATGAGTGCACACCAATATAAGATGGAGGGATACTCCATGGGCCAGATAAGGAAACTATGTATTAGTTATATTGAGGGGACCTACATAGTTAACCTTGAAAAATTGGCTCCCTATGCAACTCAAAAAAAAAAAAATCATATAAATCATGTAGATCAATGGTATAAAACCATAAAGTGCCAACATGGGCATAGAATGATGCTATAAAAGCATAAAAGTGCAACTAAGTGCATATCAAAAGATCACAATGAAGGCAAATGTGTAAGATAACTCATAATCCATTTAAGGTCAATGCAGGTATCCAAGGAAGATCAATGGAAAAATAAACAAAGAATGGATATCAGGTATAAACTCCTTCGAGGGTAAACATGAGTACGTAATTCATTTTGTGAAGTTATATATCAATTTCTGAATCATAATAGTCATAAATAAAATTATATATTTATCTGGGTATATATGTGTGCACCCATATATACTCAAATAAATATATGTAAATGATAAGTCACAATATTGAGAGAAAAAAGATATATATCAAGTTGAATGAAGACAAAATCTCTTAAATAGTAATGTTTGATAAATTGAAATAACGGAATCTAATCACAATCAAAGAAATATATTATCATTAGAAAATAGAGTACTCTTTTTGTTTAAAAAAATAACATAACGGAATTTTCAGAATGATGAAAGTCGAAAAAGCATATT